>VXBH01004375.1:46641-118998 GCA_013400035.1 Rynchops niger
CCAGGTTACTTGCTGCTCCGAGGTGTTGCATTTTACCACCACGCTTCCGTTCAGTTTCCCCACCTGAACTGGAGATGAAGGGCAGAGACTGGGGTCAGAGATCGGCTATGGTGTGGGCAGCCCATCTCTCATACCATCTTGTCCCAACACACTGCATCCATCCTTCCCCACAGTCCCCACCCTTACTCATCACCCCACATCCATCCCACCCTGCTCCCTCACCCCACATCCTTCCCACCCTGCCCCGTCACCCCACATCCACCCCATCCCCACCCCACCGCTTTCATGCCCATCTTCTACCTCTGCACCCCACCAGGAGGGCTGCCCTGATGGGCTCATGTTGCCCCATACCAGAGGGATAGACGATGCCGGCTCTCCCTGCTCCTTCGAGCTGCTGTGGGGGTCCTGTATTGTCTATCTGTCCCGCCACCCCCCTCCCCGGGGTGTCTCCCCTCCAAGGCCTCCCCTGTGCCCAGGTGGGGCAGGACTCACACTTTGGGGGGAAGGCAGTCAGGGAGTCCGCAGGAGCGAGGCACAGCACCAGCCCCACCAGCACCAGCATCTGGGAGGGGAAGGGCAGTGGTAGGGGAAGGGCAGCCTCATGCCCGGGAGCAGGGGCCAGCCGTACCCCAGGGGAAGGGGACCCGGCCAAGCTGGGATGCAGCCAGCAGGACCAGTAAGGGCAAAGTAAGAGGGGGAGCAGTGCAGTGTGGGGGGAGCCCCACACAGGGCCAGGCAGCCGATGCGACGCCCCGACCCTTCCCACTGTGGCCCCCTTGGGTGTCCCCCCCTGGCAGGGGCTGCAGCATCCGCCTGGAGCGGCACCTTCCTGGGGCTCCCTGGTGCCCAAACCCTCCGGGGGCTGCAGTGCAAGTGCCCCCCCCGCCCCCGGCAGCCCTCTGTGCTGTGCTTACCTTGTGGCTGTGGTGTGCGCTGCTCCGGTGGGCTCAGCATGGGCTGAGGGTGGCAGGCGGCTGGGTATATACTGAGCCGGGACCCCACGGGGCTGCCCCAAGGTGAAGCCAAACCACAGAAGCATCACACTTCTCAGAAGAGGTGAAAGCTGCACGGGGAGGAGCTGCGAGCCGGGACCCACACTCAGCCCCCAACCCACCCAGCCCCAGCCTTGCTGGGACTCACCATGGGTACTTCCCAGACCGGGGGGCTCCGGGGACCCGCTGGCCCTGCCCTGACCGTGGGTATCATGGGGGCGGTGAGGATGGGTCTCCTCCTGGGAACAGCTGGGCACCTGGGATGGTGACGGAGCTCCGGGTGCTCCCAGCTCCCACAGAGCGGTCCTGAGCTTTTAGGGTTTTCACACCACTGCGTGCCACACAGAGCACCCACAGCCCCTTGCTGTGGCGGAGCAGGGGACGGGGCGTGGGGGAGGGACCACCAAAGTCCAGCAGAGCCTATCCTGGAGGTCCAGAGAGGGGCAGGCATGGTCCTTGGCCCTGGCCAGTAGGACTGTGGTGTGTCCCCGAGGAGAGGAGTCCCTGCAGAAGCTCAGCGTGCTGCACCCAGCCAGGCACGGGTAGCACTGGCTGTCTTGCCCCTTCCCTCCCCTCCCAGGGCCACGCAGCTGCGCTGGCCGCTTGTCCCACGGGTTGCTGTGCCGGGACAGGGATGTGGGGACAGAGGCAGCCACAGCCCCCAGCCTCCTCTTCGCCGTCCCCAGGGGCACCAGCCCAGCTCTGCTGCACGTCCGCCTCTGCTCAGCCCGGCAAGGCACAGCCCCTCTGCCCCCACTGGGCACCGGCCCCGGCCCCCACCGCCTGCGGCCCCAGCCCAAAGAAAGGGCACAGGGCAGCCCTCCCACCCAAGGGTAGGCGGCCCGAGGGTGAGGAGGCGTGAGTTGCGGCCTGCTGCTCCCCCTCACGTACTTTCTGCAGTTCCTAGAAAGCGAAGGGGAAGTTCGGGCTCTGAGGAGGCTGGGGGGAGGCCCAGCCTGCACCTTTCCACCCGACCTTCGAGGCGCTGTGGGTTGGGACGGGGCAGCGGAGCCTCCGGGCCCCTTCCCGAGAACAGCGGAGCTCCCATGCGTGGGCTGTGGGGAGGGAAGGAGGAAGGAAGGGAGGGGGACAGGGGGTTCAGCTGCTGGGGCAAAGCAGCTCCATGCTCATGACAAGGGGTCCATCCTGGGGTAGGGGTTGGAGCACAGCACCCATGCGGGGACCCCCAGCCCCCCAGGCAGCAACTCATCCCTTGTATGTGGTGCCAGGGAGCTGCAAGAGGAGTGGGACTTGCAGGAAAGCTGGAGGGGACCCCAAGGCAGGCAGGGGGACCCTGAGGAGGGGGAGGGAGTGGAGCACCTCGCCCTGGGAGACCACGCATGCCTTGTCCCATCCTGGGGGGAGCAGAAACTGGCTGCACATCCAGACTGCCACCCGCCTCCTCCCGCCGCTGGCCACAGCTTCCCCTTTGCTTCTGCAGAAAAGTGCGCGACCAGGGAGGGGAAGACCCACCGCAAAGGCCAGGGCTGCCCCTCGGCATGTTGGCGTGACCGGCGGCAGCGGCACGCTAACCCAGAACTGGAGGTGGGAGGTGAGAAAGACCAGGAATGCCTCATGTTCAGAAACCCCCCTGGGAGAAGGGAGGCTTGGTGGGGGTGGGGTAGGGGGCACAGAGCTGCCCCACAGGGGCGTGGGGGCTGGAGGGTGCCCTCACCCCCCCTCACTGGACCTCTTCTCGGCCGCAATCACGATGTGAAGCCAGGAACAAAGATCACAAAACTTTATACAGGAGAGACCCACAAGCGGCCCCTCAGCCTTGGGGCGCTGCTCCCCCACCTTGGCGTGGGGGGAGCGGGACAGGCAGGGCTGGCAGCCCCAGCCCTGCAGCAGCCCCAGGGGAAACACAGGGTGAAGGAGCCCAGGCGTGGAGGGCCTGCACGACTCCCCCAGCCTGGGGCCAGCGCACCCCCGAACTGGGCTCTGTCCCCAGGGGAGATGCCGGGGGCTGGTCCCGTGGCCGCTGGCACGACGACTGTGGCACAGAGCTGTGGCAGCAGCAGGCTCTACCTGCGCCTACCTGGGCATCGGGTCGGCCCCAACAGCAGCACAGCCCCCCTGGGGCTCTCCTGTCCCTGGCGGTCACAGCCAAGCCCAGGCAGCCCCGACACGGGAGCTCCGGTGGCTCCAGCTCACTGCAGCACGCAGACTTCCCTCTCCTCATCCTCCTCGCTGGCCGCCTCTCCCAGCGGCTCTGGCACTGCCGGCACATCTTCCACGGCTACCACTTTCTCCCGTAGCTCCATCAGCAGGTCACGGCTCTCGCTGGGTGGCAGGTTGCTGAGATAGTACTGGGGTGCCAGCTCCACCAGCCTGCAGGGACAGAGGGTGTCAAGGAGGGGCAGCCAGCTCCGGGGTCCTCCCTAGAACAGCCTCCTTGTTCCCCCGCATGCTCCACCTGCCTACAGGAGAGGCCAGCTGGCCAACGCCAGCTCTGGAGCCATGCACAGACACAGCCCAGGCACAACCTGTCCCTCCCCAAACCCAAGATCCTCACATTTGGGGCTGGATCTCTGAGACTACGCGGAGGCAGTTGTCCTGCGAGATGGTGAACTCATGGTAGAGGACCCAGGGGGGCAGGCGCTGGGGGGGCTGCCGCAACAGGTAGCAGCAGGCAGGTGGCAGGTGGGCCACGTGCTTGTGTGTCAGCATCACGTAGTTGCCAGAGCCATCGATGTCCCGGGCCACCTGGGGAGTGAAGCAGGAGGGGAGCAGGGCTGGCTGGCACAACCCCCGGCCCCGCAGCCAAGCCCCCCCTGGCCCCCCAGCAAACCTTGAGGAAGTAGCCAGAGATGAGCGCTCTCTGGACGTTGAGCACGTTGGTGTCAGTGCCGAAGGCGGGGGGCGAGACGGGCAGCTCGATGCGCTGCATCACCTCCAGCAGCTCTGCCCGCACGATGCCCGCCAGCCGCAGCGCTTCCCCGCTCACTGCGTGCTTGCGGCACCAGCCCTCGTCCGCTTTGTCTGCGGGGAGAGCGGGGTCAGCAGTGCAGGGACGGAGTGGATGAACAAAGACCCCGCATGGAAGCGGGTGGTCTGTCTGGGCTGGGGGCTCCCAGGCCACGAAACCAGGCACTGCTGCTCCCTTAGACTGCCTCCCCTCAGTGCAGCGGGGACAGGGACTGTGCAGAGAGCATGGCCCCCACGCTGGGGCTGGGACCCCTTCACAGCCAAGGCTGGGGTGCCTGGATGGGGTCACAAACGTGGCTGCAGTGCTTGCTTGCTCCTAAAAGGAGCAGGGGACACGCGAGGAAGCTGTGGGACACTCGCAGGGTGCGCAGCCCGCCAGCAGTTGAGCCCCTGCCTGGCACTCACGTTGCTGGAAGGCATTGAAGATGTTGATGAGGGTGAAGTGGTCTCCGCCTGGGTGGAGCAGGGCACGCCGGCGCATGGTCACCGCCTCCTCCAGGTGCGTGGAAGGGGGCACAAAGCAGGGGGAAGCTGGGGATGGCAGAGAGGGAAGGTCACCACGTGCCTGCCAGCATTGACCCTGCCAGTGCTGCCTCTCTGTGGGCTGCATCGTGATCGTGACCTGCGCCAGCAGCAGAGCAGGCTCCAAGCCCCTCGTCATGGTACCTGTGAGCATGGCGGCCAGGCTGACCATCTCCTCCACACAGTCGAACTCGCAGGAGGCGATGAGCGCCTTGGACAGCTGGGGGTCCAGGGGGAACTCTGACATAATGATCCCCACCTCTGACAGGTTCCCATCATCGTCCAGGGCGGCCAGGTAGTCCAGGTCCTCCAGCGCTTGCATCAGCGACTCAGGGGCTGGGGCAGGAGGTCAGCCAGCTGTCAGGACCAGGCAGCCCATCCTCCTCCTCACTCCTGGGACCTTCCAGCCCCTCTCCAGAGACAACCCGGGCTGCAGTGATGGCCACAGCCATGCCCAGCCTCCAGCTCCTCCCACACGGCTTCCCCTATTGCACCTCTCCCCTCCAGCCCCGCCGCCATGCCTTGCACAGTGCACAGCCCCTCCATGCCCCGCAGGCATTACCTGGCCGGTCGAGGAAGTCACACTGGCCCATGTCGGCGATGTCCAGGCGCTTCAGCAGCAGCACGAGGCGGCTGAGGCTGGTCTCGCTGACGTGGGGTGCGGGGCTGGGGGGCAGATGCTGCTCGTAGAAGGCCTCTGAGTAGAGGCGCAGGCAGGTGCCTACAGGAGAGGGGCCGTGAGCCATGATGGTGGGAGGGATGGAGCCCAGGGACAGGGCAGCAAGCACAGGCGGGCAGGGAAGCGTGCTGGGCCATGGGTTGCCTGGAGCCCCAGCAGGGTGGGACAACAGCCTCTCCCGCAGGAGGCACATTCAGGGGACATGCGGGCAGGGGCTCTCACCTGGGGGGCTGCCTGCGGCTCGCTGCATGCGCGACTCTGCCTGGCTCTTGCTGATGGGACGCAGCACCTGGGACTCTGCCCGGATGCGGGGGTTGTAGACCTGCAGGTGAGGCCATGAGAAGAGACACCTGCAGACAAGCCCCTGCCTTCTCCCAAGGCCCCTCTGCCCCACTGGTGCAGTGCTGCCACTGCCACCTCCCTAGGTCAGATCCTGCCCTCCGCACAGTGTCTCCCAGCTTGAGCGGGGAGGCTGACAGGACGTGGGCTGAGCAGACAATGCAGACTGCTGCAGCCTCATCGCCCCCTCCCCAGACTCGCCTCAGCCCGTGCTGCTGGTTGTGCCCCAGCGCAGAGCCACGACTCGGCTCCCCGTCCTGGCACCTCTGGTGCAGGCTGGCACACTCACGTTTCGCAGCTCCAGCCCTGAGTCGATGACAAAGCGCACGGTCCCCAAAGAGAAGGACGAGTCGGCAAGCCAGTGGGTGACGATCACCCGCCTTTCTCGGCTGCCCTCCTCCAGCACCTCATACACCTTCTGCACTGCGCGGCCCACGCCGGGGTGCAGGGGCAGGACCAGCAGCGGGCCCAGCCCTGGGTTTAGCGCCACGGCCTCGGTCTGGATGGCCCTGCAGCACTCGTCAATCTCCTGTGGGGAAGGACAGGGGCACATGAGTCTGTCAATGACTGGAGTGGCCCCACACCCAGGACAGGGTGCTGCACCGTGCCCTGTGACTGCCTCCTGGTGCCCTGGGGAGAAAGACCCCACGCAATGCACACGGCACCTCTGCAAAGGAGCTCCAGCTCCTGCAGTTTACTCCCCAGCAGCAAACCCTGCAGTCCTTAGGGCTCCCCACACACAGCTGAGATAGATCCCCGGACCTTCCCCCTGCCCCCATTCCTGCCTTGTGGCATGGTGAGCCCCCCAGGAGACAAGCCTACAGCCCACCTCCTTGCTGGCGAGGAAGAGCAGGATGTGGCCGGGCTCCTGCCGCCGGTGGATGTCCAACACAGCTTGGCAGGCAGCTGCGACGTGGCCACGGGCTGGTGGGTCCCTGTAGAGCAGCTGGGGAGGGGGACCGGGTCCTGGCACCCGCACCACTGGGGGGTCCCCGCAGAAGGTGCGGAGCCGTTCCTCCATGGCTGGCGAGGTGACCACCACCACCTTCAGCGCCGGGCGTTGGCGCAGCACGTCCTTCAGCAGCCCCAGCAGCACGTCAGTGGGCACCGTCCGCTCCTGTGCCTCGTCCAGCACCACTACCCCGTACTGCCGCAGCAGTGGGTCCGATGTCATCTCCCGCAGCAGCATCTCATCTGAGCAGTACCTGCCATGGACCAGCCCTATCAGTGTAGGGCAGCCGCAGGGACCCCCGGCACTGTGGGCTGCACCCCCATGGGCATCCCTCCACACAGCCCTGGGGCAGCATGACTCGCCCCCTCCCCAATGGCAGGAGCCCCCACCGCAGCCCCAGGAGGGCCTGGGCAGCCAGCAGCCTAGTTCCTCGCTCCCCCAATGAGGCCAGGCTGGATTAAGAGATTACGTTGCCGCTGGGGAGCTCAGCGGGATTAAAGTACGGTGCAATGGGCACTGTCGGCACAGGCAGCCCAGGGGGGGGCACCCCCATCCCTGTACCTGAGGATGGTCTCGGTGGTGCAGCAGTCCTCATGGGGCACGCAGTAGCCAACCTCGTGGCCCAAGTTGAGGTCCATCTCATCTGCCACGCGCAGGGAGAGGCTGAGGGCGGCCAGGCTGTGGGGCTGGGTGCAGGCCACCAGGCCGTGGGCGAACTGCAGGGAGAGGGCGTACTCCGTGCACCACTGCGGGATCTGCAGGGACAGAATGCTGGTCAGGGCATGGGGGCAGCACGGCCACAGCCAGGAGTGCCAGGACATTCCTCTCCCCTTCATGGAGCAGCACCCGCCATGCCCCTCAAAAAGGGCAGAGGGACCCTTCTGATCACTTCTGAGCCCCAGCAACCCATGACACAGCCGCCACAGCCTCATCACCACATCCCTGCAGCTTTCTGCCTTGATATGGGACACCATGGCCCTGGGTCTTGCATCAAGGACACAGGACAACATTCCTCTCTGCCTCCACCTTGCCAGGAAAAATGGGTCTGGAGAGTACGTGCTGCGCTGCCTTTGCCGGAGCTGCCAGCTCAGACAGAGCGGTGCCTCCAGCTAACGTCTGCCAGGGCTTAAGAGGCATTTGGACGATGCCCTTAATAACATGATTTAACTTTTGGTCAGCCCTGGAGCGGTGAGGCAGTTAGACCAGGTGATGGCTACTGGGTCCTTCAGACTGGAGCCATCCTGATCTATTCTAACAGGCCCCCTACTCCTCTCCAGGGAAAGCTGGGCAGGTCCCTGGTCAGGTTCAGCACAGACCACCGGTCACTGGCTAGGTCCATGAGACCCAGACCTTGCAGCAGCCACAGGCCAGGGCAGGGGCATGAGCAACCTCGCACGGTGCCAGAGGGATCACACAAAACCCCAGGAAACCTCACTGTGAGAAACAGGGAAGGAAGCACCAGGGAGCTGCCTGAGCTCCTGGCCAGGTGGTGTGGGACAGTCCCAGGGCCGTGCGGATGTCCCTTGGACAGTGGGGACCAGAAATCTACTGTTTAACTGCTTCCAACACACATGCCCCCCTTGCTCACTCCTCCTGCCCCATGTGCCACCCAGAGCAGGTGCCGGTGCCCCTGTGCCTGCCCAGCACCCGGAGTCACAGTCAGGCAGAGTCCTGCCCAGGGGCTGCCTCCAGGAGGGCCCACCTCACAGCTGGGCGGGAGAAGATGGGTCACTCATGTGCCTGGCAGTGACCATGGGCGGGCATGCAGCCTATTCTGCTTCTCCACCTGGCCCCACAACTGCCCCATGGATAAGCTGTGCTCAGCTGTGCCTCCGTGCATGGCTCTGCACCCTCCCTTCTACCACCCTGCTGCCTGCAAAGACTGGCGAGGGCAGCACCACAGGACGCAGCCAGCCCTCGGCCATGACAACGGTGAAGGGACCCAGCTTGCGCATCAGCTCTTCCCACTTTGGGTGGCAACACCGTGTTTGAGGGGTGCTGGTGCACTAATGTGCAGGATCAGATGCTCCATGTGGATTAAGTCACATCCCCTGGTCTGCTCTGGATACGGTGGTCCCAGGCCCCCGCAGAGATTGCAGTCAGGGTGTCTGCACCCAAAAGCAGCCCAACCCTGGGGCCAGACCAGGCCAGGGCCCACACAAGGGCTTTATTCCCCAAATCCAGCACCCCGTGGGTTGGCCGGTGCCGCAGCCCAGGCCCGTGCTGCAGCAGGGTCACACCCAAGAGAGGTGGTTCGGGCAAGTGGCCCCGAGCCCATTGCCAACACCCTGATAGCCCCAGAGGCTGGCAGCTGCCATGCAGTGACCCAGCCCGTGTCCAGCGCCGCGGAGGCCATGGCTTCCCCCACAGCTTCCAGGTGATCCCTCCCCTGGGCAAAGTCTGCATGACGACGTCTCTGGCTGCTCCGCCAGGGGCTGTCAGACAGGAGCAGCTAGCTCCCTGGGGCGGGCAGGCAGGATCCTGGCACCCCCAACCCACCACTGTCCACCCACCGCCACCCTGTACACCTGGGCCCAGCTCCGGGAAGGGGCTGTTTCCCCCTCCCTGTGCCACATCCTGCACCTGCCTGATACTTGGAGTTGCTGCGGCAGCCACTCCCGGGGCGGTCACAGCAGCACTTCCCGGCTCGTGCCGTGGCTTTGCCCGGGGCCCCAGCGCCTGCCCCGGCACATCCTGGCATGCGACCGCCTGGCTCCGCGCTAGCCCTGCCCTACGCCAGGCTCACCACAGCGGCACGCTCCCAGGTACCATGATGGAGCTGAATCCCTGAGGGGCCTGTTGTCTGCTCTGTCCCCCCCCCCAAGCTCAGATGCCCACATGGAGTCAGGGAGCTGTCTCTTGACTGCAGTCCCATCTCCATGCCTTCTGCCCACAGCCCCACAGCTGCCCAGGCTCCCACCTCCCCAACTCCACCACGGCCCAGGGCCTGCCAGCCCACGCTGCTCTGTCAGGCGTGAGAGCATGGTGGTTCCTGTGCCACGGGGTTTGTGGCTTGCTCAGCCTCAGGGCACCATCCAGCTGCTGCCTACAGCAGCACCGCAGGTGTTTTGAGAGAGAGGGACAGGACACTCAGCTGGGAGTCCAGCAGGCACAGGGACAGCCTGTCGGCAGAGCAGCTGGTACCACAGCCCTGTGCCGGGCTCCAGGCAGCAACGTGTCCCTGCCCAGCTGCACACAGACCCCAGCAGGGCCGGCTGCCCTGACATGGTCCTCAACTCACCTGGGTGCTCTTGCCAGTGCCGGGGGGACCGGACACCAGGATGATGCCGCTGTTGCCTTCCAAGTGCTCCATGAAGCTGTATTTGGTGGTCCAGACAGGCAGCTCCCGACGCTGCCGCAGGAGCTCATAGTAGCGGGAAGAGAAGGGCAGCCCATCATAGGGGTTCACCTCCAGGTCACCATCACAGCCCAGGGCTGGGTCGTCATCTTCCTCCTCCTCCTCCAACATGGAGCCAGGGCCGCTCTGCCGGGGCGGGGAGCCAGGGGCCCCACAGCCGGCCATGGTGGGGATGCCGGCACTGGTGCTGCAAGGGCAGGCAGGAGGTGGAGCGGGACCTGGGGGAGTCTGTCACTGATCCACCTTCGCCGGTGTCCCTGGAAGGAGGCAGCCTGGTGCGTCCCACCGTCCTGTCCCACTGGGGTGGGGGGGACCTGTGCAGCACAGGGGACGGGGACAGGCAGGCGCAGGCAGAGAGGGGCAGGGACTGGCAGGGCTTTGACACGGCCTGGGCGTGGGGAGCACGGACAGGCAGGTGACAGGGTTGGGGTGTGGGGGATCGGGGGCAGGCAGGGGACCAGGGGGGTGGTCAGAGGACTGGGGAGAGCACGGCAGGACCGAGCAGAGTGCAGGGAACCGGACTGGGCTGTGCGTGTGAGACCGGGCCGGGGGGCTGGGGGTGTGGGACAGGGCGGACACCTTGGAGGCGGGCGGGCAGCACAGGGCCAGTCCNCTGGCTCCGGTTCTGGTTCCGGTTCCGGTTCCGGTTCCGGCCCGCCGCGGCCGCCGCTCACCTGCGCGCGCCGCCACCACCACCTCAGGCCCTGCTTCGGGACAGCGTCAGGTGACCGCGGCGCCGTCACGTGGCCCTGCCCGCGGCCGCCAATCAGCGCCGCGGGGGCGTTCCCCTCCCGCCGGCGCGCGGCCCGTTGCTAGGTGCGGCTGTGCCTGCGTGGCGACCCGGTCGGACCGGGCCGGGCCCCGGGGCCGCCGGGCAGCGAAGGGACGAGCCTCCCGGTGCCCAGCCCGCAATGGTGCGCGGTGCCGGGACCACTGACATCCCGTACCGGTGCCGGGCATCCCGTCCCTGGGATCCTGCACCCGAACTGGGCGCCTTCAGCCCACGGCGGCTCCCGGCGTGCGGCCGGTCGGGACCGGCAGGTGGAGCTGCCAGACCGGCAGACGGCCCGGTCCGGCATCCCCCGAGCGCGGAGTTCCCGCCGGGGCCGTGGGGACCGGGCAGCGGGGCAAAGGCCGGCGGCGGGCCGTGCCGTCCCTGCTGGCCCCGGGACTGCGCGCTGGTGGGGTCCGGGAGTCCCGGCTGCCGGCGGAAAGCGAAACTGTGAGGCCGCCTGCAGTTACCGCTCTGCCCCCGCAGCTCCGTCAGTGACCCGTCGGCCCCGGCCCTGGGCAGCGGCTCTCCTGCATTGAAGGCCCCTGCTGCCGGCTTCAGCGTTGGCACGGCCCAGTGTGCTGCCCCAACGCGCTGTGCTGGCACCGGGTATTGCCAGCTCGGCCAGGGAGCCCACCGTGCCACTGCCCGGGAGCAGCCGCCCAGGCAGCGGGGAGGATGCTGGCAGAGGGGTGACCTCCGGCTTATCCCCGCCAGCTCTCTGGGCAGAGGCTGTGTCTACAGCCTTTGTGCTCAGAGGGCCTTAAACCTCCCTGGCGACCTCTTTGCCTCTGGGTTCCCCTTGTACGCTCAGCTCGCCCAAACCTGCTCAAGATTCCTTTCCCGTGGTGCTCCCTGTCCGCCTCTATCGTCTTTTCCTCAGGCTGGAGGGGCTGTGAGGGCTGCTTGGAGTGGGTTTTGGGACAGGGGTGACTGCCCTGGAGCTGGGCATGACCAATGGGATGGGAGAGGTGCACTCGAAGGTGACCCCGGTGCAGGCTCAGGCTGGCAGGGGGAGATGAGGGCCTGAAAAGGGGGTACAGTCAGCACAAGGAAGGAGCCTGATGCTGCCTCGAAGGGCCTGATGGAGATGTTGTTCAAGCCTGGCTGCAGGAGCCCTGCCTGGGCTGGCCATGAGCCGGTCTCGGGGAGCAGGGGTGCCACAGCAGCATGGCCATGCAGGAGGAGAGGGCCTGGTCTGCACTGGCTCAAGGCTGAGCAGGGCCAGAGAACGAGCATCCAGACCCTGTGGACCCGTGGGTGCCGGACAGATGGGGTTTGCAGCAGGAGGGAGGAAGGAAGTGGTTGATGCTGAACTGTTGCTTCGCTAACTCTCCTGGTGCCGCAGGGAACAGAGAGCTGGGCATGGGCCTGCAGAGGTCTGGGCACCATGCTGGCATTCGTGCTGCCGAGCCTCGTGCACCGAGGAACAAAGACGGGTCAGTCCTGGCAGAAGAGGCAGAGGCCTTGTCCCAGCGGTGCTGGTCCACAGTGGTGCAGCCAGCCCGAATGCAGAGCTCCCTGCAGCTCCCCGTGCCATGGGGTCGCTGGGGCTGTCCTTGCTGCAGGCTCCAGCCCTGTGTCCCACTGGCTGCCGAGCTCTGGCAGTGGTGCTCAGCCAAAGGGGCTCAGTGGTGCTGCAGCATCACCTGTGGCCAGCAGCACCATTGTGCCCCACAGGCAAGGCCAGTGACCTACCCAAGCCTGGGCCCCCAGGAGGGTGGCATGGTGGGATCCCAGGGACTCCATCCCCACCACCCCTGCCCTGCTGTGTGTTGGGGTGCAGGGCGGTCGGATGGGTCCCTGCAGCCCCCAGCTGCGCGTTGAGGAAGCGGAGGTTTGCACAAGCCGGTGAGATACACGTGACCTGGGGAGCGCGGCAGGAGGAACCAGCAGCTGCTGCACACAGGGCCCCGGTCCACTGCGGCACAGCTGGCCATGGCCCCGTGGCTGCCCACCAAGGAGGAGAAGTATGGCGTGGGTGAGTGCAGGCTTTGGGGCTGAGCGGCGAAGGGGCCTCACTGGGCTCCTTGGCTTGGTGGAGGAGTGTGGGGCTAGCAGGACAGGGCGCTTGTGGCCAAGGTGACAGTGCTGTTGCCCCCTGGCTGCTGTGGGTCTGTGGCAGTGAGCTATAGAGGGGCGGGCGATGGCGGCTGGGTGGTGGTGTGGGTCTGCGGGGTGAACTGTGCTGGTGGTGCTGGGCTGGGTGGGGCTGGCAGCGATGCTCAGCAGTGCAAGGTGGTGGCTGGGTCCCTGCAATGCCGGCACTGTGTGGTCTGGGGAATGCAGGAATGAGCTGGGTGGGCTTGTGACGGGATGCCCCATGGGACCAGGGCTGAGCAGGGCAGTTGTTAGTGGGACCTGTGCACCCAGAGCTGAGCATGGCTGATGCTGGGTGGGGATGAAGAGCTGTGGGGCTGAGGGCAGAGGGGCTGAGTGTTTCCAGTTCTTGGCACAAGATCCTCCTGTCTGAGCTAGGGGTCTGGGCTCAGCCCGGCTGTTGAAGCATGGGACCCTCTACCCAAGGGGTGGTTAGCTTGTTAACAGGGATCGTTAGCTCATGTATGACCTGCTCTCAGGGAGATGCCTGGCGAGCCCAGAGCCACCCCTGTAATTTGCCCCTGGTCCTGGCTGGGGCTTTGCTCCCAGTGTCTGCATCAGTCACGGCAAAGCC
The DNA here is from genome assembly GCA_013400035.1 of Rynchops niger. Lineage (NCBI taxonomy): Eukaryota > Metazoa > Chordata > Aves > Charadriiformes > Laridae > Rynchops > Rynchops niger. The sequence goes on from VXBH01004375.1 coordinate 59,858, forward strand.
CTGGGCAGCCCTATTCCCCACACCACCACCCAGCCCCCATGGGAACACACGCTCCCTGTGCCCTGCGCCAGCCCTCACAGCCCTGCACCTCTTCCCGTTTCTGGCCAGGGCTGTTTCCCGTGCCCCGCCTCTTGCACTGACAGCAGCACCCGGAGCAAGGGCCGAGACCCTGCGGGGTCCTGGGCAGCACTGGGAGCAGGGTCTCATCTCGGTTCCTGCTTGTGCCTGATGGGCACTAACCATCCTGTGGGGAAGCCTGGCCCAGCTGGGGCCTGGTGGGGTTGGGAAGGGGCTGGAGGGGAGCAAGCCCAGACAAGGGTCGGTTGCTGCTCCGGGCTAGCTCAGGGTCCTCCTGCGGAAGGCAGGGCAGCAGAAGGGATCCTGTGGGACCTCAGGGCTCCCGGTGCTGCAGGGTGTGCCAGGCCAGCATGAGGGGTCTCGATGAGCGATGAGGGTCTGGGGGTGTCACAGTATGGGTTGGCCCTATCCGGGGCTGGTGGTGGGCATGGGCAGTGCCCTAGCAGGGACCCCCGGGTGCAGGCATGTCTGCAGGGGACTTGTCTGCTGGTGCAGAGCATGGCCAGTCCTGGGGCCGAGCCAGAGCTGCCTCCACTAGACAGAGCTGTCACTGTCCCCAGGACCAGAAATAGCAGCAGGACTAACCACAGCCTGTCCCAGTGCAGCCCATGCAGCAGCAGAAGTGTCTGGCCGCAAGCAAGCTCCTGCATTCCCACCACCCCGCTGCCTCCATCACCCCACTGCCCCCACCACCCTGTTCCCCCGACACCAGCTCCTGCTGTCCCTAGGGACTGGCCTGCATGTCCCTGAGCTGCCAGCCCCAGGAGGGCAGCACTGCTGCTCCGTGCAGGGCCTCAGCTAGCATTTACCTCCCCCTGCCATTTGCAATGGGAGCAGGACCACCAGACTCACATGGGTTGCAGGTGACAGGCAGCGTGATGGGGACAATGCCAGGCAGGGGACGCCCATGTGCTGGAGGAGGAGGGGCTGACAGTTCCTGCTGTGCCTGGCACCATTGCAGGCTGTGCTGCAGCTCTCCTGGGGTCTGGGGCCCCCTTCCCAACCCTGCCCTGCTGTGGCCAGCGCTGCTCTGCCTCGCACTGCACCTCCTCAGGGGTCTCATGCTGTTGTGTGGGGCTGGCACCCTGCACTGTCTCTTGGGGATGAGCGATGTTGGTTGAGGTTGCTCTGCCCCATGGAGGAAGGCTGGCCGTGGGGCATGCTGCCCTGAAGGGTGTGGGTACACAGGGCTCCAGGGGGGCTGTGCTGGGTGAGGGGGTTCCAGGTGAAGGACCCCTGCTCACAGCTCCTGGCCCCTCTCTCCACAGCGGTGTGGAACTTCCCGCGCACCAGCGAGCATCACCTCCCGCTGCAGATCGGGGAGACAGTGCACATCCTGCAGGCTTCTGAGGGTAAGGGGGTCCAGCAGCCCTGGCCAGGTCCCGTGCCATCCCCTGCTGGGGAAAGGCTGGGCTGATACTTGGGTGCATCCTGACACGGGTCCTCCTGCACCCTCTCTTGGCTGCGCTGCTGGCAGACACCCAGCCCTGCCCTGCTCTGCCATGGGCTACTGGGTCCCTGAGCCCGGATGATGGTGTCCCCTTTCCTCCCCTTGCAGGCTGGTACCGCGGGTACTCGCTCAGGAACAGGGCTGCCCAGGTAGATGAGGGGCTGCTGGGGGCTGTGGCATGGTTGGGGGGTGCGGGCATGGCCAGTGGCTCACCCCGCTGGGGGCATTGCCAGGCTGGGACCCTCTGTGGGACTCTCGGTCCTGGGGTAGGAGCCCCTGGCTGTGGCCCCCTGTGGGGGGCTGTATCGTGCCTGGCCCAGCTCGTGTGTGCTGACAGCTCTGGCTCCCCCAGGGCATCTTCCCGGCCTCGCTCATCCACCTGAAGGGTGCCGTGGTAGAACGCAGGGGGTAGGTACCTGTCATGGGCACAGGTGGGTTGGCCCCATCCACCTGCCCAGCGTGGGGGCCTGCACAGTGCTGCGGGGCTCCAGGGCTCCCTGCTCCTCTCCCCAGGGCAGTGGAGAGCGTGATCCCCACCGAGATGCCCATGGTGCAGGAGATCACCACCACGCTGCGGGAGTGGGCCACTATCTGGAAGCAGCTCTATGTGGTGAGAGCCGGGGGCCGGGGGGTGGGGGTCCTGGGCTGGTGGGGTGCCCATGGTGACCCTGCGCTGGTGCCCACAGGCAGGGCAGATGGAGCGGTACTGGCAAGTGAAGCAGATGATGTGTGAGCTGATGGAGCAGCGCTCGCAGCTGCTCTCGGGGACGCTGCCCAAGGACGAGCTCCTGCAGCTCAAGAAAGAGGTGACCGGGAAGATCGACTATGGCAACAAGTGAGAGTGGGAATGGAATGCGGGGGGGCCCCGAGCATCTGCCCTTGCTCCTGCCCCAGGCACAGGCTGTGCGATGCCAAGAGATGCTTGGCCCCTCTGCTGCAGTGTCCCTGTGTCCTCATCATCCTGGCTGTGTGTCCCTGGGGCATCCCCTGTCCTTGCTGTTCTGGCTGTCTATCCCATGGTGGCCAGGGACAGTGAGTGTGCTGGTGGGTGTGCAAGCCATCTGGCCAAGGGCTATCGCCTACAAGCCCTGGCTGGGACAGGAGAGCATCCCTGGTGCTGCCTGGATCTTGTCCCTTTGCCAAGGCTCTGCTGCTGGGCAGGACCTGGGAGGATCTGTCCTACCCCCACACCATGCCTGCATGCCCAGACTCCATGCCAGCCCGTGCAAGGACAAGAGGGTCCCGGTGGGATGTGATGGGTCCTGCCTCACCCCATCCTGGCCTCTGTAGGATCCTCGCGCTGGACCTGGTAGTGCGGGATGAGGACGAAAACATCCTGGACCCCGACAGGACCAGCATCATCAGCCTCTTCCAGGCGCACAAGAAGGCTGCACAGACCATCACACAGCGCATCCAGGAGGAGATGGTGAGAGGCAGCATTGGCCTCGGTGCACCGACCCCTCCGTGCCAAGACCCTGCTGCCCCATGTGTGGCTGTGCCATGACACAGGCCATACCATGGGGCCGAGCTGTGGGGCTGAGCAGCCTTGTACCCCACAGAGCCCGCAGCAGAGCGCGCTGCGCTGCAGTGCCCGTCTGGCAGCTTCACCCTCCCACAGCCTCTACCTCTGCGTGCGCAACTTCGTCTGCAACATCGGCGAGGAGGCACAGCTCTTCATGGGGCTCTATGACCCCGGCGAGCAGCGCATGATCAGGTGGGGCCCCAGCAGTGCAGGACTGGCCTCACTCCCCGACCCCTGCCACTGGCTCAGCCTGGTGCCTGTCACGCTGCTCCATGCAGCGTCCCCAAGTCTTGTCCCTCCTGTGTGGGGAAGCCTCTGCCCCTTTGTACCTGGTGCCCAGCCCTGATCCCCAGGCTGCCAGTCTTGCCTAGCCCAGCTGCCCGCCCAGCTCAGCAGGAGCTGGTGTCTCTCACTGAGGGGAAAGAGGGATGTCCCTTCCAGCCAGATTGTATCCTCCAGAGCTGGAGGATTTGTCAGCAGTGTGCAAGGTGTGCAGCTGCATCCCGTGGGACAGCCCTGCCTGGGGCTGTGCATGCCCAACACGCTGTGGCCTGTTGCAGGTGTGCTGTGGTGTGCTGCCCTGTGCTGATCTGCCCGTGGCCCCATGGCAGGCAGGAGCCGGCTCAGCCCACGCCAGAGTCCGGGTACCACTGGCACAGCATGCCCCCCTGCAAGGGACCAGCGACCCAGTGTGCCTGGAGCACCTGCAAGCAGCTGCTGGGGATGGCCAGACTTGGCCAGTCCGCATGCTGTGACCAGTCCGCCACTGGTCAGAGAAGGGGTCTGTGTGGTGGGAGCTGGCATGGACTGGGCACGCGAATGGGGGCCCGAGCAGCACCCTGCCCATGGCTGAAGGGCTCCAGCCCACGTTGTGGTGTTTCCTCATGGGCGGCTTGCTGGCGGCCCCTGCCTGGCTGGCCCCCCACTGCACAGGGACCCACCGAATTCCGGGTCTGCTGTCCTGGTGCCTGAGCCTGGCCACAGGCTCCTCACTCCCTTGCCTTCCTCTTGCAGCGAAAATTATGTGATCCGCTGGGCCAGCACGGGTGTTCCCCAGGACATCGAGCTGCTCAACAACCTCAAAGCTGTTTTCACGGTGAGCACAGACCCCTCAGGAGCAGCACTGCTGCTGCCTGCCCAACCCCTCCTGCAGAGCTGCCTACGCCTCCTCCCCTCCCTGCTGCCTGCAGAGGTGGCCCCCTACCCTGCAGCATTTCAGATGCATCCAGCACAGTGCATGGTGTCCCTGAGGCCCTGCTGCAGCCTGTATCCCCCTCCAAGCAGCCGAATCCTCCCGCTTCTCCCAGCTGCTCTCTCCATGCTGTTCATTTCTTTTGTGCCCCCCAGCCCAACCCAGCCCACCCCACAGGTCCTATGCAGACCCCAGTCGTGGCTCTGGGACATGGGCACCTGGCATGGGGTTGCCCATTGTGGCCTCCTCTCCCAGGTGCAATGTTGCTGGGGATGTTGTGGTGCCTGTGCCCCCATCTCCGCTCCAGCCATCGCTCAGTGGTCCCTGGCGGAGGGCAGGAGGAGGTGCAGGCAGTGCCTGCTGACCCAGCATTTTTCCTGCTGCACCAGCAGAGCTCAGCTGACCCTCAGGACGGCCCAAGAGGGGCCATCGATATGCAGATAAGCTGGGAAAATCAATGCTAATGGGCAGCATCAGCACTTCCAGCCCCAGGGATCCAGCTCTCCTGGCTCTCGCCCACCTCTGACCCCTGCCTGCTGCTGGCATTGGCTGCATGTCCCCATGCGCTGACGTTGTGACACTGGCCTGTGCTGCAGCCCCACAGGAAGGTTCTTGCACTGGGGCAGCACCCGCGGGACCTTGGTCCCTGCAGGTTCTCCAGAGCTGGGGTGTGTGGCCACCCCACCAAGGCCTATGCCATGTCAGACCTGCTCCCTCCCAAGGCAGCGTGCCCCCCTTGGCTATGCTGCCTGGCCTGTGAGTGCCCCATGGGGAGATTGGTCTTTACTAGCCCTGGTATTGTCCCTGTTCCTTGGGCTTGGGGCTCCCTGGGGTGCACAGAAACCCCAGGCTCCCTGGGGCAGCAGGGCTGTGTGCCTGCCATCTGAGTCCCTCTGTGGGGTACAGCAGCAGGGGGACTCCCCAGCTCCTGAAGGCAGAGCCGGGGTGCTGGGCACAGGGACCTGTGGTGGCTTTGCACCCACTGGTTCATCCTCCTGCACAGTCCCGGTGGCCTGTGGTTACCCGGCACCGCCAGAGGCACATCCCAGCGCAGTGCTGCTGGTGCCCGGCTTATGCAGTCCCTGTCTCCCCCCAGGACCTGGGCAGCAAAGACCTGAAGCGGGAGAAGCTTTTCCTGGTGTGCCAGATCATACGGGTAGGACGCATGGACCTCCGGGAGTCCTACAGCCGCAAGCTCAGCACGGGCCTCCGTCGGCCCTTTGGCATCTCAGGTGAGAGCAAGGTCTGCCACAGGTGCTGGGAGGAGACTCCCCAGTGCTGCCCACACCAGCACTCCCCAGCAGCCGCCTCTCAGCCACCATGGGGCTCACTTGCCATGGGGTACAGTGGTTTGGGGCAGCAACATCCCAGGGCTGCTCCAGCCTCCAGCCAGGCAGCCTCATCCGAAGCATGGACACCAACCCTTGCTTGCCTCTGCATGGCCACATTCTCCCCATCCCCCTGAGCTCGCTGCCCTGTCTCCCCCTCACCAGCCTGACTCACAACCCCCCATGGGGGTTCAGGGTCTTCCCCATGCATGTCTGGTGCTGGAGTGTGGGCAGGGATGTGTCACAACTGCTCTGTTCGTCAGGAAAATCCTTGCTTCTGTGACAACTGGAGCCAAGCGCTTCCCTTGACTCCATTGTGTCATTGCCCATGGGCTGGCCCTGTCCTACCCAGCAGATAAGAGGGACTGGGGTGGCCCAGCCATCCCTCCTTGCTATGTGGCACAGGGGACCCCCCCAGCCCGGCACTGTTAGAGGTGCCCCCAGCAGCAGCCTTTGGCCCCTCCTCCACCTCCCATGGTCCTGCTCTGGGTATTGATCCTCATTGGATGGGCTCACTTGGAAATTATTGATTTTACTTGGCTAATTAGTGTGTGCTAGGACCTCAGCCACAGAAGAATTACCAGGTGAACTGTGAACATATTGGCATGTAATTGCACGCCGGGCTGTGCATCAGGACAGATGGATTGTCCCGGTGCCCACTCTGCAGTTCCCTGTCCATCCCGCACCAAACACCCTGCCTGTGAGTGATGGAGAGGTTCTGGATATGGCTTATTTTGGCTAAAATCTGCCCTGGAGCTTTGAGGTCACCTGTGGTGACTGTCTGGTGACTGCCAGATCCCACCCTGTGTTGGCAGCATGTCCATCTGCCATGGAGCCATGTGGGCGTGGGATTTCTTCCTGCAGAGAGCCCTGTGCAGCTTGCTGCCATCTGGCTTGGGGTGGCAGAGGGGTCTTGGTGGGGCACAATGACCTCCCTGTGGAACACTGGCCAGGGCACAGCAGGGTCAGTGCTGGAGACACAGGAAAAGTGGTGGCTGCATGATGTGACAAAACTGTCCTGGGTGCTGGTCCCAGGAGGATTTGGCACGGAGGGTTCTGGCGCTGGGGGCTGGGGCTGCCAGCACCCATGGCAGCTGCCCCACGCTGCCGCCTCTGTGCTGCTGCAGTGATGGACATCACGGACATCACCAAGGGGAAGTGTGAGAGCGACGAGGACAAGCAGCACTTCATCCCCGTGCACCTGTGAGTCCTGTGGGGCTGGGCAGTGGGCGGGGGGGAAGCTTTCCATGGGCCGGGCAGGCACCGGGACAGTGTCTGTGAGGGGGCAAGAGGTGCTAGGATCAAAGAGAAAAGATTTCGCCATTAAATGTGACTTTGCAAAGGGACCATGGATCCTTGGGATACAACGTCACTGGGTCCAGGACCTCAGTGAGGTTAGAAAAGGGGTATTTCTACGGGCAGCAAGATGCTCAGAGATACTGAAGCCCCCAGCAGATCTCTGCCTCCCAGCCCCTTGGGGCACATATGTGCTTAAGGTCCGAGGTCTGCTGTGGGTGCCATCCTGCACCTCCCTCCCGGCAGGCTGGAGACCAGCAGGTTGGGGAGCCACAGCGGGATACAGGCTGCTTGTTGGGTTTGCTGGTGGTTGGTGCTGGGCCATGGGCAGCAGCCATGGGGGTTCCCCATCTGTGCCTGGCCAGGAGCCCCTCTGAATCGCCCTACCCTGGTGTTTGCAGGGCGGCTGCTGACAACGATTTTCTTCACAACATGATCAGGAAAGCGGTGGAGGCAAAGGACATCAACCACAAGGGACAAGGTAGACCCCCGACCTGTCCTCTGCCCTGTGTGCCTGCTCTGCGCTGTGGTACACGGTGGGGGACGGGGTGAGACCCCTCCCTGACTCATCCCATGTTTTCCTGTGCTGCTGCTTGTGCTCAGGGACCTGGGCTGTCCCCGGCCCCCGCACTGGGGCAGTCCCCCCGTGCAGATCCTCACGGGGTCTGTGGGTTTGCTCTGGTCCGTGGCCAGCCCTGGACCCCTTCCCGCAGCAAGGGCTTGGTGTGCAAATTATCCCAGCAATCAGGATCGGAGCTGTACGGGGTTGCGACATCCCGCACTCTGTCCCGGCAGGCTTCTGGGTGTCCCTGAAGATGCTCTGGGGGGACTTGAGCCAAGTGCGGAAGGACCATCCCCACCTCGTGGACCGCAGCACAGTGGTGGCACGCAAACTGGGCTACCCGGAGGTCATCATGCCAGGCAAGCAGGGTGGTGGGTTGGACCATCCCTGGATCATCTCTGGGAGTCCTAGCGTGGGGTTACAGGGTGCTGTGCAGCAGAGCGGACCCAGTCTCACTGATAGGGCTTTCCCCACAGGAGATGTCAGGAATGACATCTACCTGACGCTGGTGCAGGGTGAGTTTGACAAGGGGAACAAGAAGACACAGAAGAACGTGGAGGTGACGGTGTGCGTCTGCGACGAGTCAGGCAACGTTGTGCAGGTATGGCAGGCACTGCATGAGCCTTGGGGCGAGGGACTGTCCTCTGCATAACCCTGTCTTGGGCAGAGGCAGCAGCTCCACAGTGTGCAGATGCTGGTGTTGATGCTGGCACAAACGAGCTGGAGTAGCTTCTTTGGCCACTGGAGCCCCTGAAGTTGCCCCAGGAATGCAGCCCCCACCTCCTTCTCCTTCCCTGATAATGCTATTCCCATGGGGCAATGGAAGCCAAGACATGACTGTGCCACAGAGGGTTGCATGTCCCTTGCTGGCTCCTTTTGGAGGCTGAACCATGTCTGGTGGAGGGGATGGAGAAGCCTTTTGCTGCCCTCTGAGCCCAGCTGGGAAGGGACAGTCAGAAAGATGTCCCCATGATGGCTGGGTTGTTGTAAAGGGGCGCCTGTGCTGGGGGGGCTTGGGTGGGGGCTGCCATGGTGTGGGCAGGGGACAGCAGCTTGGGGGGGGCTGGACCGCTCAGGGGCTGGCCCAGGTTAGCAGAGGATGCAAAATTCTTTGGCCCTTCAAGTCTATTTGATCTGTAACAAGTAATGTCAGGAGCTGACCGCAAAGAATCTTTTCTCCTGCTGCCTTCTTTGCAGAATGTGATTTACCATGGTGCAGGGGACAAGCCAGCAAGTGAGTACCGCTCTGTCGTCTACTACCAGCAGCGGCACCAGCGGTGGATGGAGACAGTGAAGGTCTGTATGAGCCACGGGGCACAGGGACTGAGGTGGGACAGGGGCTGCGACCCACCGAGGCTGTGTCCCTCACTCCTGCGCAGCAGGACTGAACTGCCTCAGGGTAGCACCCCACCAGGGCTGGCTTTTCAGGGGGAAAAGTCCCTGTCTCGGGGAAGATGGGAGATGCTGCTGATGTCATGGCTCAACCCCTGAATGGAGACCCAGGGCAACCTGCAGCAGGTCCCGCAGCAGGGAGGTGATGTCTGCTGCCTCTGCCAATAAGCAGTGCTGGGGCAGGGACTCTGGGTGCGCTGCATCACTCCTCCCTCTTACCGCAGGCTCATGGACGTATGCCACCAGCCCTACACAGACACCTGTGTCTCTAATTCAGCCTCATTAGTTGAAAGGAAAGCATGTGGGTTTGGATTAAAGCAACCGACAGTTCATCACAGCCTTTACCCAAGCACAGAGGGGTCTTGGCCAGCCAGGTCACGCAGCCCATGCCCTCCTGTCCTCACGCAGGCACATGTTCTCTCTCTCAGATTGCTGTTCCAATTGAAGATGTCCACAAGACCCACCTGAGATTCACCTTCCGGCATCGCTCCTCCAGTGACTGTAAGTATCTCCTTTCTTCACATCTTCCTCCACTAATGTTCCCAGCAAGGGCTGTGATGGAGGTGGTCTCTCTGCAGCTCAGGAGCTGTGGGAACAGGAGGGCCCTGTGAGTGGCCCTCGTCTCGCGCCGTGTGGGGATCCATCAGCAATGCTGGATTCATGTGTGGGGGCAAGGAAGCCATCACTCCTATTCTGCTCTGTCCCTGCTGCCCGTGGTGGGCAGCAGATCTCTGGGAAACCGCTGCCTTTTGCATGCAGCTGCTTCCCGGATGCCTGTGCTTGGCTCTCCGGAGCCCCGGCTCTGCATCCCATGGTGTTTGGCTGCAGCAAAGCTGCAGTGTGTGGCCAGGAAGGCGGGCTGCTCCTGGACCAGGGGTGCTTCTGTCAGTGCCTTCGCAGAGCTGAAAACCACACGTGATGGGACGTGGTGTGGCATGTCCTGTGACTGCGGGGACCTTCCCCAGGGCCACTGTGGAGTCCTGCAGCTGAGGATGCTGCTCGCTGGTCTGATCCTGTGCGAGCCAAGCCCTGCCTGCCCCAAACACATCTTGTTCTCACAGAGGCACCTCTCTGATGGCCCCAGGCAGCACATGCTGGCAGCCCAGCAGCTTCTCTGGCTGCCCATCAGCTCGTTGCTGCTGTCTCTACCCCCGCGAGGTTCCCAAGCACCGCAGCAGACGCTTCTCCCAAGTGCCCTGGGAAGGGTTTCGCTGTGCGTGGGCACAGCTGGTGGACTCCAGGAAAAGAAACACCATTTCCTCAGCAGCCGCCTCCCGGACCCACTCCGGCTGCCAGCTCAGGAGGATCCCCCGGATGACTTTCCCTTTCCCTGACCACACAGTGTGTCCTCGGGATCCTCCTGAGCCAGCTTCACCTCGCCCCATTTTTGTCTCTCCCAGCTAAAGACAAAAGCGAGCGGATTTTCTCCATGGCCTTTGTGAAGCTGATGCGACCGGATGGCACCACACTGCGTGACGGGGAGCACGACCTGGTTCTGTACAAGGTATGGGGGTTCAGGCAGACCCCCCCTCCTCAGAGTGGGAAGGCTGCAGGATGGCAGCTCTCCTGGCATCTGCCTGAGTGGGGCTGGGGTCCCAGTCCCTGCTGGAGCTGCTGCACAGGTGACACATACCCAAAGTCCCCCGGAGGGTTTCCCGTTCCTCCCTCCCTCCCATCCTTTCTGTCCTTGGTGGCAGGGGCTCCTGCCACAGCTCCCGGCACACAGCAACTCTAATCTCCGTGTCGCTCCTTTGAGAATGACAAGTTTTGTTTAGAATAAGGTAACTTAAACATATCTGACTTCGTAGGGAACACCCCCATGAAGATATTTGCTAGACTTTACCTGATGTCACCAGCATTTTTCTGCCTAAAACTGCTTGGTTGTTCTTTTGAGAGCAGAGAGAGAAAGCGAGGAAGGAAAATTCACTATTCATTTGGCAAAAATGCAGTTGGCCCTGATGCCAGAGTGTGAAAGACCCCATGAACATGCTGCCTTGCTTTGTCTTGGTGTCACTCTGGGCTGGCCGTGGCAAGGGGACCGGGAGGGTGCGAGCTGGTCCCCGCTGCAAGGGTGATCTCAGGACTCCTCCTCTATGTGTCCACCCTGCTTTATTGTTCCTTGCCAGCAGTGGTGACCTTCCCACCTCAGCCCCTTGGCTGCTCTGGTATTTAACTGAAGTTTTTTTAATTTCCTTGCTGCTCTTGGCAATGAGACCACAGTTAGTCGAGGCGGACCCATCTCTATTCCCAAGTTCTGCATCTTTCTGGGATGAGCAGATCTGTCTCCCACATGCTGTGGCAGCTGTGCAGTTGGCCTCAGCCAATGCTTCCCATGAGCCTGATGGAGGAGCTCCTTCTCTTCATCACTGCATTTCCTTTAACTTCAGGGAAGCCCTCTTAGCACCCCAATGCTGCTTCTGCAGCTACGTAATGTCCCGGCAGCAGATGGGCTGCTGCCAGCACCTGCTGTGCTCACTGTTGTCCCATGTCAGACTGTGTTGTGGGTCTGACGCTGTGTCATTCTGGAGCGCTCCTGCTCTGTGCTCACATAGATGCTGCCTCACTGGGAGCCACCTGCATGCCCTTGCAGGTCTCTGCTGTCCGTCTGTCCATCCACACCAGGGCAGCCCTGGCCACCTCCTGCCCCATCCTTGCTCAGGCATGCTTCTGCTGACGGGACAGGCTCACCCCCACCCAGCCAGCCAGTCTGTCCCGGTGCTGCCCTTACTGGTCCTCATCTATTGCTCTTGTAATGCCTGACCTCTCTCCCGCAGGGAGCCCGTGTGCCCTGCCCAGCCTGGGGACAAGGACAGACCTGCGCTTTTCTTCCTCAGCAGCTCCTACACATTTGAAATTGTTATTGTGTCCTTCCTCCCTGTTCTTTTTGGGCAAAACACCCAAATTCTTTAAATAGTGCTGTGGCCTGCAGAGCTGCAGCCATGATCCCTGGCTCTCAGGGGGACTGTCCTCCTCAGTCCTGCGTAGTGACAGGAGCACTGAGCACCTTCGGGACTTGCCGGTTCAGGCTGGGGCAGCGAGACCAAACCCTGCGCACCTCCCTTCTGGATGCATTTTCTCCTTAAAGGGTTGTTGCTGCCCTCACTGAACTGTCACATTCACCAGCATCCTCCAGCCCTGAGCAAGTGAAAGCTGGCGTGCTCCACTTTGTCTTCTCCCCGGCTGACTCCTGCTCTTCCCAGCAAGCACCGGGGCTTGATTCTGGGAGTCAGAAGCTATTTCGTCATTTTATCTTTGTTTGCCAGAGGAATGTGAATAACATGCTTTTAGCTCCTCAGACCTCTTGATCTCACGTTGGTCGAGAAATGTCTGAAATTAAGCCAGTCTACCCTACGAGGGTTTAGCTGCCCTCGGAAGAAGTGCAGTGCCTCCTGTGAGTCAGCTGGCTGATGTGGGTACGCTTGGTGGAGAGAAAACCCAACAACAAACAATTTTGCGATCTTTGTCTGACCTTAAGCAGAAATAAGTTTATTGTGCAAGGTTGCAGGCAGGGGAAGATAAATGCCCTATTCCAAGCTGTAAGTGAGCACTGGTGAGCTCGGGGCAGCATGGCCATGGTCCATCATTCGCCTAGTGCTGGTCGTGGGACAGGGGGCCGTGTGGGGTGACTCCTGGCCCGAGACACCCAGCTGCTGGTTGCAGCCAACCATAGCCTGTCTGTCCAGCTCTGGACATCCACCGCATCCCAGTCTTGCAAACGACCGTGGAAGGGTCATTTAAAAGTCACCCCAGTGAGTCCTCCTAGGTGTAACTTCCTCTTAATTCTTCAACTTAAGAGTAGGGGATACACATGGCTGTTTTGCCATGGTGAGGAGAAATCCAGGTGTGCCCATGCAGGCAGGAAATGTCCCATTGGGCTGGTGACAGTGATGCTGTGGGACTGTGCCGGACACCTGGACAACGTCCTGCTGCTTGTCCATCCCCATGGCAGTGCTCAGGTGCATTTTTTATTCCCAGCACCCTGCTGCTCGGCCCCAGGCTCCTCCGTGTCACTGGCCTCACCCCCTGCTTTTCCACCCACCAGTTCTTGTGTCCTCTCTGAGTGGCACTGGCTGGGATCCGGTGTCTCTGCCGGCTGGTTGTCCCAGCCAAGTGCAGGTCCCGGCAGAGTCCCGCAGGGAGCAGCTTTGTTGGATGCTCTGTTGAAATGAATGTCAGGCAAGCCGGCTGTGCTGCCTGTGCCGGGCTCTGCACTGCAGGCAGCGATTCCCCTGGGCCAGCTCCTGCATCCCAGCGGCTCTCGCAAGCTGGAGGTTACCAAGCCATAACGATGCCGTTAAGTGGGAGCTGCCATTACCTGTGTGTGGCTCTGCTGACCTCCTTGTCCTGCCCCATTCTGCACAGCAAAGTCCCCCACACAGGGGACTTGATGTGGGGTCAAAGCTGAGCCTAAGGGACGGTCCTGTCCCATGGGGCTCTTGCGGGGCTGTGCTGCCCGGTGTGAGCCATGCTTTGCCTTGCAGGGTGACAGCAGGAAGCTCGAGGACGCCAGCGCGTACCTGACCCTGCCTTCCACGAGAAACCTGTCGGAGCCGAAGCTCCTCTCTGGCTCCTCATTCCGTGTGAGTGGAGGTGCATCAGGCTTAACTGTGTCGGCCCGGGACAGCTTCCAAATCTTGACTCTTGTCTGCTCCACGAAGCTGACCCAGAACGGTGAGTCCCAGCTCTCCGTGGGGGTGGTGGTGGGTCTGTGCCCCCACCTCACCAGTGTGTTTCTACCCGCTACCGTGCTTCTCCCAGCGGCCATCTCTCTGGCTGCTGTCTGATGGCATGTGCCAGCCACCGTGGGACATGGTGCTGGTGTTGGTGTGCTGGCACCAGCCCCCTTTGGCACATTGCAGCCGGACTGGGGCTCACTCCTGTCACAAACAGCACTGGGACAGCATGCCAAAAATGCAGGGAAAGCAGGAACAGTGAGCGCTGAATTAGCGTTTTGATGCGGTCAGGACTGCTAAGGCTAGCGGCTGTCCCTGGTGGGGCAGCACAGTCCCAGGGGCTTTAGGGGACTGCTGTCCCCTGGAGAGGAGTGGCAGTGATCAGGAATGCCTGCGGCCGGGATGGTGCTGCCCTGCGGCAATCCAAGTTCTCCCCTGGCAATCCAGGTTCTGCCCCAGCGCTTGCACCGTGCTGTTGGGATGTGATTTGCTGCAGGCTCTGTTTGCATATCGCTGGGTCGATAACTCTGCGCTGTAACTCAGAGAGTTTCTCATTTTTTTTCCCTCATTTTTAATAAGGTTGTCTTTTGGCTTATCTGTCTCCTGAGCCCTCCTGAGTTAGCGGCAGATTAGTTTTCCAAGGCGAGGGAATGAGAACAAACAATAGCAGGCTGCAAGCGTTTCCAGGCGCTCTCCCACCTTGGGGGCGTGGAGCCGCTGCCAGCAGCGGTGGGTAGTTAGCAGTTTCTTGGCTGGTGCAAACCCTTGCAGATGGTAATTAATCTGCTCGTGCCCTCGGGGGACTGAGCCGCTGCCTCCAATCTGGGAGCTGGAGTGACTTTCTGAGAGTGGCTGTTGAGGGTTCCGTGACCTTCCTTGGACCCTTTGAAATCGGGGTGGGAATTGGGACTCCCTGTTTTTAAACCCTGTGCTCAGTCAGCTGATGTGGGTGCTTTGCGCAGTTCGTTGCAGGGCAGCCAAGAGCCTACGTGCCACCTCAGCACAAGACGCATCAGCATTTGCAGATGGGATTTTGCCTTGTACAACATGTTTTGGGAGCTGGCAGAACAAAGAGGTGTCGGCAACCTTGAGCAGGCGCTGGCGGTGACCACATTGCTGCACGTGTGCCCCTGAAGCGAGTGGGGAGAGCGGGAGGGCTGATGGGGTCTTTCTGAGTGCCCTTGCAGGCGTCCAGCTTGGGGGAACCATGGCACACACACCTCCACCATAATGGGGACAAGCAGCCCGGCCCTTTGCCAGGTCTAACCACACTGTGCTGAGTGGCAGTGCCAGCCCTTGGGCCACAGCCACCTTTTCAGTGTGGGTGTCTGTGTCACTACAGAAAGCCCTGCAGCCGCCCATCCCTTAAGAGTGGGTGACATGAATGCCTGGAGGTGATGTTTCCAGCTGCCTGGAGAGTTAAACGCTGCACAGGAGCACCGGCAGCCAGTGGGCACCGCGCTCGGGATGCGAGTGGCAGGGGAAGAGCATGCGGAAAAGCCGGGGTTCCCTCCCGGCCAGCAGCGCTGCCTCTGCAAGGCTGGTGGATGGAAGCGCTTCATCCTGCTTTTGCTGAAGTGCAACAACGCAGCCGGGGAAACCGCAGCCCTGGCCCAGGGTTGGGGGCTCGGGGACCGCAGCCTCGCAGCTCAGGGGAACGCAGTGCACGGTGACTCATCGCTGCCGCGCTGACAGGGTCTGGGGCCGCTGTGGTTCAGTGCGAGCACGGCTCGGGGCCACTGGTGTTCATTTAATTCCCTTCCTGCAGCACAATTACAGCTTCTACAGTAACAATCTTTTATTTCGCCGAGTTTTGTGCTTTTATGGTACTGCAGTCAGGAAGCTTTCTGTGCTGAGCAGCAGTCGCACAGGGAGTTGGAGGTCAGCAGGGTCCTGGCTGCTCCCAGGAGCGCTGTGCTGACCACTGGCCAGTCCGGTGCCATGGCTGCGCTCTGCGTGTGCCGTGGATGCTCCCCAAGAGTGGTGCTGGGCCGTCAGCACAGGGCCCCATGCACATCTGGGGCCAGTGGTTGGCTCTGCTTGGCACAGGAGTGGCCACTGCGAGCGGGCATATGGCTGGGACAGTGGGGCAGGCACAAGGGGTGTGGGAACCCTCTCCGGGTCCCAACATGGTCCATCAGTGGAGGGCACAAGTGTGGGGAGGGCACGAATGACCCATGGCCACCCTGCTGAGGTCTGTTCTCCAAAAGGTTCATGGGTTCGTGGGGAAGCCCCAGCTCCAGCGCCGAGTCCTGCTGTTTCAGGTCTCAGTTTCTCTCTCATGGGGGTGTAAAGAGGATGGCAGTGCCTGCACACGTGGCTGCGTGACAGAAAGTTGGGAGCTCAGGAACGACGGCTGCTTACCCTTTGCTTCCCCTGGCATGGGGTCAGCAGTGAGCGGCACCTGGGATGGGGCTTCTCCGGCTGGCTGCCCTGGGCAGCGAGGGAGGGATGGGGGAGCCTGGGGGGGTCAGTAACATTTGGGTCTGGCAGCAAGTGAAGCTGTGCTGACTCTCCTCTTCCTCCCACCCAGTCAACCTGCTGGGGCTGCTGAAGTGGCGCTCCAAGCCCAGCCTCCTTGCCGGGAACCTCCAAAAACTGATGAACGTGGATGGAGGGGAGGTCATCAAGGTACAGCCAAGACCTTACCTCCCGCTGCCCGTGCGGAGATCTTCCCCCCACCTCCTCCCTTCCCTGCTCCTGTCTGTCTCCAGCCATATCCTCAGGTGGCTGCTCCCTGGGGGGCAGAGGGATGTGAAAGCTCCCAGAGGCAACAGTCGGCACCAGGGGTTTCCTGGCAGCCTGGGCAGCTGCTGGAGTGCAAGCAGCCACCCTGGGCTGGGGCTGGAGTGGGCACACTGGGAGCATCCTGCATGGCCTCAGCGCCTCTTCCCCAGGGACAGGTGCTGCCTATGCCTGTGGCGATTGCCCTTTTGGTCCCGGGGAGCCCTGCTGGGGCTTGCTGGGGCAAGCAGGTGGCCAGAGAAGCAGTGTCGGGCTGCCTGCCAGGGGACAGGCCGAGCTGGGGAGTCGGGTCCTGGCAACGGGCTGGATGCCCCAGGCTGAGAAAGGCTGAGGATGGGCACAGGATCTCTGTGCCCAGGCAGGTCAATCCCACGCTCAGAGGTTGGGTCTGGGATGATGCTGGGAGTTAACGCTTGAGCCCTCACAGTCCTCTTGTATCCCCCAGTTCCTCCAGGACACGTTGGATGCCTTGTTCTCCATCATGATGGAGAATTCGGACACGGATGTCTATGACACGCTTGTCTTTGATGCCCTGGTAAGCAGGACTTGGTTCCCTGCACACACTGAGCAGGAGTCTGATGCCACTGACCAGTGCAAAATGGGCCCAGGTCAGACTGGGGCGGGTTTCAGATGGAGCTCACTGATATGACCAGACAAGCTGTGCTGAGAGCCATGCAGCACCTCTGGCTCTACCACAGTGCCTTGGAACAGTAGAGCACAGCCAACCTGGCACAGGGTAGGGCTGTGGCTCTGCAGAGGCACTGTCACTCTAGGGGACAATTCTAGCAAGATTCAAAGATGTTTCTCCTACACTGAGACAAAAATAACTCCAGTGATGCGACCAGGGGAGCACTGGGGTCAGGGTGGCTCTCGTGGGACAGACGGGGTCGGTAATGGTGTGAACTCTGCACAAGCTGGCCATGAAGAGTCTTGCAGCTGCTGGGCTTGGGGCTCATTTTGGGCTTTTTGCCTTGGAGGTCTGCCCATCCTGGCAGGCTAGCTGGGTGTGCAGAGGGCTTTGGCGACCCCAGCAGCCCCCAGGAGGGATCAGTGCCGCTCTGGCTGTGGCTCTGGGCACTCAGCTGTTCCCCGGCATCCTGCTGCCCACACTGAGCTGTGCCCACTGCCCACTCCCCCCAGGTTTTCATCGTGGGGCTGGTGGCCGACAGGAAGTTCCAGCATTTCAACGCCGTCCTGGAGGCCTACATCCGCCAGCACTTTAGTGCCACACTCGCCTACAAGTGCGTATCTGATGGCTGTGGCACAGGGAGAGATGGGACTGGGATGGCAGGCATGGGGAGGGAAGGGGCCAGAGCCTGCGGAGTGCCTGGCGGGCAGCACGGCATGGCTCAGTGGCTGCCCTGAAGGCTGCTTGGCTGAGGCTGGGAAGTCTGCTGAGCCCTGGCCACACGTGTCCCCATCCTGCAGGAAGCTGATCTCAGTGCTGACACAGTACGTGGACCAAGCAAGCCGGGGCGAACCCTGCGAGCTGCTCACACGCACCTTCAAGGCCTTGGAGTACGTCTTCAAGTTCATCGTCCGCTCCCGACACCTCTTTGCCCAGTGAGTACCAGCGATTGCTTCCACGGCTCCAGGTGCTGCGCTCTGCTGGGCTGCTACACCAGCGCCACTGGAGTGTCGATCCCTGGGGATGGGGTCTGCGGGAGGGAGGAAAGGAAAGGTCCCATGGGGGGGTCCCTCTGCCACGGGAGCAGTGTACCAATTGGTGCCAACTGTTGGCGTTGGGGATGCGGTATTGGCACCTTGACCTGCCTGGTGCTGGTGCTGGCTGCTTGGGTCGGCTGCGGCACCCAGGGGTGACACCCATGGCTCCCAGCACGCTGCGGACATGCTGCTGTGCCATCCAGTCCCCAGCCAGGCTCTTCCACCACGGTGCTTCCTCTCCCTGAGGTTTCTGGCAGTTTTCTGCTGCACGCCGTCCTCTGATTGCTGTTGGAGCAGTCCTGGTCTGCCACGGGCAGCAGGCAGTGCCATCCACCTCAGGGCAGGAGAGCTCCTGTGGTGTGAGGGGCTGTGGCAGGATGGGTGGTGTTGCACAAACTGCTCTCCCATTGACAAGCAGCATCCACAGCGTTTGCAAGTGCCTTGGTGGTGAGGCAACGCACCCATGTTAGCATGAAGCAAGCCTGTGGTTTACTGGCCATCAGGCTAATTGCTGCTGGTTCCTCCTCCGCATGTGCTGATCGAGAGCCTGGGTGCCGGGTGCTGCTGAGATCGGCTTTGGTGCTGCAGCTGCGGAGTTGCCCACGAGCCCCAGGCTGGCACGGAGCCCATGCTCCCTCCCCGTGGCATTGGTGGCTTTGCTCCATCTCTGTGTGGTCAGGCCCTGACCTGGCATCGGGAAATGCCCAGCTCCTTTGAGTACAGCTAACCCAAATGCCAGGTGCATAAGGCCAGAGGGACCTGCAGTGACCTCCTGCCCAAGGCAGGGCTGGTTCTGCCCGAGCTGCCCCTGGTGGGTGGGTTTTTCCAACGTGCTCTTAAAAACCTCCCAAGATGGAGGTGGCAAAACTTCCCTGGGCAGCCTGCTCCCCTGCGTAGCCGGCACTGTGGCTGGAAAGGTTTTCTAGCATCCAGCCTTGCTCTTCCCACTCTTTCCTGGAGAGCTTCTGCCTGCCTGGCCTGTGATTTTCAGGAGCTTGTTAGCAGATTTTTCCTTGGAGAGGAAAATGTTGTGCTTACCCTCAGTGAGGGTTATCTTACTGTGGAGCAGTGCTCTGCTTGGTTCAGGCCGTCTCAGCCCTCAGCCTGTGGTCAGCACACAAGTGGTAACGGTTTTAAACTGAAGGAGAGTCGATGTAGATTGAACATAAGGAAGAAATTCTTTACTATGAGGGCGGTGAGACACTGGTTGCCCAGAGGAGTTGTGGATGCCCCATCCCTGGAAGTGTCCAAGGTCGGGTTGGATGGGGCTTTGAGCAACCTGATCTAGTGGAAGATGTCCCTGCCCATGGGTGGGGGTTGGATTGGATGATCTTTGAGGGACCATTCCGACCCAAACTCTTCTGTGATCCTGCGATAAGCAGGGCAAGGGTCTGGGAGCCTCAGTGGCTCCTTGTTGCTGCTGACGATAAGGTCAAAGTCCCCCCACAGGTACCTCCAGAGTCCTCCCAGGACCTCATTTTGTTTGTTCCCCATGGGCACGGGGTTCCTATCCTAATTGGTGTGAAGGGACAAACAAGCCTCATCTGGGCAGGCGTGGGTGAACTCGGCTGTGCTGCTGGGCTGAAGTGGAAAACCGAAAACATGACCAATTAGAGTTACCAGAAAAAGCAAGTTACGTTCCTCTTTCATTCCAAGTACATGGCACCGAAAGCTGAAGTGTCCCGAGGGAGAGGTGGGAGGCAAGTTCCCGCTGCACATAGCATCGCCAGCCTGCACTGGGGAAACAGCAGGGTTGCACTGTGATGTGGGGCCATGTTTCGGCAGGCGGGTATTTTCCAGGCAGTGGAGCAGGAGCCCAGGGTCTGCTTCCTCCATCCAAAATCCTGAGCGCTGCGCAGAGGTGCCAGAACGCGTGTCAGTGTCCCCATCGGAAAGCTCTGTGCCCCGCTGGCGGTGAGGAGCTCTGTTGGGTTCCTGGCATCCACAGGGACGCTCAGACCTCGCTTTGCCCCCACTTTATCTTTGCCATCTCACTTTGCTGTCTGCCAGGTGTTACCCGTGTAGCTCACGCTGCCGGGTCTGCCGGCGTGCCCTGTCTGTCCTTCCTCATCGCTCTCTTCTGCCAGTCCTTCCCAGGGTCTCATTCATGGCCAGGCAGCCGCTCCAGAGCTCTGGGGTGCTCCAGAATTTGACCGAGGTATCTACCTTCTCCTCATATATGAAAATACAGAGCAAATTCCCCAGCTTATAGAATTTCTGGCAGAGAAAATTAATTATGTGGAGCATTTGCAAACAGTCCTGTGAATTAGTTTGCATTGGAATGAAGGCATCCCTGAAGACATTTAGTGTTTTTATTCATCTTCCCTTTATCTTAGTGATCTTAACAGTGCAATAACACAGACTCCTCAGATCTTCTAAATACTTTAAACGGTGCTACAATTTGTACACAGTCTATAATTTAAAGAAATTAGATTGTAATTATAATAAGTTACTGCAGATTGCTGTATTTATTTGATTATGTGTGCTGCTGCTGGAATTGGATGAGCAGTAGCTCATCCAAGTAGCTCATACAAAGGTCCCAGGTTGCTCTGAGGATGATCAAAGCAGGGCCTGGCTGGTGTGGGACAGGAGGTTCATCGCCCCGGCCCCTTCAACAGCTCTGTGGCCACTGCGTGGGGAAAAAGCTCCCTGATTCCCCATCTGCCTTGGGCAGGAGGCGTGGGAGCTGGTGGGCCGTGAAGAGGCCGGATCCTGGCACTGGCTGTGGGAGCTCTGTGCCCAAAATGTGGGAACGTGCCCCCAGCCCTTGGTCTGCAGAGAAATGCCATGCCACGTCTCCAGCCACCTTCCCCTTTGGCACCTCCCACACCGTGCTGGGGCACATGGGGTCTGTCGGAGCCCCCCAAAGCTCACTGCGCCCCTCCCGATGTCAGGGACCTCTCCTGTCCCCTGCCTGAGCGGTAGTAACCCCAACTCCCCTCAGACCCACCCTGGCACCTTCATGGCTCTGTTGCCTCGGGGCCGGGGGCTGGGGCAGCTGGGGCTTTGACAGCAGGGTGACGTGGTCTCCCGCTCACTGCTTTCTCCTTGACACTTCCTCTGGCTGCTTCTGCTTTTTTGGCTACCACTGAGGGCAACAAAGTTTTCTTGAAAGTTCTTGTCGTCACCTTGGGGCTTGTCCCACGCAGGGACGACTCTCCTGCTGGACCAGGGGGACCTGGGGTCACTTGCTCTCTCTAGCATCCCTCTACAGCCGCCTGCTTCGCAACTTGCAGCCCCCTCGCCCAGCCTCGCTCAGGTCCCCTGCTTCCTGCAGGCAGCACCCATGGGCTCTGCTGGGGCCCTGCTTGTCCCCTCTCCTGTCCCCGAGGCAGCCCAGCACCCCTGCGAGGACCAGCCCCTCGCCCCCCTTGCCCTCTAGCCAGTCACTTGTGCAGCGTCCCCACCAGCCTCCCTCCTGTGGGGACTTTCCTGGGGTCCCCAAAGGCTGCTGGGCTCCAGCTGCTGCCTGGCTGGAGGCTCCTGCGGAAGAGCTCCGGGGGTTCGCAGGCAGGTTGTCACTTCCTGAGAGCCACACTGACCCTTCCCAAGTAAATCACGTACAGCATGGTTTTTATCACAGTCCGCGCTGATTTGCTTAGTGAGCTGGTGGCTGGATAATTTTTCCTGGCACTTCACCAGTGATGCTTGCGGGATTTCTGTGCCGTACCTTGAGCTCAGTTGGGTGCCGGAGCCCAAAGCTGCAGGAGCCGAGGTGGGAGCATGCCTGGTGTCTTTACACCCAAGAGGCATCAGGCTCAAGGACCAGGCTCTGCCTGACAGTTTTCCTGATGAAATCCTCCAAACCAATAGGTCAGTGATAAATTAAAGACCAGGCTGACCCATGTCTGCTGCAGCGATGCAAATCAGCCATTATCTTGGCTTAATTGAGCTGCACACTCTGACTGCTTTATACGGTGCTGGTTTGAGCCATTACACGCTTAAAAGTTCTGAAATCAGTGTTGACAGTATGTCTTACAATTGTTAAAATAGCGTATCGTACTCGTGCATGCCCTCTTTAAGAGAAAAATACAGACTTTTGTAGGCAAGAGTTTTATGGTGGAGGTGAGCTGGAAAATCCATGCCAGTCGGTCGTGGGTAGATGCATTAAAAAGACGGACGGTGAAAAGTCTAACAAATCTCGAATAATTGATGCTCGTTGCATGGTATCGCTGCTATGAGAGTAGAAGCTGCATGTAGACCTTCATTTCCTTTTGCTCATTTTAAAACATGCAGACTTCTTGAAATTTCCTGGCCTCTGATGGGGTTTTGGTCCAGGCAAAGGCTCCAGGGCTGCGGGATGGGGCTGTGAGGAGTGGGGAGCTGCTGGGGGCTCCCACTCTTTTGTAACTTAACATAGGGGATGAGAGGGAGGGACCTTTCTTGAGTGAGTCTAAGCTTTGCTTTGACTTGGAAGTCATTGAAGGACTGTAAACCAGCCGCTGCTCAGCCGATGCATTTGTCTGAGCACATCCGAGATGCCTCGGGCAGATCAACAGGCTTGTTACTGCTGCCAAACCTGCCATGTTTCGTATGTTCCCTTGGGCTCATTTACCAGACAGGAAAGATGAATTTGAAAGGAGAACTAGCCAACTGTAATTATATGAAACAAAGGAGCAAAGTTTTTACGAGGCCTAGACTCAATAAAAATAGCTGTTAAGCAAAAAATGACAGACCTGGTTTGTTCTGCTGCTGTACGTGCGATTAGAAACCAAAACACAATTAAGAACTGAACACGTTTCGCTTGCCGCGGTGGTGGTCGGCGTGCGGGGGGTCCGGCTCGGGCTGGAGGACATGTCTGTCTCCGTGGCGGCCGTGGGGAGATCAGCGTTTTATCCCTCATTTTCCCCCAGCTGTACCTGCAGACCTCTCCCCAGCAGGGCTCGCTGTTCCATTCGCTCTGTCGATGGATGGGGCGAATTACCTCAAATACAACCTGTTTTCCACAATGAGTTATTACGGTCCCTTTATTCTTACGGTTAGGCATTTATTTAGCAGCTTGGAAACTTTCTCGCAGTTTTGTGGATCTCATGACTAAAATCCCACAGGTGTTTGGTTTGTTCTGCGGCTGGTTCACACAGGTCTTGTTTAGGCTGGAGGGCACAGGAGGTTTCCTGCTCAGGTGGGACGATACTAATCTCCTTTGAGAGGACTTTGGTGTACAAAATCATGTAGAAGAGTATTTTTTTTTAAAAAAAGAGTGTATATGTGAGAATGTATAAGCGGTGTATATACATACTGCAAGCGAGCAGATAACAGTCTTTAATATGGGTAATTCTGCACATCTGAAGCGTTGCTTCTGGCTGGCCCTGGGGCCAGGCAGTGGCAATGTTGGGTCAGTGGCCACGCTGGGGCTCACTGCTAGAGCCAGCTATGGAAAACGGTCACCGAGGAGCGTAATTAATTGGGGTTGCAGGTGACGCCCGCAGACCCTGGGGAAAGGCGCGTGGTGGGATGACGGTGCGGTGACTCTGGCTGTTGCAGGCTCTATGAGGGGAAGGAGACGGCTGAGTTCCAGTGCTCACTGCAGCGGTTCTTCCTCTGCCTGAACCAGCTGATGAAGTCCCCACTGGAGGGTCCCACGCTGCTCTCCCAGGTACGTTGGGGACCAGTGCTGCATGGGGGGCTCAGCTCTGGTGTGTGGTGGGATGGACGATGTCCCAGCGAGGGTGACACTGGCTGTACCTGTGCAGGGGTGACACCGGCTGTTCTGCATGGAGATGTTCCCATGCACGGGGCGTCAAAGCGAGCTACCACCCTGCGTGGTGCCTCGGTCTCCCCGGGGACCCCTACTTTTGCCCCTGGTGTGAAGCTCCCCGAGGCTGCAGACCACAAAACCCTGCATTGTGGTGGTGCCATGGACCATGGCATAGGTTGGGGCCAGCAGCTCGGGCAAATGCTCTCCCGGCCATGGCCGTGTTGATACCTGGAGAAGAGGGTCTCAGGAGGGCTCCTGGGCCTCGTCCCCATCCTGGAGCTGGCTTGGCTCCGCTCCTGCACCCTTGGGACCAGCGGGGTCTGGGAGGAGCATGAATGATGCCCTTTGCACTGTGGGTCCCCATGGGCACTGCTGCGTCCTTTACTGGCAGCTGGTGTCGAGGTCCTCCAGCTGCTAGTGTGATGGTACTGGGGGTGGGAGCTGAATGGAGGATGCGATGGAGCCATGTGTGCTCTGAGAAGTCAATTAGTGAGAGGAGGCAGGAGCCGGTGCTGGGGCTGAATTGGTCTCGCTTTGGTGCTGTGTCAGGGGGTGAGGATGGGGCCACACGCTGCACCTGTGGTCTCCCAGATGGGCAGAGGCACCACAGAGTGCAGGCAGGGACCTCATCTGCAGGTTGGGAGGCATGGTGGCCACAGGACAGCTGGCAGCTGCTGTGTTGCATTATTTCATGGCATTCTTAGATAATCCCTTATAAATTAATCTAACATTTAAAAAAAGTAGTTTGAGGACAAACACGACAGCTATCCTCATGGAGAGGAAGAGGGCTGTCCTTCCTTTTCCCCTCTCTCATCTAAACATGGATCATTATTCTGATTTCCATCTCAACGCCGTTGCTCTAGAGACTCTGTGCTATGGCAACCCCATGCGCTGCCGTGTTTCCGACTGCTGCACATTCACCTGTGCCATTTCTGCATCTCTCAGCACCTTGTTCAGATCTGTGGAAAATAATTCTTGCAAACGCATCCAGAGTAGAGCGGCCACTGTCCGGGGCAGAGGGGAAAGGCCTGCCCCGTGCATCACCAGAAAAGGCATCCCTGCAGCTGCCCTGTGGCTAAGATCAGGAATAGCAGGCAATAGCACTGGCAAATAATAGCCAGGAGGCACAGACAGCGCGCCCTGAGGCTTCAGCCTTGGCATTAGTTGGGAAAGACGAGGCTGCAGTTACCTCAGCTGGGCTGGCATCTTGGGGCTGGGGGAGTCCGGGTCAGTCCCCGTCACACGGCCAACAGCAGCTGCCCATCTCAGCAGGACAATTTTCCAGGTGCAGCACTGTTGCCATTACTCCGGTGTGCTCAAAGCACTGTGGGTGTGCACAACAGCCGAACATCTTTAAAAGGCAAACTGGAAAACGGTATTTCCTCACGTATCATTGCACTGCTGTGACTTTGGGGCAGGATCCCTTAGTTCAGGGCGATGATTTGGCAGGAGCCACCCTCTGCCCAGAGGAGCTTAGCGGGGGCTGGGAACTGGGCTTGTAAATTTGCCTGCTTCTGCCGGGTTTGCTGAGTCTGACCGTGCTTTCTCCTGGAAATTCTGCAGTGGGATCCCAGCTGCCAAGCAGGAGCTTTCCCTGTGAAAATAGCTTTTCTGGTTGCTATTACTTTGTTAGAGAAAGCAGGAAAGACTGAAGCTCTCTGGCAAATCTGTGCGTTCTCTTTAAGGGAAATGTCCCCCTTAGAAGCCACTCAGAATTCTGAGTAGCAGATGGAAATGGTTGCTCAAGGTCTCTCCTGACTCAGGAAGGAGGGAGCGTCTCATGAAACGGGCAAAGGCAGTACTCGTTTATCTACTGTGTGGTGAAGCTGTCGAGCCCCTTGTGATGGTCTGTATCTGCTCCTTGGAGCAGTGTGTGGATGCTGAAAGTTTGTGCAAATTTGCAAACAGCTGTACTCATCTGTGGAAGAAAAATCCACCCAAGATTATTTAAATATAAAGACATTTCTGCCTCAAGAGGCCCTGACCTTGGGAAGCACCACTGTGGGCTTGTGAGCCAGCAAGGCCCCATACTCTTCCCCTTTGAGCCACAGACCAAGTGCCTGACCTTGTTCTGCCTGGCTCCTGGTTCCTCTGCCTGGCCTTGCCATTGCTCCCCCGTCCAGAGGGTCCCATGCTTTCCCTGGTGTCCTGACCCATGGTCACCCTGGCCACAGTTCTTGTGCTGCATCCTGCACTGGTTCCTGCTGGACCTCAGCCGCTGGGTTCTTGCTATATCCAGCCCTGATGGTGTCTCCTGAACATCTTGAGCAGGTACTCCAAGGAGAGAACTTTTTTTCCGTGTTCTCTAAGCGGACCTTGTGGCTGCTTTACAGAACTTGTAGACCCTCTGCGTCTCTATCTGTGACGACCACCTCCCATCTAGCAGCTGAAGGTGATACTGAAAGATCAGTTAGTGGCTGACGTAAGTTTTGCAGCTTCATCCGGTTCTGCCTACTCTTTTCCTTAAAGCTGCAATTATCTGATCAGCCCAAGGCAGAGCTGATAATAGCTCCTTAGCTGCAACACTCCTGCAAAGGCCACCTCTCTTGTGGAGAGAGCTGGTCCCCTGTTGGACTACTTCAGGCTTGGAGGTTTTGTACTATTTTGTCTGCTTGGAGCCATGGAGAGGAGGCTGAGTCTCTTTTGGCTCTGCTTACTGGTGTCAGGCTGGGGGCCAGGGATGAACCCATGGCGTGGTTCTAGCTCTTCAGCCAAACACCTCCAGCATCCCCAATAAATGCTGTGACCTGGAGGGTGCCCCTGCTGTGAAGGGGGTGGAAGGTACCTGCTCCCTGCGTGCAGCTGCCTTGCACATCTCCAGCTGGAAGATGAGGGCTTCTGCTGCAACTGCTCCCTGCCAGAGCCAGAGGGCCCTTGAGAAGAGCTTCTGTCCTGGAGCCCTGGTTTTCTCGGGACCCAAGGAAGTTGAGTTTTGAGGTGGGATTGGGGTACAGACTTAAGGAAACAATTAGGGTCATGCCACCTGCCAAGGTGCTGAGCAAAGTAGAGCAGAGCATCACGCTGCTGCCAGCACAGTGTGCTTCAGGGGACCCAAAATGGATCTTGTGCCTGGAGACAGCCCACACAGGCATGCAGTGACGGCAGGTCACTTCTTGTGGTGGGTGCACGTTTCCCCTTGTTCATGCCTTGACAAGGACATCCCGCTGCCCTCCGTCTTTCCTCAGTTTAGGTCCAGGCAGCTCAGTGGGGCAGAGCAGAGGAGATGGCCCTAGCCATCTGTGGCCCCTTGGAGTATTTGGGTTGGCATCTGCATTTCACAGCCTGGATCAGGGCCTGCGTTTTCCTGGGGATTCCTCACAAGTATCCACAGTTGGAGCTTCTCTGAGGTTGCTCTGTCTCTTCCCCTGTGGCTGCTGGCACATGGGCGGGTTTCTGCAGGACACCCTGCCCCCAGCGTCACGCAAAGGTGACGGTTGCTGCCACACACACCAGAGGCAGGTCCTGCCCCAGGCCAGTGACCACTGGGCTCTGTGCCCATCCCTGCTCTGCGCTGGGCTCCCTGCTGGCCATATACCTGCCCACGACCACCAGACCCAGTGGTCCATCATCCAGCTCCGACAGAGCATCACCAGTGACAGCATGGACAGGGCAGCTGGTTCAAACAAACATTGTTCTTCTGCAGCTGGAGAGGAGTCGTACACAATTTGTATGTCATGGCCCGGCTGACACACTCATGCCGTGAAAAATCAGTAAGAGGGGGCTCATCCTCAGCGGTGAAAGAAAGATGTTTTCAGTTTCTGCGAGGCCAGGCAGTTATCTCAGCAGTTGCAATAAAAGCCAGAACTGGTTTCTGGAAGAAATCCTTTCTGAGGCATAGATGCCGATATTTAAGAAGTCTTGTAACACTAGAAAAAATCCTGAGGAGTAGGAAAAATTCTGTATTAGCTCATTTTTTAAAAGGTGAATCAGATGACCTTGCTAACTGTAGAACAAAGAGGCTGACCATTGATCCCAGCTCAGTCATGGAGAAGATGCAATCAATTCAGAGTTAAAGGATGGCAGTATAATTAATGTTAATCAATCCAGCTTTACGAAGCATGGAGTGTAATAAAAAAAAAAATCAAATGTAGCTGTTACTTTTTTGAAGTTACGAATGTGACTGACTAAGATAGCTGACATAATAGGCAAGACTAACAAGTGTCTGACTTTATACAGTGTTCTGATTTAAAATTAGCATTGTGTAAGTTTATTAAAATAACTACTTTTAATCTCCTTAATATATATCTTCTCAATTCTAAAAAAAAAAAAAGAAAAAAGGGCGTTACAAATGGAGAACTGTCCTGCTGGGATGGGCATTTCTTTTGGGTCCCAGGGGAATCAGCTCTCAGCTCAGACGTCCCTGCGTGTTTGCTGACTTGCCAGATGTGGCTGTGGCCGGTGCAGGGGGCACAAGTGGCAGCGGTGGTGCCAGGTAACAGGGAAGCCTCTGCTCCGTGCCCGGGCTCTGCGGGCAGAGAGGTGCTGGGGAGGGGGCTGCGGAACCACAGCAAGGGGCAGAGCCAGAAGCTGCCAGCAGTGAGTGGCCAAAGGTGACTCTGAGCGTGGTGTCATTGCAAAGAAATAAGTCAGTCCCTGGGTTTCTACACAAAGAGGCGTTAAATGGAAATATCTGGAGGAGCACACGATGCGAATGAGGCTGTTGGTGGACGATGCACCCAGACTTGCTGTCCTCAGCTGCAACAGGTATCTTGAGTATTGGAGGAGAGTTTGCGAGAGCTGCAGAAATGACTCAGGGTCTGGTGTATTTGATGGAAATTAATGCTATTTCAGTCAGCTAGAAGAGGGTAGCGGAGAATTCAACCACAGTCTTTGCAAATCCAGAGAGAGAATACATTGCTGGAGCATCGCTCAGTGCTGCAGGCAACGGTGGAACCCGCTCCAGCAAACCGGGCTGGAGATCACTGAGCTCACTGGGAATGTGGCGCTGGGCGGCAGGATGGGCGACCGTCACCACTAGAGCCATCTCTGGGCTGTCAGAGCTTCTGGAATGGAGTTTTTAATTGCATCTGGAGATCTTCACAGAGCTGCCCCAGCTTGGGCCGAGGGTCCGCCCTGCCCATTACTGCCCTGACCCAGGCAGCAGTCACCCAGCAAGGGGTCAGAGCCAAGCAGGGGTTTTGGTCCATTAAAAGTGTGCCCAGGGCAAACCCCTCCAGGGACTCGCCCAACCTGTGCTCATAATCTCCGTGTTCGCTGTGCTCCGAGGGATGTGTCCAAGGCCAACTTGTCCAGGCACTTTTCAAAACTAGGTGAATTTGCAATAGGTGCCGTTCTCTCAAATTCCTACTGTAACTCCGAGGAAGACAACAGACTCCATGTCGAAACCACTGTGTAAAAATTCCTGGAGCTGAATCGCATAGTGGTTGGCCCTCTGTGTATCCGCAGGCATCAAATCTCCAGATACTGATGCTGAAGTGCAGAAGTGTGTGGAGACCACCTCTGGCACGTGGCTGCACCCAGAGCCTGGAGGGTTCCTGGCACAGTTTGAAGCCCGGGGAAGCCTGAAGGACCAGCTATCCTGACAAAGCTAGAGACGAGCAGAGCTTGGCGAGTCATTTATGCTACTTAGTCACATCATAAACATAACGAAGTAGATTTTAATGCAGAAAAAAATATGGTTGGTGTGTTTGCTGTTCCAAAAAACAAATAGTCATGTGTCCCCTACCCTTGCAGCCTTCCAGCGATGGCGTGGAGCTGGGCTGGGTACAGGGCAGCCCCGCTACTCCAGCAGCCTCGGCTGCGGGGCTGGAAGGTTTTAAAAGCAATGCAAGCCAGGGCCTATGTGTTGTAGGAGTTCATGTGGTTTCAAAGTAAAAGCTGGAGATAGTTATTGACAATGGTAGAGGTATGTGACCGTAGCAGTTCTGGGTGCTTTGGTGGATGCTGGTGGCATGGCAAGAGGAAGCTGCTCCCGGCTGGATGCCCCTTCCCCAGGGACGGCGAGGGCGATGGGCTGTGGCTGCGGGCCAGGCTGAGCACAGCACTGCTTTAACAAGAGGGGGGGCTGAACGAGGATGGTGCTGGTTCAGCACCCACAACCTTGGGGTAAGCAGGAGGGGTCACCTCCATGCCCGGGTGGCATCCATCTGTCTGTCCTGCCCCACAGGCACATAGCGAAGCAGGGCTGGCCACAGACAGCTCTCTCGTCTCTTTGCAGGGAGCAGCTCTGAAGTACCTGCCTTCCATCCTCGAGGATGTGTTTGGGATCTTCAACTCCTCTGCGCTGGGGTAGGGTCTCTGTCACCTCTGTCATCCCTAGCCCTGCTCTGTGGCAAGCTTGGCGCCTGCCCCAGCCACTGCTGCCCCCACTCCCATCCCACGGCAACCCCCCCATCCCAGAGCTGCCAGCAGGGATGCAGGTTGATGCCATTGAGCCAAGGGCGAGGGCAGGCAGAGGGGTCTGGGTTTCCTGACACCTGGGAATTGCCTCCTTATCCCCTTCTTAGTTCAAAACCGGGGGAGGGTTTTGCTCAATTTTAGCAGTAGCCTGTGCTTCAGACAGGGGCTGGGCCTGGAAACCCTCCGTCCCAGCCAGGTCCATTTTGGGCATTCACCAGGGTTTTTACACCGGGTGTCTCTGTGTGGCCATCTGCGGTGGGCACGGGCTGCCTTGTGGCTTTGTGCGGAGGGACCACCCTGCCCTGCACCTCCTCGCACAGCTCTGCCCACACCGAGCAGCTGCCCCCTGCCCAGCAGCCCCGTCCTGACCAAAACGTGGGGGCAACCGGTACCCGAGCCCTGGCTGCTGCAATTGTCTTCTGCAGAAGGGAAAAGGGGCTGCAGGTGCTCGGGACTGCAAAACAAACAGGGCTCTTGCAAGCCCCATATTTAACACTCATTATATCCTATCCTCTTGCCTGGACGGCAGGGCCTTGCTGCGGGACTTCATTGGGAACCTGCCGCCCCAGCGCCTGCTGAGGCAGAAGCTGCAGTCCCTGACTGACATTGTCAACAGCAAGATCTTCCTGTCCTATGGTGAGAAGGGGCAACGGGGGGTCCTGGAGGCACTGCCCACGCTGAGCTCTCTGGGAGGGCCAGGGCATTGGATGGGGACAAGTCCCTGCCATAGGGACCCCTCCTCTGCCCCTGAGACAGTACCCATGCCTGGGGCGGCTCTGTAGGGAGAAGCAATTCCCTCTAGCTTGTCTTGGAACCATGCGTTGCCCAGCCCCTCACCAGGGCGCAGCCGGTGCTGTTGGAGCAAACATCTCCTGCTGCCTGCAACACTGCCAGGCTGCAGAGGGATNTAGCTTGTCTTGGAACCATGCGTTGCCCAGCCCCTCACCAGGGCGCAGCCGGTGCTGTTGGAGCAAACATCTCCTGCTGCCTGCAACACTGCCAGGCTGCGGTGTGAGAGTGGTTTTGGAGTGGTGTTCGGGGAGGGGGTGTCAGACTGGAGGGACGTACTGAGTAGGATTCCCCAGGTCTGCCCCAACTCTGATGCTCTTTGGTATTATTGGGTGTAATCTAGAGGATGGACAAAAGAGCAAATTTTGCCCTGCAAGGCAGAAGCGACTGGAGGCATGCTGAAGGACAGACTCAGGATTTAAAATCATCTCAAGTTGTAGAAACGGTTTTGAAAGATATAGACCATATTTAAGTTAAAAAAAACTCATGTGAAAGCAATCACTGAGCAAGCGGAAGTCAGAGCCCAGGGTGGTGGCAGTGCTGCAGGAGGGGTTTGGGTCTGGGGGAGCAGGGACCAGAGGGGCTCGGCGATGCAGCCTTCATGGGGAGAGCATCCCTTGGACGTGAGAGCACCCTGCACCCTGCTCAGCATCAGTAAGGCCTCATCTGGGCGTAATTCCAGGTGTGGTTTTGGGTGGTACAAGAAACTTGCGGCTAAACTGGAGAAAGTCCAGAAGAAAGCAGTCAGAGGAGCAGAGAAGACAGGGTGAGGAAGAAACGACTGAGGGGCTCGGGGCAGGAAAGGGCACAGGGGTGATACAATGAGCTTCCAGATATCCACAAAGCATCTTCAAAGAGAAGTAGCAGTGGGGAGCCTGGCCAGGGGTCCTGAGCTTCAGCCACAGCAGGGAGGCTCAGGGGAGCAGCTCAGCTGCAGGCAGCAGGAACTGTTTTGTATCTCTGCCCGTGCAGCCTTTGAGAGCAGGCAATGTGAATGTGTCTAACTCAGCCATCGAGTGCGGGTGGCAGGTCACCTCCTGCCACCTGCTCCAGCTCTGCTCTGAGCCACCACGATCCTGTGAACGCTCCCTGCATCCTTCCCCGCATCCCTCCCCACACCCACGGTAGGGAGGTACAAGGTACAACACTGGTTCTCTGCACTCCACAATGGCAGATGGTTGTGCCAGCAAGAAAACAGAGAAATGTTTTCCCCCACTTTCCTTCCACTTGCCCCCACTTTAATGGTGCCACCGTAGTAATAAGCAGCAACATGGCACCGTCAGTGCAGCGTTGCGCAGAGGAACAGAGTAATATGTAATAGGAAGAGCACGGGTTTTTCATATATTCAGCGCCAGAGATTCTAGTTTATCTAGATGGTGTCCAGTTTAAAAAGTGTCCATCTATTTAGTTAAATCATAAGCACCTTTAACAGAACAGAGAAGCAGAAAAAAGTCCGTCGGCGTAAGCTGAAGCAAGAGAGGTTCAGATGAAACTTTTCTATTTCAGTTTAATTTATTTTAGCAGAGAGGATAAGTAGCTGTGTAACAGGGTGCAACGAATTCTCTGTGTTGGAGCCTTCCCACCAGGATTTAATGTTTTTCCAAAAATCCTGCTCCAACTGAGGAAGAAGTTGACAGCTCTGTGCTTGTGGGTGGCAGCCCAGACCAGGCATCATGCTGGTCCTGTCCATCCCCTTGGTCCCTTCCCCTCCTGGTCCTCTCCTGTGCCGGGGTGATGCCAGCGCCCACCAGCCCCACGCCTCCCTGTCCGCCCCAACAGAGTGCCGGGAGCTGCTGCTGCAGGCGGCAGTGCCCATCCTGCAGGAGTTGATCGAGAAGGGGGAGGAGGAAGATGCCTGCATTGAGCTGCTCAGCAACATCCTGGAGGTGCTGTACAAGGCCCAGAAGGTAAATCCTGTCTTCTTTGCTGCCTCCTTTTCCCTCTCCAGTAATCGCCTTGGAAATGACCCAACTAAAGCCATTTGAGTAGGGCTAAGCACAAATTACTGGCCACGAGATGATTGGGACTAGTTGTGGTCCATCCAAAGTCAAAGGGGGCTGTTGGTGCCCACCATCCCAGTGGGAACCTGCCCATGCTGGTGGTAAAAACCTTTTGATTTCCACCTAAGCTGGTCTCTGGCGAATTCCTGACAGTCCCCATAGGTGAGGAAGAGGCCTCCAAGCCAAGGGTCAGCACTGACCTGAGGGCAGTGGGGTGCATCACTGGCCGTGCCTCTTGCTGTCCCTGCTCTGCAGGCCTGGGAGAAGGCAATTGGTCAGCAATTGCTTGCTGGCCCCTGGGCAGTGTTGCACGCCAAAATTAGCAGTCCTGGCCCTAAATGTAAGCCATGGACGTCCAGCCCAACAGCCTGCAGCAGAGAGCTGGCCATGCCCAGGGCTGCGGGGGAGCCCCATGTATCCCTTTCCCCCTACACTGCCCGCTGGTGTGGGGTACCAAAGCAAGAGGTCACAGTGATACACTGGTCCAGCTGCACTTGGGGCTGAGCATCCAGCTGGGCATGGTCCTGCTGTGGGTGCCTGGCTGCCCAAACATGACTGGTCCCAGGATGGCCTCTGGTGGGACTGGGCTGTCCTTGCTGGGCCTCTGCCTGACTTTCCGATGCGCTGTTTGTTGCAGAGAGCAGAGGAGCTGCGAGCGCAGCACGGTGCAGGCGAGGGACAGCACAAGGACCATGGGGATGCAGAGCTGGTGAGTGCCTCTCTGGTGGCCTTGGCACTTGGTGGATGGCGGGAAGGAGCCAGGCACCTCTGTGCATTCGGGAAGGGCTCATCTGTGTCTCACTATGGTGACAAACTCTGTATGGTCACCTGGGATCAACACGTGGGGATGCTGCAGTGACGAGGTCAGGTCTAGGAGGTGCCCTGCAGGGCTGGGAGGCTGGGGTTCTGCGTGGCTTTAGACTTGCTGTGTGTCCCCAGTGCCTCATGTCCCACCCTGGGGTGGGGGGTGTCTATGCCCAGACCTTTGTCCTGGCCCCCTGTGGCCTCAGTGCTTCTTCGTGCACTGGCGGGTGGGCTTGGGCTGTTCCAGCTTCTTGCTCAGGTGAGAAGCAAGTGAGGTCTTGTGGCTCTCAAGGGGCAGCAGGGTGGCCTGATGGCTCCAGAGCTAGTCCACACTGGGTCACAGCCCCGCCAGCATGGTGGCAACCCCACTTATGCCCACTGGACTTGCTGCTCGCCAAGTGCTGGAAGGATAAGGCATGGGCTTACAAAAAACTAGAAGCAGCGTGCAAAAGAAAGAGCACAACCAGTGACTGCCGATGGCCCCGGCAGCAGGACCTGCAGTTTAAGTCTCCTTGTAGGCTCCTGCCCTGGCATCGTGGGTGTTTGGGCTGAGCACGTGGAAGACACAGGCACGAGCACAGCCCTCGCAGCTGTGCTGGCAGCTCCCTACCTGGGTCACGCTTCTCCTCCTCTGTTTCCCGCAACATCCCACCCCAGCACTGTGTGGGATGCTGGGTCACATCACTGTGGTGCCAGGCTAATGGCCCTGGGGGACCAGGTGTGTCCATACCGCAATAGCCATCCCCCTTTCCCCATGTTGCCTCCATCCCCTGCCTTTCTGCAGCTAGCATTGGGCCATGTCCCCACAGGCCACCGGTGAGCCCATCACCACCTCTCCCCACAAGCCCCAGTCCACACACAGTGGGGCCGAGCGGCTGAAAGTTGCATGGCAGCTGGTGGTGATGGCTGTTCCTGCAACGTTTTGGGAAAGCACAGGGATCTGTGCTCTTGCCTCACAGGATACTTCCTCCATTTCTATCCTTTTTAGGCCGGTCTGTGCTTTGGGGTCCCTTTCTGGGGATCGGCACTGCGGAAGCTGAATTAGACACATGCCACCATGTCCTGGGTGGGCAAGGTGGCTGTGTGAGAGTGGCTTGCTTAATTCCCGTGGCACTGGGAAGCCCAGGAAGTGGAAGGCAAAGCTTGGAAATTGTGGTTGAAATGTCTTGGTTTGGCCTTAACTTTTTCACCTAAAATAGCCCTTAAGGAGAGGATGCTGAGGATGCTCATGGGTGAGGATACTGCTCTCGTTTCAACCCTGTGTGAGCTAAAACCCACCTTTGTCTGCCTAGTGCGGATGAAGCTGTCCCCAGCTGGGTGGATGGCTTTGCCAGAGAGGCGTACGAGGCCGAGCTGTACAAAGACCCCGAGCCCCATTTTTACACCGGAGTGCACCTCCTTGTTCCAGCTCCAGCTCCAGCTGGTCGCCCTGATGCTGCCAGCCCACCATGCAGTGATTAAACGAGCCATACTTGCTGTGCCGGAGTGGACAAGTCTTTTATTTCAGTATTTCGTGTAAATCACAAATCTTTAGAGTCAGTTTGTGATTTCCCATCTCCCAAGGTGCCGTGAGTGTTGAGGAAACTTGTGCCCCCAGTCCCACCTCCCAGTCCTCTGCCAAGAATAACTGCAGACACTTAGCAATCTTCTTGCCTGCTTTATTCGCTGAGCCACAGTAACTGCGGCGGTGCCATGGGGCTGATTGCTTGTGTCCGGGCAGGTGGCGTGTCCCCAGCCCAGCCTGCCAGCACCAGGTACCTGTGAGGACTGGCAAACGCGTGCCAGCTCTGTGCCGTGGGTGTGATTCCCGTTGGCTGCGGTGATGGTGCTGTCACCTGTGCCCTCTCTCTTGGCACCACAGCAGGCAGTGCCAGGTGCTCGGGCATGGCCGTGACACCTCTTTGCCTTGCAGGTGAAGGTGAAGAAGCACATACAGCTGATCCTGGAGCGGCTGCTGCACACCGTCAATCGGAGGGTGATCGTCCTGGACCGGGACAACACCCTGCGGGTGAGTACCACCGCCGCCGCCTCGTGCTGCGTTGGGTATTGGGGCTGCGCCACTTCCCACAGCTGCCTTTGGGTGATGCGGGAGATGCAAAAGGCGTCGCTGATTTAGGGGTCTGGGACCGGCTCACCAACGCTGCTCCTCAGCCGGCACTGCAGCCTGGTACCCAGCTGTCTGGGGCTGGATGAGCAGGTATTTAATGCAGCAGGATGCACGAGAAAGGCCAAACAAGGGAGGGGGAGCCGTGCAGGTCTGGAGCAGAGGGTGTGTTGGGAGGAGCAGGCAGGGTGTTTGTGATGCAGGAAGCCAACTTCGGAAGCAGATGAGGGGTTTGGGCGGTATTCGCCGGAAAACAAGTGACTGGACCCGGTGAACCGTCACAGTTTTATACTCCGAGAACACGTGGGAGGAACGTGCTGGGACAACCACCTCCCGTGGGAGGGGTAGGCAGGTCAGAGACCTGCTCAGCCAAAGCTTCGTGCAGAGCAGCTGCACCGGGTGCAATGATCTAATCATGAAGGAGAGGGAAACAGAGGTGTGGCCAGCATGGGTTCACGGGCATTCTGATGTGGACGTGGCGGCAGACCCGGCGTGCTTGGCTGGGCAGCGAGGAGTGGGCCTGATGAACTGCTCTGGGTTGCGTGGGTAGGCGAGGAGCTAGGTCCGACCGTGTCCCAGGAGCCCGGACCGAGTGGCAGGGCTGTGCAGCAGTGGGGACGTGCCGTGCTGTGGGGAAACACCGTGCTGTGCCGTGCTGCGCTGCATGCTGTGCCCAGGGAGGTGTGGGCATCCACAGTGGCAGCTTGGCCCTTTGCTTGAGCCTTCTTGGGATAAGCCTGCAGGTTTGCCATCCTGTTCTTTGTTATTGTTAATAAAGACCTAACTAAACTGAAGCAATAAAGCCAGAGGGCAGGACAGGACCTTTATTCTCACTGGTCCTGCCCATGCTCTCCAGTGGATGAGGCTGCCCTGGTCTGTGAGCATCCCGGGTGCTGGATTGCTCCCACTGATGTACTGAGGCACCGGCATTGCTGCTCCCTGCCCTGTGACCCCTTCTCATACCCCAGAGGGACAGGGGAGGCGCGGGGTCTTCCCTCGGGCTCCCAGCTCAGCTTGCCCTCCCCTGCTTGCTTGGCCAGCGCAGCCCTGGTGATGTAGCCCCGTGGTGACATTTCTCAACAGCAGCTCCGCTGTCCTGGGGTGGCTTTAGTGCCTGAGCCAATGGCGGGTGCAGCCCCCGGGCACAAATGGCCTTGTAGCCAGGCAGTGCCGCTTCGCCAGACGTGCCCATGGCTCTGCTGCCGAAAGCAGCACCGCTGGGGCTGTGCTGGGCGGGCACAGCAGGCTCTCGGCGTTGGAGTATGATTCACATGTGACTCAGGCAGGAGATGCATGCAGGGTTGCATTTGGTATCATCATGCTGCTAGCCTTCGTTCCCAGGCTGTGTGATGCAGTGCCAGAGGAAGTAAGAGCAAAAGGAGCCGTTGGGCACGCTCTGCCAGGCTGTGACAGAGGCGAGGAGGGACGCTGGGTGCTGAAGCGTGGCCACATATACAGTGCGGGAGAAGGGGAGCGATCCTTTGCCTGCGCCTCACTCCCATCGCTTGCTCCCCTTCCCACGCGCTGGTCCTGCTGGGCTCCAGAAACGTGGTCTGGCAGCTTTCCCAGTGCGTTCATGATTTCCATACTGCTGCCACAGCCCCTGCTTTCACCCTGGCATCCGAGGCCCCTCAGGCCAGGCTGCTCCAGCAGCTGTGGCTACCAGGACAGTCTGGGGAGACCAGAGACCTGTGTGCCCATGCTGGAGGCAGCCTCCATCCACCCTGTTGCTGCTGGGTAAAGAAGCAGAATTTGGGGGGGAGGAACGCCCCAGATTCACTGTTCCAGGAAGTCAGACCTCTCCTGCCCTTGCCTTGACAGCTCGGCCCGGTCCCATGGGGCTCCCCAGTGCCCTGCCAGGAAGGGACGACTTGCCACAGGAGAGAGGCTGTGGCTGAGATTCGGGTGACTGCTGCCAAGCAGGGCCAGTGCTGGGCACTGCAGCATCTCCCATGGCTGAGCAGCTGGGACTCCTCAGGACCACTGTCCCCCCTCAGCACTGCTGCAGCCCCGCAAGCACCAGGCAGGTCCCTGCATGTGTGAGTCTCCTGCTTTGGGAGTACTGTGGTGTAGGGCATCAGCCAGACCTTCCCGTCCTCTGCTCCCCCTGGCCAGACCGACCTCTGCGTCTGCAACAGCCGCTTGCTGCAACCCAGGGTGCCCAGTGCTTCCCAGATAAGGCTGGGCAATGTCCTCTCCGAGGCCGGTGGCCCAGCTGGGAGAGCCGTGACTGCTCCTGCTGCTGTTGGAGACTGAGGTGAGAGCCCCAGTGCGGCGTGCATGCAGCATCACCTGGCCCCAGGCTCTGGGGAGCACTTGCCCCGTGGCTCCACGGCGGTGGAGGGTGGTCAGGGCACAGCACATCCCGGCGGGCTGGGAGGAGCATGGGGAGCACATAATGCACCATGCTAGGCATTCGTTTGCCGCTCACTGCTGCTGCCGCCGGCCGCTTTGATCCAGGACCCTCATTAAGCTGATGCTGAATTTCTCTTCTCGTGGGCAGCCTTGCAGAGGCTGGAATATTTGAGCTGCTAATTTCATTCTCCCTGTAATTAACCAGCGCATCCTGCAGCCAGGGAGGCCCTGCCAGCCGGCCATGAAGCGGGAGAGGGAATTTCTAGCCCCCGCAGCTGCAAGCAGCTCCTGCTCCTGTGTCAGCCCTGGGTACAGGCAGGCTGTGCAGGGCTCAGCCCCTGGCACCCCAGTCTCACTCGGAGTGGCTCGCTGGAAGGAGAGCCATGTTCCCTGGGACCCCCACCCAGCCTGCCCTCCCACCGGGAAGGTCTTGGGGACAGGCCTCTCTCCTAGAGACTCCAGTCGTTGTTCCATTGTCTCTGACCGGGGGTGCAGGAGAAATCCTCGGTGCTCCTGGTTAACCTGCAGGCAGCAGCTGGGGGGGACGGGCGAGCAGCCCATGCTGTGGGGTACAGGGCCAGGCGCTGATTTCAGCCGGGGCAGGCTGGGAGCACCGAGGCTGCAGACAGCCCTCAGGGAGCCCTAAGGCAGCCCTAAGCCCTGCTCTCACCAGGGGGCTGTGGGTGCCTGGGGCTGGGCGAACGCTGCAGCCCATGTAGAAGAATAGCCGCCGTCCCCCCTCATCCTCATCCAGAACAGAAGTGCACAGGCGGCAGAGGATGTAACAAAAATAGCGTCTCCGTAGAATTTATTGAATTCTCATTAAATACAACCATTGTTCCCCTCACCTTATTTACACAGGGGCTTCGATACATTAAACTGAACAGTTAAAAATATAAAAGCTGGTGCTACCCAAACCCTACCGTCAGAGGGAGGGAGAGGAGGAAGGAGATGTGGGCAGGGGGTCAGTGCTGGGACAGTGCCCCCATGCTCCTGGCGGGCTCACAGGAACCAGAAGCATTTGCGCCTGGATTTCTTTGCGTCCAGCTTGGCAGGCAGCTTCGTCACTGGCGACGGCTCTTGCCTAGGTGGCAGGAAGGCCCCTGCCACCGCCGCAGGGGAGCTCGGCGTCGTGTCGCCCTCGATATGGCTCAGCACCCGCTGGAAGCGGCCCTCCTGCTGCCGGAAATCATGCTCCACACTGTGGGCATGGAAGTGAGATGGCATTAGAGGGCATCCCCCACCACAGCCCCCCTGCTTGCCATGGCTACATGCCCCCCCCACAAGTCCCTGGGGACCTCAGCCCCACTCAAATCCCCAGGGCGCTCAGCACCCAGCATGTCCCCAGGACCTCAGCCCCACTGCGCTCCTGAGACTGCTGCATGGGGACGGCGTGCGTGGCCAGCCTGGCTTCGGGTGGCTGCCATCCTGCAGCTAGAGGGGATGACAGAGCCCCTGGGAAGGGCAAGGGGCCTCATACGCACGCAGCTGCCGGCTGGGAGCCTGCGGTGCAGAGTGGCCCTTTGGAGTTTCTCTGGCAGTTTTCTCCAGGGCTCCTGGCACTCCCCGGTGGGCAGACTTCCCAGGGTCACTGTGTGCCACTGCAAGGGGACATCCTGCTGGCATGCCCTTCAAACAGCTTCTGCCCACCACCCTCACCCTCAGAGGCTGTAGGAGGGGGGTGGGGGACGGACCTGGCCCAAACAGCAGTCCCGCTGCCGTTTGCAGCTGGGCACGTGGCACCGCACGGCTAAACCTGCTGTGCCAGAGCACCCAGGGACCTCTCCTGCTGGAGGGACAGACTGACAAACAGCCCCTGACCTGGCGGCAGGGGGTATTGCGGAATGGGTCACCCTCAGCTGGTCCCCCTGCACCTTCTTTCTTAGCCAGCCTCAAAGCCTGGTGCTACCTCTGCTTTTCTCTTGGGCTTGACTGTGCTTTTTCCTCTGTTTCACCCGCTCATCAGAGTTCCCTCGCCCTAAATGAGGACAAACACGCCAAGTCCCTCCTGGGGAGCTGATCTGCTTGCAAGGGGCCTCTTGAAGTACCAGGAACTTGTTCCCAGCACACTGTGCGGGTGGCACTTAGGTGGCACTCAGGCACCGGGCAATTGGAGTTTCCTACAGCAGAGTCCACAGCTCAGGAGTACAGCAGCTGCTCTGCCCTGATCAGGCCATCAGCGGCAATGCCTGTTAGTGCCCCGCAGGGACCAGTGGCACTGCTGCAAGGGCTGGCCATCCTTGTAAGGCATTGCCAGCATGGCAGGGAGGGCAGAGGAAGGCTCCAGACAGGCCGGGTGCCCTGTAGTCACCAGCCATAGCAGTGTGCTTCCCTGGCTGCTGGACTGCGATGTGCTCCCCGGAGCAGGACACAGCTTCTGGTGGTGCTGCTCCATCCCCCCGGGGCTGCAGGGCCCCTCCCAGTTCAGAACAACACACGCTGAGACTTTGCTTGTGGCCCGTCTGGGGCAGGGAGCCAGCCAACTGTCCTAGCTAGGGACTGGTGCCATCGCAGGGGGGTGAGCCCAGGGTCTGTGGGACCCCAGTTAGCACTCAACCCCACTGGAGAGGGTCTGTGTGTCCCTGGGGACAGAGTCCCTTGTCCTGCCGCTGCTGCCACCGGCACTGCCCCCAGCCCTCATGGGCTGAGGGCAGGTGCAGCATCAGGAGGTGGCACAGGCATACAAGGGCTGTGCTGCTGCCTGTTGCACCACTAGTGACACAAGGAGTTAGGGTGCCTGGGATCAGGGTAGGTAAGGGGGGCTGTGCCCCCCGCTTCCACTCCTTAGATTTTCTGCAAGTGCGGGAGCCCTCCGGTGTCCCCGCAGCACCCCACAGTGCACAGGCTGGCTGCTGGCAGCCACGTGCCATGATGCTTCCTCACACGGAAAGGGCTCTGATCTCCTCATACCAGCCACGTCCCATTGGATCAGCAAGGTGCCGTGGTGTGTGCCCAGGAACATGCATGTGGTGCAGCCACCCTGCACACGGGGAGCTCCCCACAAGCTCCCCCATGGCATGCTGACACCTCCTCTTACCTCCCCTCTGCAAGGACACTGATTGTCCTCAGCTATTTCTAGGATAAAGGGTGAGCCACAGTGGACAGCCCCCTAGCAGGGGGGGCAGCATGGGGAGTTACCCCATGTCCCCAGCACAGATGCGGAGGAAGGATGCTCGGGGCTGCTATAGGGGTGCACAGCTGGCGCATTCCTGCATGGCCCTAGGATGGGACACAGGCAGGGATTCCCAAGGGCCAGTGCTGGGAGTGCTGCCCCGGCTCCTTGCACCCCATGCACTCCGCACTTGATGCTGCCCCTGCTCCCCCCACCCCATGTCCCATGTCCCACCGAAGCCTCTCTCCTCTCTCCACATCACATGGATGGCAGTGAAGCCCAGAGGGAGTCCCCAGCGGGAGCCTGGCAATTACAGGGAGCCACCCCCCCCCACATGTGACATCTCTCCCCACCGCAGTGCCGCGTGGAGACAGGCTCGTCAGACCCAATTAGCACTGAAGTTCCCCATGAGCTACAGCGGGGAGTCTGTGGTGTGAATAAGCGGAGAACAAGAGAGACAGACGCAGCACTGCCACGGTGGTACGGATGGGCAGGGGTTGTGAGGATGCCGATGCGCAGTGGTGGCCAGAGCCGGGCCCTCCCAGCCCGGAGATGCCTGAAGGGGAGCGTGTCTATCCCTTGCACAGGGGCTCACAAAAGCACAGCAGTGGCTACACCGCTCCATGCACACACCACAGAGCGCTGCTCGGTGCCAGCTCTGCCCTACACATCCCGCACTTCTGAGTGCTAGTGGAGTAAACCTAATTAATAGCAAAATGAGAACATGCCTGGCCAGCTACCTGCGTGACCACAGAGGGAGACAGCAGGCTGCACAGACAGAGGGGCAAATGGACACCCATGGATGCCTGAAGGGGTGGGCAAAGACTCGGGCGAAACTGCAGCTCCTCAATTCCCACGGGGCTGATGGGGAGAGCGACCTGGCCGCTTCACTGCCTACACTGTGAGGGTGTGAGACACCTTTTCCCGAGACCAAATGGGCTCTGAGGAGAGAGGGCATTGGAGGAAAGCACATCCGCACCCCGACCCAAAGCTGACGCCAGGGAAGCAGAGCCGAGACCCTGTGGTCCCAGACCCCGGCGAAGGGCAGGAACTCCCTGCACAACTGGCAGCCCCTCTGCAGCATCTGTGC
Organism: Rynchops niger; assembly: GCA_013400035.1. Classification (NCBI taxonomy): domain Eukaryota; kingdom Metazoa; phylum Chordata; class Aves; order Charadriiformes; family Laridae; genus Rynchops; species Rynchops niger. The sequence continues at coordinate 102,073 of VXBH01004375.1, forward strand.
AAAGCTGGCACAGGGACAAAGAGATGCAGCCTGGACTCCGAGCGAGCGAGCAAGCCCACCCACCAGCCATTAATGAGGCTTTCCCCAATACGTTGCTTTTACAGAAGATAAATGCTCTGCCATCGAACGGGAACAGCTTTCCTTCCAGCTGCAGCCAGTCAGCTGTCCTTCATGAAAATCACCCCAGCTACTTCTGGGAGCGGGAGCTGCTCTCCGCGGAGATAAAGCGGCCAGATTCAGGCCAAGTAACACCAGGACCCTGCTCTGGCCTTTCAACACGTGGTAGGAGCTGGCTGCAGAGTGGTGAGGTGCCTGCACCCGTGCCGGCAGCCCCGGCAGCACACTAGGGAAAGAGCTGACACCAGTGTATCTGAGTCTGAGTGATGGAGGAGGACAGGGGCCCTGCCGGGAACGTGCAAGGGGCCAGAGCTGGCTCTTACCTGTAGATGATGCAGGCACAGTCCCGGCAGGTCCCACAGTTGGCGATGTCTTGCCCTGTCCGGTACGAGTGTCGCCTGCGACAGAACAGAAGTGCTGTGAGCCTGGAGACCTGGCCTCGGTCTGCCTGTGCCTCCCCAGCTGCCCCCAGGCCCCTCATCTGCATCTTGAGTTCATGCTCCAGCAGCCAGGAGCTGCCAACCAGCTCCTCTCCTCCCCTGGATCCAGATCCTGTCCTCCCTGGGATCACAGCTCCTCTTCTCCTGAGAGATGCCATTTGATGCCCAGGCCAAGTGCGGTTCCTCTCAGCTCTGCAGAATTCTCAGATGGTTGCAAACTAGAGACAGGCACAGAAGAAGCCCCGAATCCTTCACGCCTCCTTTCATCTCCAACACATAGCTGAACCTCATGCCCGTGGCCACCCCAGGCCACTCTGCATCTCCCCACACGCAGCGGCACAGAGAGAGGGAGACTGTGGGCAGTGCGAGGTCAGCGCGGGGGCACTCATGACACAGCAGTGCCCTGATTGATGGGCAGAGGGAGATGCTCCAGCCTAATCACCAGCCTATGCCAACCTCGAGATTTATCTTTTTGATGCTTTCGCACCAGAGAAGCAACCTCCTCCAGAGAAGGTGCATGGGTCTCAAATTAAGCTGACGAGCCCCGAAGTTCAGCTCAACCCCAAGGCAAGTCCTCCTCCCCGACCTCTACAGAAGGTATCTGCGTCCCGAATGTTTCTGCTGCTGGTGTCAAACACCAGCCCCGATGCATCCCCGGGCCAGCTGCACGCTGCGTGGGGAGCACACACCTTGCTGCCTCACTGGGATAATGCCGGCTGCCTGCGCTGCTGCCCGGGGGGCAGCTCTGCGCTCTTGTCCCCCTATGTATACTGAGTGCCCCCGGTGTCCCTACTGCCTGCCAGCAGCACATCCCAGCTCCTGCCACTCTGAGTGTGGCGTGTCCACCAGCCCCACTGTCCTGGCGTCCCAGAGGACAGGCAGCCATGGGGCACCAGGGACCAGCAGCGAACCTCTCGCCTGGCCACAGCCTGATGCTCTCCTGAGCTCAGCAGCCTCCATATGCCACCGCCGGCCCTGGCTTCGGCTGCTGGCAGGAGAGCCACCACCTCCCTGGGGAAATGGTCCACTGATGTCTCTCCTAGCTCAGCAGCCTGCAGCCTCTCTGAACAAGCTTGTCTGCCTTTGGCTTTGCCACCCTCCCGAGCCCTCAGGGTGCCGGGGCTGTGCCGGGGAGCTGCCCATGGACCCCTGGCACCCAGCACTGCCGGTGGGTGCTCCCCAGTGGTGCCCCAACTCTGGTTGCTCTTAGAGCTGTAAGAAAAAGGCCCTATGAAATGCTTTTGGTCACCCTTGCGGACTCCATCTCCCCATCTCCATTGCCCCTCTTAGGCAGTGCAGGCTACAGCTTTTGGGGGACAGCTGAGAAAACACCCCCCGTCCCACATAGCAGTCACATTTTCCTGTTTAAATCTTCCTCCTGTTACCCGACCTTGATCATGACTGTTCTCAGTCCTCAAAAACTAGGTCTTTCAATGCACCAAATGATGTATTACAATTGGGATTATACTCTTAGCACATAAATTAGATCGTGTGTATATATATAAAAAGTACATATATATGTGTGTGTGCTTTGGGGGGTATCCAACGCTGTATAAACTGCGCCTCTCTACCAGGATGAGATCTAATCCTGGGATAGGTGTTTGGTGTGGGATGTTGCCGGCAGTAGATGCCTGGACCCTGCAAGGGCATGTTATACCATGAGCGGCACTGGGGCTGGTGGCACTGCTCTGGTGCATGGTGGGTGCCTTGGAGCGGGACGCTGACCCGTGGCAAATGAGGCCATGCTGTTCCTCAGCATAAATAAGGACACTAGGATAATTTTTATGTGATTTCCTATCCCATTCCTTATGTCTCCGGGCATCTTGTTTGCTCATTTGACTGCAACAGTATACAGAGCCGAGATCTTAATTAAGCTGCCCGCAGTGAAGCTAAATCAGCTTCCCAAGCAGACAAACTCAATTCTGACCGCAGGAACAAACTTGAGCTCTCAACAGGCCCCGCTCTGCACATGCCCTCGCTGTACCCCACAGGGACGAGGCTTGGCATGGCCATGGCATGGCCGCAGATCTACAGGCACCCTGGAGGGCAGCACCGCATGCAGGCGGGGATCACTCCCTGGCCCTTCTCCTCTGAGCAGCCACATAACCCATGGGGGCAGCAGACCCTCAGGCAACCCTGACAGGCGAGGGGCAAGCGGGCCGTGCAGGGGGCTGCATGCTGACGCCCAGCAGCGGCAGCAGAGATCACGAGAGGGGCGAGACCACAGCTAGTGCTGCTCTTCTTTTGGGGCAAACAGGGCCAAACCCTGGACCAAGCTCTCCTCCCCTCCAGTGCTGTGCCGGGGCAGGAGTAGACAGGGCACCCACAAAGCCGACTGGGGCAGCCAGCTCCCCCATGGGCAGGCAGAATGGGTGCTCAGAGCACAGGGAAGGGTCTGTGGGAGCTGGCACCCCAGGGCTGCTGGCAGCTCCTGCTGCACCCGTGGCCAGGCAGCCTGTGCCAGGGATGGAACATGGTGCTGCACACTCCGCCTTCACGCCCACGTGGGCTTGCACGCTCTTGCTAACCCTCTGTGGGATCCACACCACCTCTGTCGCTCCTAATTGGAAGGAGGTACTGAGCAGTCATTTGTTTTAGGTAAAACAATTAAACACATGCGCAGGCACCAGGGCCAGGACTACCAGGAGCTGCCCATCTGGCAGGTCCAGATCTCCTCCCGTGTGCCACCCTGCCTCCCCAAAACCGCCTGCCAAGTCAGACATACCAGTATCACTGCAGCACACACTAAGCTCAGTGTCCCTGACAGGCTGAGCCCCTCTCCACCTCTGAGGCCAAACTAACGAGCCGCCAAACTGATGAGCTCTCCTGTCCCAGTGCCCCAGGCTGTCCCCACGCAGCTGAAGCACAGCACTGCTGTACCTGAAATGGCACCCGTAAGCAGGGTGGGGGATGCTCCATGTCACCACAGTCCCCAGCATCCCAGGGCCACCTCGCAGACAGACGGGATGGGCCAAGCTCCCTCTGGCTCCCTCCCAGCGTGGGCGTCCGGGCAAAGCTGCTGACTCCCTGACACTGACCCAGGGGAATTGTGGCAGGAGCTTAATGGCCTGAGTTACAGCCACTGCTCAGTACCACAAAGGCTGTGTGCACGTTCCTCTTCACTGGTTCTTTCCTTGCGAGGAGCAGAGGGCACGAGCTGCACGAGCACTAGAGACTGGGAGCATATTTTCACCCTGAGGGTGGTCACACACTGGGACAGGGGTCCAAGAGGTAGTGGATCTCCATCCCCCTGGACACTAAACCACAGCTGGGCAAGGTCCTGAGCAGCCTGTCCTGGCTGCACCCACCTTTGGTGGGTGTTGGACCAGAGAGCTCCGGAAGCCCCTTCCCACCAGCGCTGCTCTGGGAGGTGGCACAAGGGCAGCTTTGCCAGCTTCAGTTACAGCCAACACGGGCTTCCTTAGATGTAATGACCGGATCGTTGCACTGCCCTGGTGGGAGCTGGCTGTCTCGGGGCACGGGGAATATGCCCCAGTGGGTTTTACAGGAGGGTGCCAGGAGTGGCACGAGGTGAGCAGTTCCTCGCATCTCCAGGGAGGTTGGTGGCCCTTGTGTCAGATGAGTTTGGAGGGTCTCAGCTCTGGGCCATCACAGACTAACCTCTTTGCTCCATTTGGTAAATCTACCTGGGAGGCCAAGGAAAATTGGCCCAGGGGATGCCCTGGACCACCACCCATGGAGCAGGTCAGGACAGGGGTCCGTGGGCACCTCCCTGGGGTACAGACATGTCAGTCACTGGGGCACTGGGCGCCGAATTTTTGCCTTGGGTAACTCGAAGGATGGGGTTGAAAGCAGGCATGAGAATTAGGGAGGCTGTCCCGGGGGCAAGGCTGTTGTTCCTGGGGCATCCGCCATGGCTGGGCTGATCCTGCAGTTGGGATGCGACATCCCAGGTCTCCGCTCCTAGTGACCGATGGGCACATCAGCTGTGTCAGGGCAGGGGCGAGGGTGCCCAGCTCTCCTCGTCCCCCTGGCCTGCGCCCCACTGCACCCTTTCCCTGGGTATGGGGAGGGCACCCTGGGCACATGCAGAACAAGCTGGGGTGGGTGAGACATCACATCAAGACATAGTGTCGCATAAGCGTGGATGGCAGCTCCGAGTTTCTCAGAGGCAAACATGTCCAGGAGGCAGCAGCACCCAAATCTGTGTCAGGGCCTGCCCAGCCTCCATCCACAGCCCCCCGGGGGACATCACCCCCGCACCCCCCACCATCCCCTGCCTCCAGCCCCGCCTGCTCACCCATCCCGCTGGGCCTCCTTCTTCTCCAGGTCCTGGATGACGTCCAGCAGCACCCGGATAGTTTGTTGGCTGGTCTCCAGCACCCCTTCCAGAGACTGAAGCTGGGACTGCAGGTCCCCCTGCTCCCCGGGCCCCCGGGGGTTCTCTCCCTGAGATGTCTGGGTGTCCTCGTCTTCCGCTGGTGGTCCCAGCGGCCCCTTGGCTGCCACCACCAGCTGCAGAAGGTCCTGGACGTGGCGCAGTGTCTCCGACTGCTCGGTGGTGAGGCAGGCCTGCCCATACCGGGGGACCTCCGGTGCCCACATGGCTGGTTGTGTCCCCACACCGGGGCCCTGTGGGGCCAGGGGCAGTGGGTCCCCAGGCCCCTCTGGTCCTGCCCGGCCATGCCCAGGCTCAGCGGCACGTAGCCGGCTGCAGATACTACGGGGGTCTGGATGGCTGAGCGCAGCTGGTGTCTTTTCCAGCGCGGTGGCAGCAGAGCCGTGCCAGCCTGGCGCTGGTGGGATGGGGGCTGGCGAGGTGCAGCAGGGCCCCCCCCATGGCGTGCCGCAGAGCTGGTGCTGGGGTGGTGGGGGGTCCCGCAGGGGGTTGCCCTGAGCTGGCTGGCGGAGGCTGAGGGTGTCCGTGGCAGGGACAGTCTGCTGGCGGTACGGTGAGGGCTGGGGTGGTGGGCGCCCGTGGGGCAGGCTGTGCTCTGAGTCACTCCGGCCGAGCCCCCATGGCTCGGTGGGTGGCCGGGGCTGACCACAGGGCATGGAAGCCGGGCGTGGGGCAGCCCCACGGCTGCCCCCGGGATTTCCACGGAGCCGGGCGCAGGCAGGGGATGGCAGGCAGGGCTTGGGGATGCAGCTCTGTGCCGGGGAGGTGCAGCGGGCAGTGGGGCACCCGGCCGTGCCTGGATAAGGGGGACAGGGATCCCTGGGTGGTGGTGGTGGTGGTGGCACACGGCACATGGCGGTGTGCTGAGCAAGGGCTGCGGCATGATCATGCACGGGGAGGCTGCTGGGTGCCCGCGGGGGCTGAGCACGGCTGGCGCCGGTGGGCACGGTCCCTGCTGGGCACCAAGCACTCCCCGCGGTGGCAGGCAGCACCACATCCCCGGCCACGTCGGAGACGCTCTTGCTGCGCGGCTGGGAGGCCTGAAAGGGCTTCTGGATGCTGGGGGAGGTCTGGATGGCGGTGCTTATGCACGCCTTCCTGGGCATGGGCAGCGTCAGCGAGCCCGGCTGGGCCTGGGGCCAGCTCCGCCGGGAGGCACAGAGAGCCGCCGGCTCAGGGGCGTCCCTGGGGGGCGGTGAGGCACGTGGGGTGTTGGGGCCGTGGGCGGCCGTGGGCCCTGGGGGGGGACTGGCCGCCTGCCCCGCACTGCCCTCCACCAGGTCCTTGAAGCGGACCTGCTGCGTGCGGTTGCGCCGGCGCTTGAGGCGGCTCTCGATGTCGGGCGAGTCACGGTTGAGCAGCACCGAGCGCACCGTCATGGCTTTCTCCTGGCCGCCCTCGCCGGCGGGGGCCGGGCCGGGAAGGGGCTCGCGGCTGACCATGGCTCAGGGCCCCGGGGCCGCTGCAGCAGGGCACAGGGGGCTGAGCACTGGCGGCCAGAGCCCTGGGCTGCACCCGTGCCCGGAGCTGCCCCGGGCAGCGGGCGGCCTCATCCCGTGCCACCGTGGAGAGGGGATGCTGTGTGGGAGGTGGGTGAGGGGCTGCTGGGCATGCTGCCCGCCGCCTGGCCCTACAGCCCCCGGCACACTGCCCCGACAGCCCTGCCCGCCGCCATGCCTCCCCGATGGTGCTGGCAGCCCATGGTCCTGCCAGCGTCTGCCCTGGCTCAGTGTTGCCCGCGGCGGGCTGCCCGGGGCGCCGGGTGCTGGCAGTCCCTGCCCATGGCTCCTGGGGTCCCGGACCTGTGGGGACAGAGAGAGGTGGGTGAGCCCCGTCCCCGCTGCTGCAGCCCTCCGAGGACGGGAGCGTCCCCCGTGGGACCGCTGGCCTCTGCCCGCTCCCTCCCAGCCCCACCATCACAAAATGCAAAGAGACAAGCTTTGATCTCCGGTGCTGCCTCTTCAGCACAAAGAGAGAAGGAGAAAAAGAAACCCCTTTAGCATAAACACGTTACAAGTTCACAGCTCAAATCAAGCAGAAGCAGCTGTTAAAAATAGCTCTGCCTCACTGGGGCTGGTGCCTTGCGTTCGTGGGGCACTGGCAGTGGGAGGGTGGGAGTGGGGCAGGCGGCGGGGGGCTGCTGCCTGTGTGCATGGGGCAGAGCTGGGCTGGGCACGGGGGGCTCCTGCGCGGGATGGATGGACTTGGGGCATCCACTGTACATGAGGCACAGGCTCTGCGTGGGGCTGGACAAGGTGTGGGGTACCCAACCTGCGTAGGTCATGGCTGAAGTGGGCACAGGACCTGTCGTGCATGGGGCAGGGCTGCACTGGGGACCCGTCCTGTGTGTGGGATGACCGGAATGGGGACGGGGGACGTGTCCTGTGGGGGACAGGGCTGGACTGGGCACAGGGGACCCGTCCTGTGAGTTGGATGATGAGACTGGGCGCAGGGGACGTGTCCTGCATGCAGCACCCACCGGAGGTGCGGCAGGGCTAGATGGGCTGCCGGCGTGGGGGGACCAGCTCTGTGGGCAGTGGGGAAGACCATGGCTCAGGGACAGTGGGCCACCTCGGGCATGTGAGAACCAGCCGAGATGGAGAACAGGCATTGTGGCTAATATGGTGACTTCGGTGAGACCAGGGGACTGCTCCCTGCCCACGGAGAAGGGCGGTTGCTGGTATCTCACCAGCTCTCGCCCCGACTCTGCCGCAGGGCTGTGGCTCAGGGAGGCTGTGGCAGGGCCGCCCCTGGAGAGCGAGGTCTCCCTGGGACATTGTACTTTCTGCCATAGCGTGGCCCCAGGCAGCCCGCCCGACCGCAGCTCTCTGCCCACCCTGCCTCAGGAGCAGGCACATGGCACAGCTCCTGCTCACAGGGCCACCACCAGGACCTGGCTGGAGGAGCGAGGTCATGGCTCCTGCCCGGGGTTGTGTCCCTGACACCAGCAGCACTTCCCAGGTGGCAGAGGGGCTTGTGCGCAGCTATGCAGGGCTCCTCTTCCCGGCGCAGGCAAACCTCCCTCCTCAGCCCTGTCCTGGCCATATCCCCCTCACACACCAGCGCCAAGCCCCCATGCTCGCCTTGCTCTGCCTCTGCCCACCCTGGTCACCAGCTGCTGCCCTGGCCTGTCACGCTGCCGGGGCATACAACACTGCAGAGCAGGGGTGCACACTGGGAACCCTGCTTGGGATCCCCTCGGGATGCAGAGGAAGCTAACGGCTCATTTTGGGAAGCAGCATCAAGGACAGGGCGGCAGAGATGGAGACACCAGCCTCAATGGGCGGTGGCACTGTTTTGCCTGGTAGTTCAGTCTCCCAGCATTCGAGGTCTGCAGACATCCAGAGGTACCTGCGGCGTGGGTGAGCCGCAGAGCGATGTGGGCTCCCCCGTGGCACGGACTCCACCACGCCATGTCCTCCATCCCGCATCCCCACGGCTGGCACTGGCAGACCCTGCCCCGGACCACAGCCCACTACTCCCCCAGTGACCCCGCACCCTCTTCGGCACACCGAGACGGGAGCCTTTGCTTGCTCCGCAGCCCTCCTGCCCTCACTGTGGACAGACACACGGCATCGGCCAACCCCCCAGCCCCCCTTGCCGTCTTGCCCTGCTCCTGCTGTACCGAAGCGGCTGACAGCACAGCGGCCTGAAGTCACCCAGCGCTGGTAACGAGCAAACTTCCCGAGTTCTGAGCACGCCGGTGTCCGATGCTTCCCCAGCTCAGTGGCTTGTGGAACAGGGGGCTCACGCAGCGCCCCCCCGCCCCCAGCCTCTGTCCCAGCACCGCACACCCCAGTGCCTCTGCGCCCCCAGCACGGCATTAGTCAGGATGCTGCTCCACACGCCGCCCAGCCGCCCGGCGCTTTCCTTTCCCAAGCTTGGAGCCGTGCCCAGACACCGGGAGATGTTTGTGAGGCAGGACGCGATGGAGACACAGCGGAGGGATGGGGCACCTCGTTAGTATGGACAGCAACAGGCGGAGGAGAGAGCTGGCTCGGGGATGGAGCCAGCGCCGCCTGCCCCCGCGCCCCGCAGGCTGCGTGCGATTCCGGGAGGAGCAGCCCCACTTTCACGCCTAACAGTGAGTGCCTGACCCAGGGCGTGGGATGGGGCAGAGCCCACTGGGATGGCAAGGGGCCGTGGGGCGAGCCCCTGCCCAAAACTCTGTGGCAGCCACAAGGTCACCTCTCCTCGCCCGGGGCCACAGCATGAAGCTCAGGACCCACCGCCCAGGTCCCACTTCAGCATTCCTGGCTGCGTCTGTGCCAGGGAGGCAACATGCCGAGCGGCAGAGCAGGGCCAGCTGGCACATCTCTGCGCTGGACCGGTCTCCTGAGCACGGCGTGGGACCAGCGCGGCTGGGCTGAGTGTTCCCGGAGGGCAGCCTGCATGTGGCCAGCCTCCTCCAGAGGTTTCCTTAATGAGAGTGCTAACGGGCACAGGGTGCCAGGAGCCGCTCCAAGAGCCGAGCATGGTGCAGGAGCACTACCGGCATGGTCTGAGTGCAGATGCAGCCCCCATGAACCTGCAGTGGGGACCTTGTGGAGCCACGGCCCATGGCAGGGCGAGACGAGGCCATTCCACTGCCTACGCAGCAAACACGAGGCTGTCAGTCAGCTGGGTCTCCGCTGAGGCACCCTCTGCCTCCCAAACCGCACCGCTGGAGAGATCAGAGACAAGCCACAAGGACAAAGAAAAAGTCCATAAATTATACATGCACTAACTCCGTTTGGGAACGGCTCGGAGGATGTCAAACACCAAAAGCTAGGACCCTCCCACCAATCTCTCTGTGTACGCTTTATGGTACAGTCAGATTTGGTGCTGCGTTCGGGTGCTGTTTGCAGCATGCCGGCATCTTCAAGTGCTGATAATGAGTCCCGCTGTAGGACGGAATCAGGACTGTGCAACCCAGCGGCTGCTGCATCTGATACCCCCCCCGATACTGTAGCTAAATCCAAGGAAACTGCTCTGCCGATGGATCTGTCTGGAAGCGCGGCTCCAGGGACATTTTGGATGCACAGAAAGGTCCAGCGGGAAGGGGCTGCGCAAGAAGCAGAGGCACACAGCACCCAGCTGCACCAGTGTTTTCCAGCTGCTATCCTCAAGCGTATTTACTGGGAAATGGCACTCAGCCCTCCATTCCCGGGGCCACGCGCTCACCCACACCCCCCACATATTTGGCTACCCCAACCGATGCACCGTGTGCCTGGCACGCAGCCGTGCTCTCCGCTGGCCACCCCAGTATGGGGACCCGGGCTGGTTAGACTGGAGGAGCAAGAGTAGGGATGTCTCCTGCTAATGCCACCCTACCCCAGAAGGTGGTACCTATGGGTTTGGCCAGTCCTGCAGTGCCGAGGGCTGTCAGGAGGACAGTGTTGAGAAACAAGGGGTCCAGAGCCTGCAGCAGCCCAATCCAGGGTCCGGTCTGTTGGGACCCCAGGGGTGCGGTAGCTCCTCTCTCCTGGGGGACGAGGGGGATGGAGGACAGAGTCAGGCAGGGGAGGGGATGGCTGAAGCAGACCTGTCCTGACTACTGTGTGGTGGCCGATGCTTGTCCTTAGGCGCCCTGTGCAGGTGGCTCTCAGGAGATCCCTGCTAGTGACAATGAGGAGCAGCGGCTCCTGCCTGCCCAGCCAGTGGTCAGGCAGGGAGAGGGGCTGCGTGACCTCCTGAGGACGAAAAAGGAGGTGGGGGGCTGAGCCCCAGTGCTCTGCTCTTGCGTGCCCTACGGGGCTCTGCACCTGCAGGACAGGGGACCTCGGGGTCCCCCCTGGGGCATGTCGGTGGAGAGTGGCCTCAGGAGAGCCTGAGTACATGGGATGGGCCCTGGCGTAGGAGGGGCCAGGAGGGTGCGGGTGGGCTAACACTGGCCAGGGCACGCAACCACCAGTCCGAGGCAGCGGTGAGGGAACAGGCTTACAGCTTGACTACTAACAGCTGAAGGACGGCAGCACGTACCAGCCATGCCAGTCAGCACAAGGCCATGGAGAACACGGCTCATCAAACCAATTTGCTGTCTGTTTTGATGAGGTTCCAAGTTTGGTCGATGAAGGTAAAAGCCTTGATGGAGCAGACTTGGATTTCTGTGAGGCATTTGACATTTTGACGAAGAAAGCAGAATAATACGAAAGCAATGTGGCACGCGCTAAATGGATTAAAAACTGGCTAACCAGCGTGTCTCAAGACATAATCATCCAGTGATCATCGCCAATTAGCCGTGCTTCTGCCCAGCTCCCGCGGAGGCACAGACGGGCCCTCACAAGAAAAAAACCCTGTCACTGGCCAAACGTGTGGATTATACCAAGGCTGAGAGAAAGGCAAGGAAGGAAAAAGACAAACCCAGAGCCACAAGAGGAGCATGGAGTGGACACTGCGCAGGAGGGTCCTCCACTGCAGGAGCTTCGGGCTCCTCTCCGGCCAAGCAGGCAAAGTGCAGTGAAACCCGGCGGCTGAAAATCAGGGGGGTCAGCGTAGTCGGCGGAGCGACTTTCTTAAAACGCGAGGCCCGTTGGCACTAGAGCAACTTGTAAAGGATTTACACGGTGGTGGATCCTCCATCTTGGCAATTTTTTAAGATCTGAGTGTTTTTCTCCTCTAGTTCATCTGGGAATTACGAGCTCCATGAATGAGGTGAGACAGCAGGTCACATCAGATGATGTATAGATAAAACCAGACGCCGCCACTAAAATGCAATAGAAGACACGAGTACTTCAGTGGTGGGCTCTCTGTTTCAGATGGGTGCTCAGCGCAGTTGGGAATGATGTCTCCTCCGCTGAATGAGCCCAGGAGCCAAGGAAGCATCAGGGACCTCTTCCTGGGTCCCTTCCAGGGACCTGGCCACAGACACCACTGAACGTCAGGTGCCAAATCCCACACAGTCTTCAGATTGTCCTCACTCCCTGCAAACATCTAATATTCCTCAGAATGACGGGAATTTGTGAACAGCACCAGGGCTCTGAATGACGCATCAGCCCAGCAGCCATCCCCAGCCTGGAGCCCTTTGGATCCTGCCATGCCACTTTGGATGGTGGGATCCAAAACCTGGTCCTGCATCACCAGCCTGTGCTTTGCGCTGTCAGCTCCTATCTGCAGCCTGTAAAGGGTTTGTGAATCTCCCCCCCTGGAGAGCCAATGGCTCCATGATTGGGTCACTCCTCTTTGGCCAGTACTGATTGATGGCGAATTTTGTGAGAGGGGGGCACTGAATCTTCTGGTTTTGTATCTTGAGACTCATCTCTCACAGGCTGCAGCATTGACTTCGGAGGAACAGAGCCCTGTTTCACACCATCCTGTCCAGAAAGTTACCTGCATCCACCAAAAATCCTGCAGAGTGGAGGGAAAGTCTCCAGCTGCCTGCCTACCTCCTCCTCCGGGGCAGCAAGACCCAGCTCAGCTCTTTCCCCTGACTCAATGGACATCAGTGTCCTGTGGGAGAGACCAGTTCAGGACTTAAGAGGCTGCTGGGCAGACCCCAGCTATGGCCATCGAACAGCAGGACTGCAGGCACTGATGGAGGATCCAGTTGCCCCACACACCCATGAACATCCCTACCCATGAACATCCCTGACAGCTTTGGCCCTTTCTCCACCCATCCTCCACCTTGTCCTCCTGGTAATGTCTGTGGCAGAAGGAAAACCAGAGCAGACACATAAATCTTCTCCTCAAGACGCAGGAAGCCAGGAGATTAGATTTATGAGAGGGGAAGTCATATTCTCCTGGAACCGCAGAAGAGAAGAGCTAATTACCCAGCTCCACTCACTGGGTACAACGGCTTCTCTTGGGACAAAACCTTTACTTTTCCTGATCTCTGGAAAGGAAAGAGGTGCTACTGGTGCCGAGAGGGGTGGCACCAGAGGATGAGGCATTCGCTCTCAGTGGAGGACCGGGCAGAAGCCAGGTTCATGATACATCACTCAGCAGCAGAGCTTAATCCTGCTTTGGCTCTGAGAGGACTCAATGCGTTTGTACTCGGATTGGAGCATCTGTGGGACCTGAGGATGGAGGACTAAGAGCATCTCCTCAGGCAGCAAGCAAACCTGAAATCTGGTTCCTCACTGAGGAAGCTCCACCGTGAAGCCAGCTCATACTCTACCCTCGTGGTTCTCTTGGAGGCTCTTCCAGAGCCCGGCTGCTCAGTGGCTCATAGACCTTCTAATTTCCTGCAAGCACTTAATCATGGCCAGTTTATATCTGACTGTGCTCATGCCAATATAGTGCTTCCGCTTGAACAGCTCTTCTCCCTTCCCAGCGTTCAGCCCTTGTACGTTCACAGCGAGGACACACGTTCTTTCTCTGGTCAGGCTTTGCAGTGCTCAGCAAGTTCCCCAGGGCCAGCTCCCCACGTCTCCGATGATCTTCGCAGCCTCCCCCCACACCCACAGCCCTCCACCTCCTCCCTCCTGGGAGCATTCAAGGCAAGGTCTTAGGCTCTGCTTGAATGCTGTGGGGCTGCACCAGAAACACCCAGGCTGGCCTGGCTAAGGACACCAGGGGCAGTCCCCTGCAGCCGGGGCAATGCCCTGGGTTCCTCGTGCTCCGCGGCAGCCCAGCAAGCATCACCTGGGACCTCCGGGGAGCATCGCTGACACACGGGTCCTCCCCTGTGTCAGCCAGGGCCCGGTGCAAACAGCAGCTCGCACGAGCTGAGGGATGTTCATGCATCTCTATTTAGGTCGCTGGCTGAAGTGCTCTGCAGAAAAATTAGTCACTCTCACAGCCACAAGGCCCAGGAGAAGGCTCTTGTTGCCCAGCTGGAGCAGGGAGTCCCTGACACCCACCTCCCCACAGCACCAGCGCCCCCGGGCACCCTGCGGGCACCTCTCCAGGACTGCCGGAGGCTCCCGGCTGCCCTCGCCACACCTAAAGCCCCATGGAAGGGATCCCATCAATTAGGGAAGAAGTAACAACACCCTCTTCCCAGCATGCAGAGGTCATCCACTCTCACTTGCATCGCTCCTCTCTCTTTCAACTGCAGATATGCTGGTGCTGTCAGATGGAGACTTTATGTGGTCAGGAGACACAGTGAAGTACAAAGCCTTTGCACAAAGCCTTCAGAAGCCTGCGGAAGCCAAATTATTCCTCTGTCTCCCATGGATGCTAATACAGCTGTCATGACAGTAGTGTCTCTGTTCTTACTGCTACCTGCTTGCTTTCCCGGCTCTCTTTGCCAGGCGGAGGAGCGCTGATCTCACCATTTTAAATGATACATGAAGAGGTAGGGTGACCTACCCAGGGGAACATGGGCAGACCGTGGCAGACAACCCATACGGAGCGGGATGAGGTGAGGAGGAGTTTGTTTCATGTCCCAAGCCTTCCCTCAGCTGCCTTCATGGAAAAGCGGGAGAGCATCCCTTGCATGGTCTGCAGCTGCTGCTGGACGCTGCAGTTCAGCATCTTTCCTAGGGGCTACAGAAGAGACCACTGCGGGAGGAAGCAAACACCTTGTTTGGCTGCTTCCTTCCCAGTGACCGTAGCGTGGGCAATATCACATTCCTCTGAGTCCCGGAGACGATGCCTTGCATGGATGCAGGAAAACACTTGACGCGGAAATCCAGCCCAGAGAGCAGAAGAGCTCAGCTGGTGCCCAGCAGGGAAGCACACAGGCTCTACCGGTGCCTCCGACACGGGCTATTCCTGCAGCAATTACAGGACAAGGGAAGTAGGACATGGCCCGGAGACTTTTGGCCACGGGAGACGCAGCTCATCACAAGACTTCCCGCAGCTCCACGCTTTCCTGAGGAGGAACATCCCACCTCTTGGAGAAACGCTCTCAGGCACCCATCTGGAGTCAAACCGCCCCAGCGAGTGGAGCAGCCGGCCGAGCTGGGGAGCCCTGACAGACTGGGACTCCGTGTGCTCCTTCACATGCCAGAAATCTTATTGGAAAGCCACGAGCTGTCCACAAAGTGCATTTCTGGAAAAAGCGAGAAAGGCTTCGCCGCCCAGCAGTTCACAGAGGCGACTGCAGTGCCCTGGTCAACCCTGCGTGCCCCAATCCAGACTCCCAGGGGCTCGCCCCTGGGCGCAGGCAGTGCCCCCCCGTCCCACCAGTGCTCGCCTGGCCACAGTCCTGGCAGCCAGCACGAGAGGCCTCTGCGGCTGCAGCCTCCCAGCACAGATAGGGAGAATGTCATTTCAGAATACAAATTCCTGCCTTTAAGTGGATTTCCAATGCCATCTAGCAGCCCCCCCCTCCCGCCTTTATCTTTATGCGCTTTAGACAACACTGGCTACCAGGGGAATTTAGGAATTAGCAAGTGTCTGTCTTTGCCGTGTGCCTCGGTTTCCCCACCCACCCACCAAACAGCCAGGATGATACAGACCACGCAAGAAAGACCCTGTCTAAAAGCACCAGTTAAGACTGAAATAGCATTGTTACTACAGAATGGAATAGACCCACTAATTATTTGTGGCCTCTGGATGCTATCATGCTATTAAATAATTATAATAATTATAATTCATAAAGAAGATAACCTCAGTCTAAAGGAGCTTCTGCAGTAAATCCACTCCACTCCTCCGAGCGCACTGGAAGGACTGAACACTTCCCGCAGAGAGGGCACACGCCGGGAAAGGACGGCAGGTGCCAACCTAAGCCCCGCTCTGCCTGGGAATCACTTCCCCGGCAGCTCTCCGGCCCCTCTCCACCAGCAGGCAGGGAGCACAGCCAGCAGTCCCCAGCATCCCCTGCCGCCATGGCTGTCCCAAGGGGCTCACTCCCATGCCCCCCAGGAGGTGACGAGACCACCGGGAGTGGCAAGCCAGCAGGGAGCACTCTGCGCCTCTGAGAGCACACAGGCTGATGCCCGCCATCCCTGTGCGGGCACACACTGGCAAAGCCCCGGTCCCGACGATTACTCATACGTGTCCACCTCGTGCTCTGAACAGAAAAACAGCTCCATGGAGCGCCTTCCTATTTCACAGGGAGCAGCAGAGGCTGGACCTGGCTCCGCTCCTGCCTCAGCGGCTGCTGAAGCCCCACCGACAGACACAAAGGCCTTGAACACAGAGCACGGCGCTGGGAGCTGCTGGGAGCAACGTGGGCTGAATCCCTCCAGCGTGAGCTGCCGTACCCTCGGCCAGCGTCAGCACGACGTGTGGTACAGAAAGTGACATCCTTAGGATCGTGTGTGTGCGTGTGTCAACCAAACACAGCCCTGGCTGATGGACGCGTCTCCTAACGAGGGGGAGCGGAGCGCCAGCCAGCCGGGCTGAGCGAGGCAGGCTGCTCCCAGAACGCAGCTCCCTCCCCCCATCTCCCGCACGGAGCTGCTGGGCAAGCGGAGGTGCCACGGGCCGGGGCAGCACAGCAAGGCAAGCGGAGCAGGCAGCAGGGCTGCAGCACAGGGATACCCAGACCTCGGGAGTCTTTGGCCCCTCTATCACAGCAGCTCTCAGCACAGATATATCTCCCTCAGCTGCACACCACGCCACCGCCTCCAGCATGGCTGTGCCCCCTAGAGACCCCTGCCATGGCAGCCAGCGGCTTGGCTCGGTGCAGGTTGCCACTGGCCACCTTGGTGCAGGGTGCCTGGTATAGGGATGCCACCAGCCACCCGGGTGCCGGCTCCATGCCTCCCGCACTTCCCCGGGCAGCTCCTGCTCGGCGGCAGGGCAGAGGGGGGGACGACCCGGGGAGTGCTACGACCCCGGTAGCACGGGGCACCGGGGCGGCCGAGACCGCTCGGGGCCGGGCACCGCGCACTGGTGACGGGGAAGGAAGGGGCACCGCGGACCACCCCCGCCTCGGCCACCCAGCCCGGCCACCCTTGCCCCGGCCCCGCCGGCCACCGCGCATCCCGCGGGCCGCTGCGCCGGGCTCCCGGCCGCGGCTGCCCGCACCGCCCCCGGGTCCCCGCATCGTCGCGGGGTCACGGTTTCGGGGCTCCTCGAACCGCTCCGCCGTTCCCGGCCCCAGGGTCCCAGCACCGCCTCGGGTCCCCCGCCCCAGGTCCCTCCGCCGCGTCGCCCCCGGCTGCGGGGCTGCCACGCCGCCCCGGGTGTCCGCAC
>VXBH01004375.1:119122-137230 GCA_013400035.1 Rynchops niger
CCCTTGGTCCTCCTCCGGCACCGCGAGTGTCGGGTGGGCGGGGAGGGCAGAGCCGGGACCGGGACCGGGACCGGGACCGGGACCGGGACCGGGACCGTCGAGGCTCTGCGTAGCGCCTGCACTGGGGGCGAGGTGGGGAGTACAGGCACCATGACCAGTCCGGTGCTCGGGGCCGAGCACACGGTGGGGCACAGCTCCTGTCCCCCCACCGGCAGCGCCGGGCCGGGAAAAGCTCCTGCTCGTCCTGGGGCCGGAGGTGTGGCGACAGGCAGCGTGGCTGTTGGGCATCGGGGGAGGGTGGCCTTTGCGCCAGGCAGGGCTGTGGGGCGGCAGGAGTCAGCAGGCAGGGTCCCCGACAGGTCCGTGAGCTGGGGAGCAGCAGGCAGGAGTGCAGCACCCCCCCCGCCCCAGAGACTGCAGACCCTCTTCTCCAGCCTTGAGCCTGTCATTCCTGCGGCCCTGCCGGGTGTCCCAGCCCTGCTGGGGCTGCAGCAGCTGGTGTGGTGGCTGCGGGTGGTGCTGGGACTGTGACCTGGCTGGGGGCCGTCTGGGACTATCCGTGTCTGTGACCACCCAGTGGGTTTGGGGGCCCCACACTGTGCTGGGCTACCCCTGGGTTTGTTCCTCATGCACATGCCATCTGCAGGACAAACCACATCCCATATGGATGTGTCAATGCCTGGCTGTGTGGCTCCCAGTAATGTAATTTAAATGTAAATGCAGTTTCTCTTGAAGAAGGTGTAGCAGGCAGTGCAGGGAGTTCACCTGGATCTAATCCCAGCAGCCACCAGAACAGCTGTTTCCAGATGACTGAACTAATCTCATCGAATCCCCAGAACAGACTGGCTTGCTGCAAGAGTTTCCTCCCCTCACCTTCCTGCCTTGCCCCATGTTCCCCACGGGGCTGTGCGGGTCACGCAGTACTTCTCTCTGTGGTGGTGGGTGATGTGCACCCTGGCTGGTATATGAGAAATGCCCCCCCAGAACCTCAGCCAAGGCTCAGGCTGCTCCTGCTCCGTGTGGCTGCACAGCAGGCTCTGTCAGTGGGGAAGGTGACCCCGGTTCCTACCACAGGCTCTCTCCTGAGACCGGGTGTCCATGGCATTGCACACACGGATGCTTAGGGAACATAGGTGCATTTGTGGCACTTTTCCCTGCTTTGCCAGCACTTGGTGCTTGCTCCCTTGTAGGCAGGGCATCCCCTGCTCCTGAGCCGAGCCCTGGGAGCAGGCTGTGCTGCACAGTGAGGAGGGACTCACCTCCAGCTTTGTGGACAAGTTTTGCTTGCTCAGACTTGTGCAGGCAGCTGCGGGCAACTAGCAACCTGTGTGTCTCTGCAGGATGGCCGTGGCCTCCCTGCATGCAGGTGCTGCTGGCCTTCTGCGTTACGGTGATCAGCAGGGAAACCTAAGGTCTGTGGCTTCACTTTGATGCTAAAAAGGACTGAGATTTATTGGGTTTTTATTCATTTGTTGCTCAAAAGATAATTCCCTGCAAGCCTGCCTGCACCCTGGACATCGGGCAGGGCTGTCCGTGGCGCACAGTGCTTCCCCACGGCAGTCCCTGCCGCATGCTGCAACCCTTCCCGAGGACATTCCCAGCCACACTGCCGGGGCTGCCCAGGGACGGGCATGGTCCCATGGTCCTTGGTCACAGGCAGCAGCCAAGTGGTCCCTTTGGCCTCTGAATCCCCCCTCTGCTGGCTGCTCCGTGGAGCTGGGAGAGCTAGCCCTGGGGCTGTGCTGGGGCTCCATCACTGCCACAGAGAGGGAATGCCGTAGCTGGTGGAATGAGCTAGGAGGAAGCAGTTTCCAGTTCCAGTCCTGGGTGCACCCCCAGGACAGCTTCCCGGCTGAGCAGTCACACGTGGGCTACACCGGACACTGGTGGAAACTGGGTCTTTAATAACAGTAAGCATCGGGCGCTGTCATGGCCAAGTGTTCACCCCCTTTCAGCCCCGCCGGTGCCAGGTTTCCCACCACGCGGGTGTGACCTGACCTACCCGGGGCTCTGCCCGTCCTCGGCATGCCAAGGCACTTCCAAGGGTGGTTGGGTTGGTTTGTGTTCACCCCGGAGTGCGCGGCTCTGGTGGTGGTGTGGGGGGTGACAGCACCCCTGTGACGGTGGCTGGTGCTGAGAGCAGCCAGCTTTCCCACACGCTGACTCCGCTGCTGCCCTGTGGGCGCTGGACTGGAGCTGCTGCCTCCCTGGGTGACTCTGGCTGTGGGGAGACTCCTGAGATCAGTTCCCCAGGGAGTTTCCTGTGGCTTTGTCGCAAGAGCAAAGCTTCCTCTTCACCAGTCAATACCCCAAGCGCTTTAAAGTCTATTGCAGACTCAGATTTTATGTTAGAAGTATCATCAAGAAAACGTGGCACTGAATTTGGGACCCTTTGCTAGAGGCAGTCTAGACACATCAGCCTCCAGAAAGAAGCTGCTTGCCATTTTCAAAATGTGCTTACATCCACATACTGCCTTAAATTACCTTAAAATTACAGATGTGTGCTGCAGCAAATATGCTGTATAGTTATGTGCTCCCCAGCATCACGGCAGGTGTCAGGGCTGTCCCGCCCCTGCAGCGGGATGCGTGGGACCGGGAGAGGAAGGGCTGGCTGCAGGAGCTAAGGCTGAGCGGGGCAGAAGAGGTCTGGAGAGGAGGGGACCCCAGGGCAACTGGGTCTCCAGGGTACGGACCTGCTGGAGGAACACGGGTGGGCGCACGGGCCCCTTGGGACCCCAGCACACCCTGTGGTGCTGGCCATGGGGCTTCGGCACTGCCTGACCAGCCCCTCTCCCCCAGAGTCACTATGTGGCCTGCATGGCCGCCATCCTGAGCCAGCTGGACAAGGACCACTACAGCTCCTACATCAAGGCGTTCCCCTCCCGGCCTGAGCTGATGGTGAGTGCCGCCCCACGCACCGAGACCTGAGCCCTCCATCGCTGGCTTCTCCCTGCCTCTCCACCCCATGTGTCAGCTGGGGCATCCCACCGGTCCCAGCACCCTGCCTGCATCCGGGCACCTGGAACTGGTGCCACCTGCCCTGGACCCTGACACACTCCATGGAGGTGAAGCTCTCGCTGTTGGGTGGTGAGGGCTGCTCCCAGCCCGGGTGCTCAGCACAGCATCACCCCGGGAGGGCACCATGGTTGAGCCCAGCTCCTGACATTTTCTCCTCCCCGGCAGGACTTCCTCATGGAGACCTTCATCCTCTTCAAGGACTTGATTGGCAAGACTGTGTACCCCTCAGACTGGATGGTCATGAACATGGTGCAGAACCGGTGAGGACCTCTGGGCTGGGGGGGACCTGCAGGCGGATGTTGGGGTTGGATGTTAGGACCAGGGGTGCCTTGCTGGGACCTGGGCAGAGGGCATGCAGGCACTGCAGCATGGCTGTGCCAGACAGCTTATGGTTAGCTTAGCTACCTCCAAATCCCCCTCCAACAGCCCTGGGTCAGTGCTTGGTCTGGCTCAGGGCAGCTCCAGTGGCTCCTTGCTCTGTCCTGGGACAGCCTGGCCCCATGTGGGAGCCAGGTGGCAGGGCTGCTCTCTGCAGTCCCATCACTGTGCTTGAGGGGCCCCTGGGGGGCAGCAGGAAGCCGAGGTCAGATGCCCCATGCCTCCCACCCTGGGTGTTTGAGCATGAGGGGGGTGCCGGGAGTGCAGGACCCGTGCACCCGGGCAGCATTCAGTGGGCAGAAAGGACCAGCTGGAGCATGGATGTGGGCAGGAGCATCCTGCCAGCCCCAGCCCCAGGACAAAGCTCCTCAGCCACCGCTCCTCGCCTCGCCATCACTGGGACCTGCCAGTCCGGCTGTCCCCTGGCTGCCATCCATCCCTGGCTGTGGGCAGGGGGCAGGCAGCGTGGCTGCCCTCCGCTGAGCGCCCCACGGCCACTCACCCCACAGGGAGTTCCTGCGCGCCATCAACCAGTTCGCCGTGACCTTGACGGAGATGTTCCTGAGCAACAGCAGCTTCGAGCTGCAGGTGAGGAGCTGCCTGTGCCCTGTGAGGGCCGGGGAGGGGACCCAGCCTGTCCCTCAGTTCTGTGGGCTGCCCCCCGGCCCCTCGTGCCACACAGCTTGGCATTTGTCCCTGTGTTTTCTCTGCAGCTTTGGAACAACTATTTCCACCTGGCTGTGGCTTTCCTCACCCAGGACTCTCTGCAGCTGGAGAACTTCTCCCAGGCCAAGCGCAACAGCATCCTGGCCAAGTGAGTCACCCTCTCCTGTGCTGGCCCTCCCCGGCCCCACTGCCTGCCGGCATCGCCTCGGGGCTGAGCTCTGCAGCTCGGCTTCAGGTTCCTGCCCCAGCCTGATGCCACACAGTGGGATTTTGGGATGAGCCAGTCAGGCTGTGCTTGTGTCCCTGGCCTGGACACTGCACCCCAGATTGCGGAGCAGTGCTAACCAACATCTGCCCTGGCAGGTATGGGGACATGAGAGCCACGATCGGAGCTTCCATTCGGGACATGTGGTACAACCTAGGTGAGCCGCGTTGTGGCTAGCCATGAGGAGGTTTGGCGAGTCTCTGCAGGCTGGCATTCATCAGCACCGACCCCAAAATGGGTGCTGGGGAGCAGGCTGTGAGGCACGGGAGCCTGTAGGTGTGAGCAGGGTGTGTGAGCCTGCAGGCCTGCGAATCTGCAGGTGTGCAAGCCTGTGGGACATGCCATCTGTGGGATGCTATGGGACGTGCAATCTGTGAGATATGTGAGCCCGTGGGCTGCGCACATCTGCAGGGGTGTGTGAGGTGTGCATCTGTGGGTGTGCGAGCCCGCAGGTGCCATGACCAGGCTGGCGTCTGCCTGCAGCCCTGCCTTCCCATTCCCCGGTCCTGCGGGCTCCTGCCTTGCCCTGTTTCCCCTGCACGGTGCAGGTTGCGCTGCCGACAGCATCCCAGGGCCAGGCAAGCAGGATGGACGCAGCATCCCATGTTTCTGCCCCATGCCCCGGCAGAGAGCTGGGAGCTGCGGGGAGCGTGTGGGGCAGCCCGCAGCGCAGCAACGGAGCAGTGACGGGTGCCCGCAGGCTCCTGCGTGGGTTGTTCACATGTGCCAGGGCCTCCAGGACACCAGCACAGCCCCAGCTGATGGTCCCATAGCCGAGTGTTAGCCGTGCTGTCCTGGCCATTCAGCATTACCTGCCCGACAGCATGGCTGCCCCGGAGGATTGCCTGGCTCTGCCGTGACCACCTGCCTCGGGCGTGCAGACACCTTCCTGGCACCACTGCCCCTCCTCTTCCACACGTTGCTGCCCGTTCGCCGCCGTGTGGCCCCGGGCCAGGGCTGGCCCTGGGGAGCAGGCTGCAGGACCCCAACCCCCCCAGCTTTCCCTGCCCTCCCCAGGCCATCACAAGATTGAGTTCATCCCGGGCATGGTGGGCCCCATCCTGGAGATGACCCTCGTGCCGGAGCTGGAGCTGCGCAAGTCCACCATCCCCATCTTCTTCGACATGATGCTCTGCGAGTACCAGCTGACCGAGAGCTTCAGCCGGGTGAGTGCCCAGGGCTGCGGCTGGATCCTGCTCCTCCTGGTCTGGACGGCTGGACTGTCCCTTTTGGGGTGGGTGGAGGCGATGTTAACCCTGGGATGTGGTCTCGTCTCATCCTGGGATGTGAGGCTGCAGGAGGGAGGGACGAAGGACAGAGGGAGCTGGCGGGGACATGAGGAGCAGGGAGAGCTGCCAGGTGACACAGGATTTCCCAAGGAAAGGTCAGGCATCACCAACTCAGCCAGTCCTGGTACTGCTTGGAAACAAGAGTGCAGCGGGAGGGGGGAGGTCTGTGTAAACCTCTGTGTCTCCACTTGTCTTCCCTCCTCGCTGTGAGTTTTCTCCATGCAAAAGGCTTTTCCAGTTCGTGATTAGGTGGCATTTGTCTCTTCTGCGCTGGAAGCCTTTCACCCTGTTGGGGTGTCCCAAAGGAGGAGAGGGGCTGGGACTGCCCTCGGAGCCAGGGGTGACATGCGTCCTGCTGGAGCCCCTTCCCCGGCCCCTCACTCGCACCTGGCTCTGCAGCCAGAGCAGAGCCGTGTTGGAGGAATGGTGTGGGCATGGCTGGGCTCAGAGGACCTAAGGCTTTTGCAGGGCATGTCCCTGAGCCATCCACAGGGACTCTGCAGCTCAGGAGCCAACCATGGCAGTGCCCCTGCAACTCGGGGGACAAGGTCCCACGAGTTTGGGATGTGCAGACCCTGGAGGGACCCAGCATGCAGGCAAGGGCTACCAAGGGGTGCCAGCAATCAGATATCTGCTCCAGAGCCCTCCATCCCATATGGTGCACGTGCAGGATCCCCCAGGCTTTTGGGACCACCGGCTACAGCTGGAGCACAAACCCTGAAGGCTGAGCATCACCTGGGAGATGGGGGACCCCAGGCAGGCAGGGCCCTGCCACTCCAGGCAGGGAAGGCATTAGCTTCAGGTGGCACAGGGCACTGTCCAGAGACCCCCGGGGTCAGCTGGGCCCAGAATGCTGGGGGACGGTGACGAGGCCAGTGCAGGAGCGGGACGGGGACCTGGGGAGCAGGTCAGAGACCCGGAGAGCAGGATGGGGCCCTGTCTGTGCTGGGGCAGCGCGGGGACTCATCCGCACCAGGGACCAGTATGGCCTGGGAGAGAGGGGACAGGGACCCATCTGTGCTGGCAGTTCTGGGGGAAGGGGCTGCAGCAGCCCGGCCTGGGGGCTGTTTGGGGGACTGAGCTGGCTCGAGCCCCCGCAGCCCCTTCTGTCCTAGCACTGTGGCGCCATGTCCCAGAGGCTGCAACTGCGTCAGCCTGGGGCCGAGCTCAGCACATCCTCGGCTCCTCGGCCACGCTCATGCACGTCTCTGCAGTTTGAGGACGAGATCCTGCGCAGGCTGGACAGTGAGGTGGAGGGCGGCCGGGGAGATGAGCAGTACAAGCAGCTTTTTGAGAGCATGTGAGTGTGCAGTGACATCCCCGCAACCTTCTCTCCAGGACATGACCCTTTGCTGGCTACTGTACTCCCACCCTGGCTGAATCACAGAATGGTTTGGGTTGGAAGCGACCTTAAAGATCATCTAGTTCCAACCCCCCTGCCATGGGCAGGGACACCTCCCACTAGACCAGGCTGTTCAAAGCCTCATCCAGCCCGACCTTGAATCCCGGCCATCCAGCTCCTACCCACACTGTGCTCTGACCCAGAGCATGCCTCTCAGGGGAGCGGGACCTGAGAAGAGGAAGACTGCTGCCCCAGCAGCAACACGTCTGCGGCCAGCCTGCCCCTGCCCTCTGCAATGCCCCTGCCCTGGGTGATGCCCCTGCCCTGCCCAGTCTTTGCCCTTGCCCTGTGATGTCCATCAAAAATTCATGTGCAGCGAGGCTGGAGCTGTCAGGTCTGGCCCCCATCCCTGATGTACCTGTTGGGGGCTTGCTCTCGCTCGCTGTAGATCAGGTGTTGCTTTTTGTCCCTTGTTTGGGGAGCCTCCCCCCTTCGCCCCCCCGCCATCTCCCTGCACCTTGGGGGTCCTGAGCTGTGGCAGTGGTGGGAGCATTGTGGAGCTGAGCAAGCAGCGAGACCCGTGACCTCCTCTCCTCCCCAGCCTGCTCAGCTGCTGCCAGAGACACCCTGAGCTGGCCAAGCCTGGGGAGAACTTCGTTGCGCTGGTGACCGGGCTCCTGGAACGGCTCCTCGACTACAGGGCTGTTATGAATGATGAGAACAAAACCTACAGCATGAGCTGCACCGTCAACCTCCTGGTGGGCACCTGCCTTGTCCCCCTAGCCCCCCCAGGGCTCAGCCCCCTGTCCCCCCAGGTCCCCCCAGGGGCTGCGGTGCCCCCAGCACAGCAGAGATGGGGTGCACATGGTGACAGACCCAGTGTCCCCCGGAGGTGCTTGCTGGGAGGCACCGTGCAGCTCCCCACTGCCGAGGGCAGCCCAGTCCCTGTGTGGGGGTGGACTCAGCAGGAAGGTGTGGGACCGTAAGGGGCTGCGGCATGTCCCCCCTCCTGGGGGCACTCAAAACGGCCTTGTCTGCTCTTCCCCAGAACTTCTACAAGGAGATTGACCGCCAGGCCATGTACATCAGGTGAGTGCAGCCCCAGGGAGACCGTCATCGCCCGGGGATGAGGAGTCCCAGGGTCCTGAGCTGTCCCAGCCCCCTGCTGCCCTGTCCCCAGGCACATGGGATGGGGACAGTGGAGCAGCTGGAGGGGCAGGGTGTCGGGGGCTCTGCCCCCAACTCGGCTGCCCTGTTGGGGGAGCACGGGCTGGACCACAAATTGCCCTGGCCATCATTCCCCACACACGATACCCTTGCTCCCAGGTACCTGTACAAGCTGAAAGACCTGCACGTCAGCTACGAGAACTACACAGAGGGAGCCTACACCCTGTTGCTGCACGCCCGGCTCCTCAAGGTGGGGCACGGGAGGCTGCGGGGGCCATGGGGGCTGCCCAGCCGGGGCCGGAGGGCTCGGCGTGACGGGCTCCTGCTACCTCTGCACAGTGGTCAGATGAGGCGAACACGGCTCCCATGCAGGGCTTGCACAGCCCCAGCCTGCACACCCAGCGCCAGCTGAAAGAGGCTCTCTACAACCAGATCATCGACTACTTCGACCAGGGCAAGGTGAGCGTGGCCGCATGCCCCCGACAGCCCCCTCGCCCTGGCCAGGCATCGGGAGCTGGGCTGTCCCAGGGCAAGCCTGGCTCCTTGGCCACCGCTGCCTTCTGCTCCAAGCTCTGAGCCCCCAGCCACAGCACAGCCCATCTGACCTCCCCACCACTGTGGTGGGGCTGGAGCTGCCTCTCAGCGAGCCTGGGATGGATGGTTCAACCCCGCAACCCACAACTGCCTGGCTGCCATGGCTGTCCTTCCCCCATCCCATCCCATCCCAGCCCGGTCACCACCCAGGTGCTGGCAGCTGGAGCACCCCAGCAGAGGGTCTCACTTGGGCAGGGGGCTGGGCTCAGGTGCTGGAGGCAGTGGGAAGTCCTGCTGCTGCCCACCAGCCCCCAGCTGGACCACCAGCCCTCATGGGGAAAGTCCTTCCCTCCTCACTGAGGATCAGGGGTGCAGGTGGCCCACAGATGGGGCTGGTCTCCTCTGGAAGCCCCCAGTGCCCCTCCACCCCAGCTTATTCCACACCATGGGGCCCCTGCCCTGGTCCCATCTCCTGCAGATGTGGGAGGAGGCCATCCACATCTGCAAGGAACTGGCGGAACAGTATGAGAGTGAAGTCTTCGACTATGAAATGCTGAGTGACATCCTGGTGAGTGCTCGGCCAGGTGGGAGGGGTTGGCTGCCGGCAGAGCAGGCTGAGGGCACGGCGAGCCATGGGGAGGGACAGGGGTTCTGCAAGGCTCCTGTCCCACAGTGGGGCCCCATCCCGTCCCATCCCCACTCCTGCCCCTCTGCCCTTGCAGCAGCGGGAAGCCAAGTTCTATGAGAAGATCCTGAAGGTGTTGCGGCCCAGCCCGGACTACTTTGCCGTGGGCTACTACGGGCAAGGCTTCCCCACCTTCCTCCGGGTAAGTGACTCTGGCCACCCTGTGGCCAGTGCTGTGCCAGCAGCTGGCATGCTTCACCTCTGCCCAGGCCAAGCTTTGTGGCTACAGCTGTCTTGGGGTGTCACCTTGCGTGCTCAGTGCTCGCCTCCATGTCTGCCACCTCCATCCCTGCGCGCTGGAAGGGGTTGGCAGGTCTCAAATTAAACCAGCAGCTTCACTCTAGTAGCACCGGGGTTATGGTCCCTGATTACAAACAGTTGGAGACAGACTTTGGGAAGAAAAGCAAGGCATGGAAAGGTGTGGGTCTCTGTAACACACGATGAAGGGACTCCTGGACCATGTCTTCAGCACACGGGGATGTTGTATCCCTGCTGGGCTGCCACTGTGACCCACAGTGAGGTGGGATCTGCTCCATCCCTGGTGCGTGGCTGTACCTGTGCTGTTTCATGATTGCGGCACACAGGTACGTGTGTCTGTGCCGTGTTGTACCTGGGGTGCAGGGACAGATGTGTGTTGTGTCCTACCTGTGGTGCAGAGATGGGTCGGTGCAACGGTGCTATTTATGAAGAAATTCGGGTACCTGTGGGGTCACTGCGGGAGCCCTGCCGACCCTCTCCCCGCCGACCCTCTGGCAGAGCTGCAGGGGGGGTTTGCTCAGCACCTCTCCCTTTTCCTGTGCTCCTGGTGAAGAGGCTCCTGGCACCCACCCGCGAGTGCAGGGCTCCTCTCGCTGGACGTGAGCAAAGTGTTTCACCCCCATTCACTCCTATTACACGCCTTAGCATTTTAATCCATTCACAGGCATCCTTTTGGTGGGCTGCTTCCATCCAAAGTGTTCATCCTCATTTTCCTACCCCCACACCTTGTCACAGAGGTCACGGTGGGTTTCAAGGGCTCCATGCTGTCTCCTGTATCCACCAACCACAGCCCCTGGTTGCTGTGTGCCTGGCTAAAGACCTTCGCTCCAGAGTCCTGGCTGCCCAACTGGAATTTCTTTTTATTCCAGTTGCTGGGTTTGGGGAAATATTTTTTCCAAGGCGGGGGGGGTGGTCTCCTGCTCAGCTGGGGGCTCAGCCTTGGCAGCGCCCGCACCCCAAACGCAGCGGGGCTTGCTGCAGCCAGAGCGTGGGGCCACGGGCTCCCCAGCCCCGCTCCGCAGCACACTGTGACGGGCTGCCCTCTTCCTCCCCCACAGAACAAGGTCTTCATTTACCGGGGCAAGGAGTACGAGCGCCGGGAGGACTTTGAGATGCGGCTGCTGAGCCCTTTCCCCAATGCTGAGAAGCTGAAGAGCACGTCTCCACCTGGCCAGGACATCACTGGCTCCCCGGGGCAGTGTATCCTCCAAGCGTAGGGACGGGGCTGGGAGGGCAGCTTGTTCCCTTTACTGTCGCCCCCCCGTACGGGTCCCATAACACCTCACCATGTACCCCTGGGTCTGTCCCCTGACGGGCCCTGGGGTCCCTCTCCCCCATAGCCCCTGTCCCCTGCGGTGTGTGCCTGTGGCTCCTTCACTCCCGCAGACATCCAGTGTTTCACTGTGCAGCCGGTGGAGGAAACCAAGTTCCGGTTCAAGGACCGGAGCATCCCGGAGCAGATCACCAAGTGAGTGCCCTGGTGCGGAGTGGGTGCACCCGCTCTGCTCTGTGTGGGAGGGGATGCAACAGGGACACCAATCCCATGCTCTGCCCCTTCCCTCCTCTGCAGTTTCTATAAGGCCAACCACGTCCAGAAGTTCAGCTACTCGCGGCCCTTCAAGAAAGGCCCAAAGGATCCAGACAATGAATTTGCAGTGAGTGCTGGCGGGGGCTGCCAGGACCCCCGGCTAGGAGGAACAGGGAGAGCTGGGGGGCCCCTGTGAGGAGCCAGGTGTCCAGAGGAAAGGGGATGCAGGAGAGACAGGGGGCCATGGGATGGGGGTGAAGGTGGTGGTCCTGTGCCCATGGGAAGGGGAGGTGGGAGCCCCCCACCCCACAGGGCAGCCAGGGGTGTCCCAGGGTGATGGGGAGGAGGGCGGTGGAATGACTGCTGCCCTCCCCGCAGACCATGTGGATCGAGCGGACGACCTTCCTAACAGCCTACCCCCTGCCCGGCATCCTGCGCTGGTTCGTGGTGACCTCCACCACCACGGTGAGGAAGGGGCACGGGGGGATTGGGGCCTCCCAGGGTATCCCTTCCCCGAGCAGCATCACAAACCCCAGATCCAGGTGGGAGCAGTGCCTGCAGCCCCTTCCAGGCTTCCCAAGCTCTAGTGGCTGAAGCTGGGGTGCAGGGATCACATCCTGCCTGGTGTCCCAGCCGAGCCCCTGCCCCGGTCCCTGTGTCTCACCAGTCCCTGCTGTCAGTGCAAACCTGATCCAGCCCACCCAACACTTGAGCCCCCAAACCCCACCACTCCCAGCTCCCACACGTACCCTCCGCCTGCGGAGCGGGGTGCGAGCATGGCCCCCTTACCCCTGCCAGCGCAGAGCCCAGCCAGCACCTCCTGCCCAAAGGACCCTCCTCCTTTGGCATTGCTGCCCCAGCTCCGGGGCTTATCTTGGTCCTATGCCGCATGGGAATGCTGTCCCACAGCCACGGGGAAGGCTTTCTCTGGCGATACTGGGCATGGAGACCTGCCCCCGCCCCCCCCCCAGCACTCAGGGCATTGACAGCCTCCAACCCGATGACAGGGACTGGTTTGTGTGGGTCACCCACCAGGATGCACATCTCCTCCGTGGGATGCAGGAGACTGTGTGCAGGGAGCAACAGACCCTCCCCCCCCCCCNTTCCCATAAGCTCACTGCTGAGCTGCCGCATGTCTGTCACCTGGCCTGTGGCCTCTTGCCTGCAGGACTAACCCTGCCACCAGCCTGTGCTGGGAGCCGGGGACCTGCACGGCCAGTGTGTTCCCTGTGAGCCCTTGGCTCAGTTCCAGGCAGCTGGTGCCAGGGGTCCGAGGTGCTTTGTGGGGTGCGATGTGCAGCCCTGGAGCCTCTCTCCTGTGGGGCCAGGGAGAGACCACCCTGCTGGCCCGCAGCCGGACGGGCAGGTCGCTGGGTCAGCCGGCTGCTGACCTTCCCTCCCACCCTGGGCACAGACCATCATCTCCCCCCTGGAAAACGCCATCGAGACCATGATGAAAACAAATGAGAAAATTATGAGTGAGATCAACCGGCACCAGAACGATCCCAGCCTGCCCGTCAACCCGCTCTCCATGCTGCTCAATGGCATCGTGGACCCTGCCGTCATGGGTGGCTTTGCCAAGTATGAGACGGTGAGGACATGCGGGTGCTGCACTGGGGCTGGCACAGGCACTCTTGGGGCTGGTGACCACAGGCACTGGCACCGCTTCGTGCCATCCCCTCCCTGCGTGGAGCTGAGCCAGCCTGTCAGTGGGTCTGACAGAGGGGCGTTGCAGGCCTTTTTCCAGGAGTCCTACCTCCAGGAACACCCTGGGGACAAGGGGAACATCGAGAAGTTGAAGGATCTGATTGCTTGGCAGGTACAGACTGCAGCATCCCTCTGGTGGCCGGAGGGGACAGGTGCCGTAGGGTGCCAAGTGCTCAGCGCCCCCCTGCCAGGGGAGCCCCACAAGCCCGGACGGACCCATCCCTGTTCTCCTGCAGATCCCACTGCTGGCAGAGGGGATCCACATCCACGGGCGGAAGGTGACCGAGGACCTGCGGCCCTTCCACGAGCGCATGGAGGAGTGCTTCGTGCAGCTGCGGGCCAAGGTGGAAAGCCAGTATGGGGTGCGGGAGATGGTGAGTGCCAGGACAGTGAGCACAGTGCAAGCACGGCCAGTCTGCGGCACCTGTGGGATGACACCGGACAAGCCAGGTCTGGGGCAGCAGCAACAGGGTGAGGGGCACTATGCATGGGGGACCTTGGGGGTCCTTGCCTGCCCTGGGTGGGGGGACAACACTGCCATGGGGTGGCTGGTATTGCCCAAAACCAGGGCAGGGCAGAGAGGGCACTGCTGGCCCTGGCTGAGCCAAGGGAAGGAGAGGGGAGGCTCTGCACTATCACTTCTGGCTCGCTCTCAGGCTCCCGGTGCTCTCAGGTCTGCTTCGAGGACCGGCGGAGTGGACGACCCCGGTCCATGGCCTGGGGACCTGACTGGAACCGGCTGAGCCACGCTGGAGACAGGCAAGTGCTGTGGTGGGGAGCGCTGGCCCCAAGCCATCCCCTCACCCCTCCCTGCTGGCCCCGCAGCGCTGAGCCATCCTCACTCTCCTCCACCCCAGAGGCTTCTCTCCCACTTCCCCAGCCCACCGACCTCCTGGCTTCCCTTTACGCCAAGCTGTATCACAGGGGTCCATCCTGCCATGCCACCACAGTGGCCCTGTCCCCGTGGGGTGTCATGGCGTAGAGACACCCATGTGCAGCTCCTACGCTCACCTGCAGACTGCTGTCACCTGAGCCACCCATGCTTATCTTGCTGGCTTGTCCACACTAAGCATCCACCACAGAGCCCTGCCGGAGATGATGCTAGTGCCTGGCTAAGGGCAGCCACTCCTGGCCACGGTCCGGCTGGCCCATTGCGTAGCCCTGCTCCCCATTCCCCCTGCCATCCACCTGCTCCTCACCAGCCACAGTTGCTTCACAGCACGGAGGCAACTGCGACCCCAAAACTTGCCCCTCGCACCTCCGAGAGTGAGGACCGCAGGAACGAGCGCAAGGAGAACCGCTCTAGTACCTTCTTTGGCTACCGGCGGCAGGACACACGCCAGTCCATCTCGGAGCTGCCAGAGCCCAAGGTGATGCTCAGCACAGCCCTGCTGCTTCCCCTCCTCCCTGGGGCCCTGCTCACGCTCCCCCAGGTGTCTTGCTGCACCTGCAGCCCCTGTCCCAGCTGGCAGCATGAGGTCTCAGGGCAGTTGGGACGCCTTGCGGGGCTGGTGGTGGCCTTGGCTGATGGCAGGGAGGGCAGGAGTGGAGGCTGGTGGGGCACAAGGCTGGAGACCCAGGGCTGTAGGCAGGGTGCTGGGGAACATTACACCGTGCCAGAGGGTCCTGCAATGCAGCCTGCCCACCCCGCCGCCCCCAGCTCCAGCGAGGTGCTGAGCCTCCCCTCTGCATCCCAGGATGAGAAACAGAGACTCTCCCACAACGTGAGCGACAGCAGCCTGGGCAGCTCCGAGGGGAAACAGCCCCCGCCAAGGCGAGACTCCACTGGTGCTCAGCCCAGCCCTGCAGGTACTGCCCACCACAGCTGCCAGCTCAGGGTGCCTTCCTAGCCCCCCTGGCATGGCTGGGGGGCTCACCTTCCCTAGCCCCTACAGCCCCAAGCAACATCCAGCCCTTGGCTCCAGGAGCAGGGCTGTGTCCCCACCCCAGCAGCACAGGTACCAGCGTCCCCAGCAATGGCGCCCTCACCCCTGGCCGCATCCCCACGATGGTGCAGGCATGTCCTGTGGCAGGGAGCACAGGCAGACCCCACCCAGCTCCCATGAACCCCAAACGCTCCCTATCGAGCTGCTGGTCCTTGATCCTAGACCTTGTGTTGCTGGGTCTCGGTGCCGAGATCAGCTCCCAGCAGGAGCCTGCTCCCGGCTGGGGTCATGCCCCACGCCACCCCCAGCCCCATGCCACCCCTTCTGCCCAGCCCCACCATGCTCCCGCAGGCAGGAGAGTTGTCCCTGGCAGCCCAGGGCACCCCAATGGGCCCCACAGTTCCCCCCAGACTGGGTGATTGGTCCAGCCCACCTCCTGTGCCTGCACAGGGCTGTCTCCCACTGGCTTCGGTGGCCGCATGAAGAGTGCCAGCAAGGCCCCGCCGCTGCCCCGCAAGATCAGCCCCACGGTGTACGAGACGTTCCTGGAGCAGAGTGACGCTGCAACTGGAGGGAAGGTACCGCCTGGCCCAGGCCCCCGGCCCCCGCTGCTCCCCACCCCTGGTAACTGCGCTCTCTGCTCGCAGGCATCCACATCACCGACAGCAGATGGAAATAAAGGGCTGAAGTCACCACCGCCTCCGCCACCCAAGTCCAAGCGACTGTCACAGCTCTGACCTGGTGCCCACCCGCAGCTGCACCATCCCCTTGCGGCCACCCCCTGACATGGGGATGGAGAAGCCTTTGGCGCCCCTGCTCCCTGCTGGCTGATGGACAGAGGGCCCTGCTCGGTCCCTGCCTGCTAGACCACCCCTTGCCCACCTCTCTTGCATCATTACACCAGAAGCATCCTGCATGGCCACGGGACTCCCTGAGCCGCAGCACGCAGGGTGGCACAGGGCACAGCTCTGGCTATTGCCACCCCCCAGGTGGCCCCCCCCGGGGCTGGGATCCACCTGCCCCCGGATGCTTCCCAGCCCCCGTGCTCTGCATCAGCCCTCAGGCTGGGCTCACCCTCCTGCTAAGGCAAAGCAATTACATCCCAGCCTGTGCCAGGACGTCTCTCCCACACAGAGCCATGCTGAGCTCCCATCCATGCAGCCCCACCAGCGGTGCAACCACACTGCACCAAAGAGGACTCTCCTCCCTCCCCCCTGCACTGCCATGGACCACGCCATGCGCAGGTCCCCACCAGCATGTGCTGAGCTCTTCCCTCCTCTCCTGCTCTCCATCCCACGGGCAGCTCCTCTCCCTCGGCCGCCCACCCCATCCTGCAGCACCAGGACAAACAGGCACTGGGACCGCACAGGGGCCAGCCAGGTCTGTGAGGGGGCCTGGGCAGCGTCACACATTGCACAGTGCCACCTCTACCGACAGTACTGGGCTTTGCAGCCCTGCCTGTGCCAGGCTGGTGCTGCTGCCTCGGTCAGCCGTGCCGGGCTCCAGCCCCTGCTTCCCTGCTGCAGCAGGCCATGGCCCACTAATAAAGGACTAACGCATGAGCTGGGCACCCTGCAGCGGGGCTAAAAACTCTGTACTCATCCCTGCCCATGCACAGCCCGACCAGGGGCTTTCCACAGCCAGGCACCATACCGGCACTGTGCCCCAGCACCCCAAAGAGCCAGGATTTGCCCTCCTGCAGCCTGGAGCCCACGGCAGAGAAAGCCCGGAGGAACCCAATGCTGCTGCGGAGCATGCTTGCTGTCCCCTGGCCAGGCTGTGACTGGCGCGGTGACTGCCAGCACACTGCTCTGCCTCCCAGGCTGGCACAGGGCTGTTTATTAGCACATGGTGTTGCAGGCTCAGGAGTCGTATTTACAGTCCTGTGTTAAAGAGGAGGAACCTGGACCCGTAACTAAGGGATGGGGAAGGCTGGGGCTGCCTGCAGCAGGGAGCTGCCATCAGGTTCCTGTCTACATGGGAGGGTAGGACCAGCTCCATAGGCCAGGGCTAAAGAAGGGACAAGGGAAGACGGTGCCTTGTGCCACAAACACGAAGTCTGGGACCAGATGGGCTGCGCTGGTGCCTGGGCTCCCTCCACACGCCGAGCAGGGGAGCGGGGCGGCAGAGCCACCTGTCTCTCGCTGAGCCCAGCTCTTTACAGCGGGTTTGCCGA
Organism: Rynchops niger; assembly: GCA_013400035.1. Taxonomy (NCBI): domain Eukaryota; kingdom Metazoa; phylum Chordata; class Aves; order Charadriiformes; family Laridae; genus Rynchops; species Rynchops niger. Next base: position 136,022 of record VXBH01004375.1, read on the forward strand.
GGAGGCTGCCAGCCGCTTTCCAATGTAGATCCTGGATTGGAGAGAACAACTGTAAGGCACCTGCACGGGGACAGCCTGGGTGGCCCCAGCGAGCCCGTAGTGAGGGGAGAGGGCAGCAGCCGCCAACACTGTGGCTGCTAGGAGAAGCAGTGTAGGACAGCACACAAGGATGAGCAGTCCAACTCCAAAAGCTTTCCTCCACTTCCCATGGGGATAGCCCCCTGGGTCAGGGCAGCCAGAGACCCCTGGACAGCCCCAGACCACGCAGGCACCCGCCAGCACAGGGCTCACCCTGCCTGCACCCAAGGGGATGGTTCTGGCCAAGGCCACTTGACAGCACAAGTGAGGCCTATTCAGGCCTATCGGAAACTCACCCCAGTCCCAGGGTCAGCACGTGGCTGAGCAGCAGCGAAGGGATGAAGAGCAGCAGCAGCTCTGAACTGAAAAGTCTCTTCTTTCTCCCCACTGCACCTCCCTGCAGGCTCCACAGCACCGGCTGGGGGGAGCACACAAAGGCAAACTCCCTGGGAAAAGTGCATGGTTAAAGGGGGCACGAGGGCAGAGTACCCAGGAGGGTATGGGGACAGCAAGACGGGGTGGCAAGGCAGACAGCAAGGGCGGGAGACAACAGGACATGCTGCTGGGGGACACGGGCCTTACTTTGGAGACAGATGCGGAGGGCGGCGGGCACAGGTCCAGCCAAGGGATGCTGGCAGGCGTCGCTCCTTCCATGTGGCTTCCTCTGGCACATCCCGCTAGAAGGAGGTGTGGGGCTGGTGAGGCTGTGGCACAGCCAGCACAGGCGCAGGGTGCAGCGCAGGGGGCTGGCTCCCTTACCTGCTGGGGGTGGGGGCAGCCCGGCTGGGACTGGCTGTGGGGAGGGAGCAGCTCGCTCTCCCCAGGCTGCTTGCTCGCCTGGCTGGCTCTGTCGTCATCCCAGGCTGGGGAGCCCTGTGTGAGCAGGGCACTGCAAACATAACACCCTTGGTCACCCCACGCCCACCCTGGCTGGGCAGGACCCCGGGGACCTGGACTCCTCCTCTGGACTCACCTGTCACCGCTCTCCGTCTCCAGCTGGGCCTCCAACAGCATCTTCTCCACGTCAGCGTGGCAGGAGGAGAACCGCGAGGGCTCGGGCTCCGGGCACCCTGGGCCACACCGCAGCTCCACCCAGGAGGCTGGGGGGGGGGTGGCCGCCCAGCACCACGC
>VXBH01004375.1:138359-149822 GCA_013400035.1 Rynchops niger
TCATAACCCCACAGCGGGGTGATCCTCACGCGCCCCACCCCACTCTCCTGTTGCCCGGAACGGGTCACCCCCCAGCTTTGGGGACAGAGGCTCCCTGTGTCAAGGTTTCCCTCTCCACCGGCCCAGGCACGGTACCTGCCCACGGCCAAAGTGTCCCACGGGCATAAGCTCACAGGAGAGGGGAAGTGGGGGGGGGGCTGCTGGTGAGAAGCTGTGACTGTCCCCACGCGCGGGACTGCGGGAGCCGAGCCTTAACGGCTCAGTTCCGATGAGACAAGCAATGCTCCCGGCCTCCGAGTCAGGGAAAGGTGCCAGAGCAAAGACAGACTCCGCCTGGGAGAATGGAGAGGTGACACAAGGCCACTGGACTCCTGGGAGCACCGCCCTGCACTGACAGCCCCCCCCTTCCTCCTGCCCCCTCCTGCATGCGCTGCCGTGAAACTAAGGAATGAACCCCGCTCAAAACGCAAAATCCTCCCCCAAAACCAGCCACCTCTCGTGGAATGGCTGGGGGCTCTCAGCAGCCTGGGCAGAGGGCACATTCAGCAAGCTTTTTCTCATCTTGAAATGCCCGAGCGACAGGGGCACCACCGCCTTTCCAAATCCCGCTGGGATCCTCTCAGAGAAGTACAGGGATCCCTACTCTACAGCCAGAAGAGCCTCAGAAAAGGGAGATGAAAAACCAGCGCGCGGACGAGCAGCGAAGTCAGGTGCGGCATCCACAGGAAAGGATTTCCGCCTCCTTTTCTTCACTGTTGAACAGATCCTGCCTGGTGGACCCAGCAAGAGCCCTTGGCCATCTCTGTGCTCAGGATAGCGGATCTGGGGGACAACTCTGAAGAAGGAGCCCAACACTCTCTCTATGGCACGGGACTATTCTGAGGTCTAATTCCTCGAAACCGAAATGACCTTTTGAAAAAACAGACCTATTTAAATTAAATTCCTAGTGACCAAGAGCTACCTGCAGTCACCTAGGGGGTGACTTTAAAAATGGGTACTTAGATTTTGCCTAGCTTCAACTTCCAGACCTGGGAATTTCTTAGGCTTTCAGTGGTACAAAGAAGCCGATGGAGTGTCAAAAAGCCACAGGATCTCAAAGGTTTAACTGATGCCTGAGCCTCCGCAACCTTCTCCCAACCCCCAGAGTGCTCTGGAGCAAAGCCCAGTGCAATGCCCGCCCATAGCACCGGACGGGTTCTCCCCTTCTCAGCAAGGCCCTACTGAGGGAGGAGACCCGACCCTGGAGCAGCAGCCCTCTGGTCACACTGGACTGAGCCAAACGCTCCATTATCTCCACCATCTTCTACAGCACCTTCTAAGGAGTCATCCAGGCTCACCAGGAGACATCCGGCACTGTGAAGCCATTGTTTCTGCTGGAAGCTTATTCCACCAATTAATCGATTTCCTTTACGGAAGCACCTACCCCATTACCTTTGTAAAGTCTGTCTGCCAGCCTACAACTTCTAACCATTAGTTGCTGTTCTGCTTTTCTCTGCTAGATCAAACAGCCTTTCAGGACCTGGTTCCTTCACCCAAAATTATATATAGAGTGCCAGCTCATTTACACTAAGTTTAAGAAACTTAACTTCCCCTCCAAACTCATTCTGAATTTTCTGTCTCTTTTCTAAAAGAAAGTCCCAGACGGCAGAACTGGACACTTGTTCCACTATTTGCCTCATCAAAACCACGCACAGAGGTCAAACTCGCTCCCTGCTCTCCCTTATTCTCCACTTACACTGAGGAAGATTAATTGCACTGTCCCTGTTGCCAAACAGCAAACTTCTTTCTAAAATGAGTGTTCCATAGCACCAATACTAATTTCAAAGAAATCCACAGTCCCGTGATGACTTCTATCAGTCAAATCCGTTACACCAAACAACCAAATGAGGTTTTTTTTGCTAAGCCCTGTTCCTCAGCAGCTGTGTTTCTGGCAAACAGCTTCTATCCCACCTAGTCCCCAAAAACCAGATGCCCCATGGCAATTCAGGAGACAAGAGTGCTTCCCAGGAATGACAAGGAGCTACACGTTTGGAAGGCGCAAGGCAGACAGACACCTGCCTCCTCTCTCCTGCAGCCCTCGTGCACTGCCTGAGCCCCGCTGTCTTGGGCCAGACGAGAGGAACGGGAGGACATGAGGCAATGCAAGGGCCGATCCTTTCTTGGGGCATATCTGGGCACTGCTGGGGATGGGGTTTTGGGACACTGAGAGGGTGAGGTGTGGGTAGACTCTCACCTCCTGGCGTAGTCATACAATGCTCGTTTCCGCTCCTGTAAGGACAGATGCCGCTCCACAGGGGACTTTGCAAATTGCTTTGTAGCTTGCTGGAACAGAAAGCAAAAGAACCATCACGAGACAGGCAGACAAAGCCAGGAGAGCTCTTTAGTGGCTCTGCAAGGACCTAGCATAGCATCACAGAATGGTTCAGGTTGGAAGGGACCTTAAAGATCATCTAGTTGCAACCCTGCTGTCATGGGCAGGGACACCTCCCACTAGACCAGGCTGCTCAAAGCCCCATCCAGCCTGGCCTTGAACACTCCCAGGGATGGGGCATCCACAGCTTCTCTGGGCAACCTGTTCCGGTGCCTTACCACCCTCACAATAAAGAATTTCTTCCTAGTATCTAATCCAAACGTCCCCTCTTTCAGTTTAAAACCGTTTCCCCTTGTCCTATTGCTACACTCCCTGATAAAGAGTCCCTCCCCATCTTTCCTGTACGCCCCCCCTTTAGGTACTGAAAGGCCGCTATAAGGTCTCCCCGGAGCCTTCTCTTCTCTTCTCTTCTCCAGGCTGAATGACCCCAACTCTCTCAGCCTGTCCTCATAGCATAGGTGCTCCAGCCCTCTGAGCATCTTTGTAGCCCTCCACTGGACCTGCTCCAACAGGTCCATGTCCTTCACGTGCCGAGTACTCCAGAGCTGCACGCAGAACTCCAGGTGGAGTCTCACCAGAGCAGAACAGAGGGGTAGAATCACCTCCCTCGACCTGCTGGCCACACTTCTCTTGATGCAGCCCAGGATGTGGTTGGCTTTCTGGGCTGCAAGCGCGCAAAGCATACCAATTTGGTCTCCAATATAAACTACTCTGTTCCCCTGACATCATGGCCTGAACACAGGCCATCATGCTCTGGCTGGCAAGCCATCAGACCAGAAGAGACAAAACAACCACCCAAAGTACCTTGGAAGAAGGCACAGCTACGGAGCCCTGGATGCCAGAAGTAGCTGCAGCCTGGGAGGTAGGTGGGGCAGGAAGGTCAGTACCAGCCTCCTTACTTTCAGGGAAGAAGGGTACTCTCCCCTCCAGCAAATTGGCAATGGTGGTATCCACACAGTTGGTTTGGGCTGTAGGGACAAAGAGGATCTGTTAAGAGAGGGAGCTGCTACATCAGGACACTCACATCCTTGCTGCCACCGTGCTCCACAGTGCAGCAGGGACAAGGTTTCTGCTTTCAGGTATCACAGAAACCTGGCATGGAAGGTGACCCTGTATCCTGGCTAATGCCCCAGGCACCGCTTACCCAGGTCTACCCTGATGACCTCCAGAGGCACATGAGGCAGCACCTCCTTGACCCGCTGAGCCATTGCCGTGATCCTCACATCCTCAGGAGCAACACCAGTCAGGCTGGAAGGCATCCTGGGCCTGGCTGCCAGGGGCTGGCTTGAGGCTGCAAGAGAAAGAACAGCGGGCACAAGAAGGTAGCCTAAAGGTGCACAGCCTTCAAGTTGCAACAGCTCCGCTTTCTCGAGTATGAAGTGGTGTGCTAAGAAAGCCAGACTTCCTGCACACCACCATCATGTCTGTGGTCAGGAGTGGCGGTCCTCTCCCTGCCAGCCAGCTACAACCCCCAGCCTAGAGCACACAGGCAGTCCCTGCCCCTCAGGAGGATGTCAGACATGCCTTCTCCTCTCCCTCCATGCACGAGTAACCATGAGCAGACTGAGGCCCCCCCAAAGGCAAAGCCTTAGTGGCAGTTCCATAGTCAGGATACTACCAAGGACACCTACCTGGGGCAAAGGGGAGAAGCGACGTGTGTCTCAGCCTCTTCATGTGTTCGGATTTATCTGCTGCAGTGAGCCGTGTGGATACCACACCCAGCTCCATGGCCAAGAGCTGCAGAAATGTAGAGAAGAGTCACATGTACATGACCCACAACACGCATGACCCAAGCATTCCCGTCTTGCAGGGGAGTGTATCAGATGTACAGGCCTGCGTGGAGCCACGTCGAGGGGAAGAGGACTGGGAACTGATTTCTCCAGGGCCTCAGTGATGCATTTCAGTGTTGCATGGAGCACATGAAGGACCAGGAGTAGACAATATCATCCTGCCAAAACAGGCTGACAGGGAGATACAAGATCTTTGGTACAGGAGCCATGAAGCACCCAGCATATAAGGGAAAAGTGGAGAAACAATCGCTTCATTTGATTTATGGTATTGTGAAAAGGGAGTGAAAAGTTTGAACTAGATGGGGAGAGCCTTGATAACTGGCAGAAAGGATAATGGGGCGTAGCAAATAGGCCACGGAAAAACTGAATAATTATAAGGGGCAATAAATATGTGCCAGAGTTCTCATCATACAAAGACACCCATCCAGAAATGCCTTTGCAACTCTGCTTGCACCCCACTCTCCTCTGTGACCATCCCAAATTCCAGTAGTCCTACGCATCCCCTCTCCCAAGTCATCCTCCTACCTCCTGAACTCGGAGCGCAAAATCCTCACTCAGTTCTTCAGCTCGTCTGGGGACAGACGGCATCCACCTGAATGGGGACAACAGCACTGGGCTGACTGCTTCAAGGGCTGCTGGAGGAGCCAGCCCCATCTGGAATCAATAGTGCAATGGTACTATCCCCACCTCAGCTCTCCCTGCTCACCCCAAATCTCTCCCCAGAAGACAAGCGTCAAACCTCAACACTAGCTTGCAAAATTAAGGCACGGCTCAGAAGACAAAACTGGCTCATTGAATCTTTATTAGCATTCAAGTGTAACATGCCAAGTATCTCCTAATGAAGTTCCCAGAAAGGCCCAAAATAAGGAGACACTGCATTTACATGGAAGTAGAAAACAGATCAGCAAGACTTGAGCCAGATACAGCTGGGAAAAGCTACAAGACTTTTCCTTACTGAAATACCCAACCCATAAATGTGACTCCAAGCCCCTTCTGCTGCCCATGGACCCTTATTACAGCAATGCTACTCAGCCAGTCTGGGGTCATCTGGAACCTAGAGAGGTGTCTGAACCACCTCTGCAATTCACAAGGGATTGCAGGGAAGAGACAGACACTAGAGGACTGAGCTGCCTGCAGGGAATCACCCATGGGACCTGAGCAACCCTGGGGTGAATTACAGCAGAGAAGCTGGCTTCAAAAATATATCCGGCAAACTTAACATAAAAGCCCTGAGAGACTCCTCTCCTTCACCAGCTGAACGCAGGAACCAAGCGCCCTTTCTACTTCAGAAGCTGGTTGAAGTTGGTCCAGAAGCTGGACCACACATGGACCCAATAATGCTGGACAAAGCCATGCTGAGATATCACAAAGAGGGTGTGCATTAGCACATACCAAAAGATCTCTTACTACAAGGGCAAAAAAGTCAGGCTCCCTACCCACCCTAAACCCTGCCCCAAATGGAAGAGAGAGAGAGAGATAGTACCTTACTTGATAAACTGTGAAGGGAACAAAGAAGGTCCAGAGCAGCTCTGTAATCCAGGAGGAGTCAGCCACACTCTGGGGAAGAGAGTCCAATGAGATCACACCCCACAAAACATGAGCTAGTCAGGTCTCCATCAGGGACGCAGGTGGGCAGAACACAGCTAAGCCACAGCAGGGAGAAACAGATACAGCGGCAGAGAGATGTGGCGGACTGGGAAAGAGGGAATGGCAAACCCAGCACAGAGTGAGAAGAAGCCCCAGCTTTAGCCTTCACCAGGCAGAGCAAGAGAGTCAAAGTTTTCACTGCTCTGAGTCATTTTTCCCTCCCACTAGGACAGCAAGATTTTCCCTCAATATCCCCACATTCTCTACTAGACTGTGCCTTTAGAAAGGACCGAAAGTGCCTTAAGACCTACTAATGCTTCCTTAGAATCATGAACAATCCTCCCTTATTCTGATGGGAACAGCCCATGTAACATCTCAACTCCCATGAGCTTTCTCTCTTCATTTCCAAACAGGATGCACTGTGTAGTCTTAAAGAGTGAGCTTCTTTTTGGCGATATCTTCTCTTTGGAGATAAATCACTAAAGCTGAGCTGTAACTTATTACTTTCTTCTTAGGAAAAGGTTATTTACTAATTTTTAGAAATAGGAAGTACTGCAATGCATGCCAGCAGAGAGCACTGCAACAGGTGCTCCAAAGCGGTGGGCTCCTCATCCTTCTACGGGACACAGCCTCAAGCAGCTGGACCATACTCATGGTGACTGAGAGCAGAAAGCTGAAGTAAAGATCTCCAGAGACTGACCCCCAACCTCCACTGATTCTAAAGAATTTGCTATTGAATGGACGCTGTTCCTAGGATTTTTTGTAGTTGTTAACTTTTATCCTGCAGTGCCCAAACTTTCCACAAGCTGGTGAGAACACCATCTCAAGATCTACAGCTCACAACGTAGCTGCCTCAGCTTCTTTTAAACATGGCTTTGTCCTTGACCAAAGCAGTGTGGCTCCAAGACAGGCCTCATACCTGGTTTATTCCACAGCCCCGGAAGAGGTGCTATAAATGAGAAAAGCCCAGAAACCACAGCTACCAAGGGTAACATAAAGAAGCCTCCTCTCCTGGATAAACAGATTTAAGAAACTTAAAATCAAATGCCTTATAGTGACGCCAACAGCCGGACTTCAGTTACAGAACACCATCCTCCTTCAAGATTCCAGCCAAGTGGAGCTGGAATAAATTACTTTTTAAAAACAAATTTGGTGGTTTGCTCAGCCCAGTGTCTGACACATATCACGTAAGCGTCTAATAAAGCTTTCTGTAAAGCACTCATCAAGCCATTCGAAGTATCACATCTCCAGCCCTCAAAAGTTTGAAATTACATAAGAAATCCACCAGGATTTACTTATCCAATGTACATGAAGGGCAAAAAATCCTTCTTGACCTCTGAAGGTAAAAAACTGAGCCAAGAAGTGACTACAACCAGTATCTTCAAGCAGATCCGCAGCTACGTGCATGCTGTCCTCCCTAACATTCATGAAGGAAGGGACACACAGACAAATACACAACTTGTCACATCTCACAGAATTTCTCAGAGGAGCCAAACCCGTAAAAAGATATTCATTATGAACAGTCCAGAACAGGACAGCTCTTCCAGTTCTCCAGAATAGCCATTCAAAAATTTAAAGTATCCTCACTGTTAGAAAACTGCGTCTTAATCTAAAAGTGAACTTGTGCAGTATCAGCATTTAGTCTCAGCACGTGCAGACTGCTGCTGTGTGCTTTGTCAGAAAAAAGATAAGTAATTCTCCACTCTTAAGCCTCTTCTCCAACATGCAAGCAGCTATCCACAATATCCACAACAATCTCTCTGCCTATTCTGTGATAAGCTGATTAAGCTGAGTGACTTTAAGTTTTGCTCTCTGGATTCTGCATCATGCTTGTGGCCTCCTTGACCTCTCTCTACTACTGTCCCACTTTCTTGACAGCTCTTGGGTTACCAGAGCTTCGCATAATATTTTAGCCGCAGTTTTCACCATTGCACACATGCAACCAACACCGCATTCCTCACCCTACCAGATATTCCTCTTGTTATGCACCCACAGGCCACATTAAACTTACAAGTAACAGCTGTTCACCGGCAGCTCTCCATGGTTCACTGGATCAAAATCAATAATCTAGCTGCTTCGTTATTCACTAACCCAAACTTTACCAGCAGGGATCTCAATATTGTTATCTGCAGCACCAATAAAAGGGCTAAATAGCACTGGGCAAAGAACTAATTCCTAACAGAATCTCCCTTCAAAAACACCTGCATGCTGATGATTTAGCACGGGCAGTGATGTTTTGTTACGTGCTGGTAAGTGGCTTTAAATCTATCCACTGTGTACCTCTACCTACTACCTTAAAAAGATAGAAAATAGAGAATCAACTAAAATACCTGACAAACATAAAATGTGTCTTTTAATCAAGTAGATCCATAAATCATATCAAGAAACAGGAAATTCAACAAAATCTCACTCTGAAAATAAGCCAAGAACAATTTTATTGCAATCTGTTTAGCTGCGCTAGTATTATCATGATGAACTTTGCCACCTTTCTGAAGCTAATACTGCATCATGGTACATATCTGCATTTGGGAGACATGAATTGGAGAACCTAATCCAAAGAGCCTTGCATAACCTTTGGCACATCAGCCACTCTCCAAGGTGACTGGAGCTATTCTTCCAAAGCACTTTGAAATAAATGGACTAACAAAGAGGAAATGAGACACAGCAATGCTATGACTGTGCAAGCCAGATGGCACATTGTTAAGTGGCTGAGCCACTAAAACGTTTATCAAAATTGCCGGTGTAACTGAAAGAGTATTGACTTAGCAGAAGTTCCCTGTGAAAGGCACGTGAAAAACAGAAGCATAGCTAGTCCTTGGTGTGACAGAACACAAGGCCAGGCTGCACTACCCACAGGCTTCAAAGCAGAAGCAGAATTAACAACATCACCAAGATCCTCACACAGTGCATGCCTCCACAAATCCTCCTTGTCCTACGTCCCTGACTCACCACAGTGATCAAAGGCCTCTGAACTTGTAGGGCAACTGGCTGTACCACATCCAAGATTGAGAACGGCCAAGAGCTGAAAAGGAAGAATTCAGCAGTGAATGACCCCAAAGCTAACACAAAGTGATGCCAGCCCCACCGCAGGAATACCCATTCCCAGTACCTGAAGCGGAGCAAGCCAGCCCGGCCATTGGTCGCAGCCTCCTCTGGGAACAGCAGCAGTGGTGGGTTTTCTCTGTGGGACGAATACACCTTCAGGGACTCCACCAGCTCTGCTCGGCTTCCTGTTACTCCCAGTTCCATGAATCCCCGCGACCAGCAGATGAAGCCAGGGGCACCATTCAGTGCGGGCTGCAAGGGAAAACAAGAGTAAGGAAGAAATGCCGCCCTGTCCTCCCCTCAAGGCCTACTTTCCCAGATGACAGCGGGAAACAAAGTTCCTGCTTATTAACAAAAATGCCTCTGGGGGCTGAAGGAGCAACCTGCCTGCTAAAAGCACTAGTAGCAGAGAACACATTACTGCCAGGCTTCAGTAACTTCTCTGGCCCGAATTGCCTAGCAATTTGATTACTAATCTCCAGTGCAGACTGTACTCTGTCTGCCAGAGAAACGAACTGCCCCCTTGCCCTGGACGACAACCGTGTTTCCCCATATTCTCTCTAGTAGTTCCTGACATGCTTGGCAAAGGATACGCTACTTCCAGGAGTTACTTTTCTCCAGGTAAGGAGCAAATCTACTGCTGTTCAGGATATAGGACCAACCAACTCACTCCCAGGCACATTTAGAGCCTGTTGATTCAGGAACTCCACACATAAGCAATTTCACAAGAGTACAGGGAAAGTTACGCAACCACCAGCCTGGCACAATAACCTGAGCACCACTGCCCCACCACGCAGCACGCCTTAGCATTCCTCTGCAGCGCAGCAGCCTGTCTGCACCCACAAAAGTGGCACCCAATGCTGTGGGAAAACCCCACAGCAAACCCTGCTTCTGATGCCACCTATTTGAAAGGCCAGAGAAAGATACAGATGCTAGAATTCACCCATTCTTTTTCCATAAAATCAATACCCACTGTAACATTTCCTGTTCCTCCTCACCCTGTTTCCATTTTACACGCAGAGTCTAAAGCGTGACACTAAAACACAGAAATAAAACCCCAAAGCATGTGCAATCCTGGGTTAATAAGGAAGAACTGAAGAGGCTCAGGGCTACACCTAAACTCTAAATGAGCCCTCTGTGCTCATTTCTTGGAGAGAGGTGTTTCCAGACATGCCGTGCTCTGGCTCCCAAGTTACTCACTGTATTACATGAGGTCAGAAGGTTGATGACGTTGTGATCGAATTGTGTCACGTGGTTAGCGATATATACCCTCACATTGACATCACGAAGCCGGGGATCACTTTGCCGCACAAATAAGCCCAGCACTGAGCACATCACACGTACAATAAACCTGGGGGTGGGAAAGTGGTTTCCTCAAGTCCTGTAGTCTGAGCCATCGTTGGCTTTCACATCCAACAAACAGAACAGAGATTTAGGAATTCATGTGACTTACAAAAGGACACTGGTACAAAACACAAATGATATGACAGATGCCTGGGACAGGAAGTATTGGGGGGCTGCAGTTGGGTCTGAAGGCTGCCTGCAGAGCTGCAGCATGAAATACGGGGCAGTGAGATACACAGAGAATTTCTTAGCAGAACACCCGGCGGATCCAAGTGTCTCAGATCAGTACTCGAGCACTCAAGAGGCATTTGCCAGCTTTGGTCTTGGCAAAGAAGGCACCTTCAAGGGTCCTGGGGGGGACAAAGAGTCCCAAAAGCACAGCTGCCCATAATCCTCTGCATGAACCAAGCCTCCATAGCTACGGATCCTAAACGGGTGAGGGCAGCCCTCCCACCCCACAGCAGCGTCTGCACACCACATCCCCGCCCCAGGCAACTCTGCACCCTGGGGAGAGCCAGGCTCACGCACCGTCGCAGCACGCTGTCAGGCAGGGCACAGCTGACCAGAAAGACGTGTACGCCAATGAAGATGCGCAGGACGAGCAAGCAGAGCCCCACGGGTGCGTAGAGCAGCAGGGCCAGAAGCAGGAACCCATCAGTCGGAAACCTGTAGGGCCAAAGAGCAGCACGGACAGCCTGAGCACGGCTGGGACACACAGAAGACGGTCGGATGCCCAGCTGCCCTCCCGGGCCCTCCCCAGGGACCACCCTGCGTCCCCCACTCTGCGTGACCTCCGGGGCCTTCCCAACGAGATACCCAGCCCTTCCCGGGCCTCCTGGGCACACCCGCGACCCTTATCGGTCGCCCCCCAAGGGACACCACGACCTCCCCCACGCAGCTCCCATGGGATACCTCATCCCCCATTGGGCCCCCGAGGCCTCCCGCCAGGGACCCTCCAGCTTCCTGCGCGGGCCTCCCACAGGACACCCCGTTCCCGCCCCAGGAGCCCGCGGCCCACTCCCACGGTCCCTCAGACCGCCACGGCTCTCACNGCCTGGCCCGCGCGGGGCAGCCTGGGAGTTGCGGCGCCCTCCCGGCGTGCACTGCGCCACCGCACCGCCTCCCCGCCTTGTCGTAGGCCCTGGGTGGCCGGCGAGGCGGCGACGGCGGCTGGCGGGGACGCTGTTCCCGCCGCAAACTCTGCCTGTTCTCCTTCACCGGCGGCCGCGCTACAGCTACCGGCGAGTCTCGCCGGCAGAACTACAGCTCCCAGCGCGCCCCGCGGCGGGACTACAGCTTCCGCTAGGCTTCCGCCTCAGGACTACG
>VXBH01004375.1:149837-160551 GCA_013400035.1 Rynchops niger
CCGCCGGGGGCCGTGCCTTGGCGGCGGCGCTGGGCGCTGGCACGGCGGCGCTGGTACTGCTGTGGGCCCGGGAGGGCGAGGGCCGGCGGCCCACCTTGCCCGCCCTGCGCGCCGCCGTGCCCGCCCCGCCGCCCGCCTCCCCCCGCGCCGCCTTCAACTTCATCGCCGATGTGGTGGAGAAGACGGCGCCCGCCCTGGTCTACGTGGAGATCGTGGGCAGGTACCAGCACCAGGCGGCCCCCCCCCGCGGCTCGGCCCGCAGCCTCCCCCCGCGGAGCCGGCTTCCCCGCTGCCCGACGGGGCCGGTTCCCTCTTGCCCCTGTCCGGGTCCCCTCCCGTCCTACTCCTCCGAGAAGGGTCTGGCCCTGTCCTCCCCGCACTCTGCCGGGGAGGGTTCCCCCTTCGTCTGCAGCCTCCCGGACACCTCGTGTCCCAGGCAGCCTGAACCGGGCACGGCACCCGGGTGGGGTCCCACCAGTGCTGCGGCAGGGACAGATCCGTCCCCTCGCCCCGCTGTCCGCGCACGCAGCTGGCATGGGGTCGGGCTTTGCCACGGGGACACGCCACTGTAGCACCGCCACCTTGTCCTCCAGGACTGCCTCGGCAAAGCTGTCTCCTAGGCAGCGGCCCCAGGCTGTCCTGCAGCACAGGATGACTGTCCCAGCAGCACGACTTTGCGTTTACCTTTGAACTCCATAATGTTCTGGCCATCCTGTGTCTCCAGCCTCTGAGTAGTAGCTCTGCCCTTGATCTTGTTGACTCCACACTGCAGGTGTCACCTGCAGACTTGCTGAGTGTGTGCAGTGTCCCATCCTCTGGTTCATGAATAAAGACGTTACGTGGTGTTGGCCCTTCTCTCAGTTCCTCAGGCACGCTGTTAGTAGCAGACCACCAACTGGCCTTGATTTCGGTGGTCCAGGCAGTTTTCCATCCATCTTATCTGATTATCAGCCCTCATGTCATCTAAGTGCCTAGAAGGGTACCACAGGAGATCATACTAAAAGCCTTCTTAAGGTAGACAATGTCTGCTGCTCACCCCTTATCTGCACAGCCATTCACCTCTTTGCAGAAGCCAGCCAGGTTGGTTGAGCATGATTTGCCATTGGTAAGTCTGTGCCCACTGCTTCCAGTTCCCTTCTTGTGTGCTGGGAAGTGTTTCTGGGAGCGTTTGCTCTGTAACTTCCTAGAGGCAGGGGCAAAGATGACTGACCTGCTGTTTTCAGGACCCTTTTTCTTGGCAGTCTTGCAGCCTGGTGTGACATTTGCATTTTTCCAGCGATCAGGAGCGCCCCTTTACCACTATGACATTTGAGCGCTCACAGGGACATAAGCCGTTCCCATCGTGTGTGTTGTGTCTAGTACCATGCGCTTGTTCGTGTCCAGTTGGCTTCAGCAATCCCTCCCCTTGATCTTCTCTGTAATGCTGCATTCCCACAGACTCTGCCTCTGAGCGCAGGGCTTGGGAGGCCCACGGAACCAGGCAAAAAGGCAGTGAACACCTCAGCCCTTTCTGTGTCTTGTGTCACTACGTCCCTTGCCTTACTCAGCACCAGGCCTTCCTGCAGAAGTCAGGGTGATTGACATCCCCTGTGGGGACCAGGGCCTGCAATCGTGAGAGTGTTGCTTTAGCTCTCTAAAGAAGACGTACCCGTCACCACCCAAATGGTTATTACCTGCTCTGAGACAAGGCTCTGTGTGTTCAGGCTATTTCCTTGCACAGATCACAACCCTTCCTACTTGCCTCCTTGCTGCTGTTTCCCAAAGAGCCTGCGCCATCCATCGCAGCTCTCCACTCATGTAGGCTTCCCACCGTGCCTCTGTAGTCCCAGTGGGATCATACCTTTCCAGTTGTGTTCGGGATCCTGATTCTTCCTGCTTGTTCCCCTGTTGCATGCATGTTTGTGCAGACTCTTGAGATGGGGACCTTCCATGGGGAAGTGAAGGAGTCTCCCTCTGTTGCACAGACATGCTCAGTATCCCACGCGTCTTTCCAGGCCTACCACTCTGGGCCACCCAGCCTGCCTGGCCTCTGCTACACCCCCTCAGGGTCCCTGCCACCCCTCCCTGACCTGTTCCCACCTTGCAGGCATCCCTTTTCAGGCCGTGATGTTCCCATCTCTAACGGCTCGGGTTTCCTGGTTTCTCCGGATGGGCTCATTGTGACCAATGCACACGTGGTGGCAAACCGGCGGCGTGTGCGGGTGAAGCTGGCCAGCGGCGAGCAGTATGACGCTGTGGTGCAGGACGTGGACCAGGTTGCAGACATCGCTACCATCAAGATCAAGCCTAAGGTGTGCAGCACGGTTGGGGAGATGCTCCCTTCATTCCGTCCCATCTGCTCACCGTCCTCCTCTTTTCCAGCACCCGCTGCCCACCCTGCCCCTTGGGCGCTCCTCTGAGGTGCGGCAGGGAGAGTTCGTGGTGGCCATGGGCAGCCCCTTCGCCCTGCAGAACACCATCACCTCTGGCATCGTCAGCTCTGCCCAGCGGGGCAGCCGGGAGCTGGGCCTGACCACCTCTGACATGGAGTACATCCAGACTGATGCTGCTATTGATGTAAGATGAGGTTGCGGCACATGACGGGTTGGCACCTCATCCTGGCTGCCCTCTTTGGGGAGGGGGGAGCTGGGGAAGGGCTGTGGGTGCCGTGAGGTCAGAGGAGGCTAGACACAGAGCATGACAAAGACAAAGGGATTCTGGCCTGTCAACTGAGCGCTGGCTGCGTTTCTCGGCCTGACCCTCTTCTCTGGATTCTGCCTCCCTGCCGCGGGTCCTGCTGTGTAAGGATGTCTCTTTCATGGCCTCTTTACTGCTTTCTCCCCTGCTGCAGTTTGGGAACTCCGGGGGCCCCCTCGTCAACTTGGTAAGTTCTCCTGTCTTGCCCCTTTGCTGGCTGGGGCAGAGATGTGCCAGATGCCCTTTGGTCTGTGCCCCCTGGGGCTCAGTGTCCCTCAGTGGGAGCACTTGTGGGTGCTGCAGCTGCCGGGAGGGAGGGACTGTGCGTGCTCCAGGAGGAGGAGGAGCAGGGGATCAGCCCAGTGTGGGAGCCCTATGCAGCGCCTTTTTTGGGGAGCCTGAGCTGATGGGACTCCGGCATGCCTGGTGAGGCCAGCATGGCTGATGCTGGCAGGGCAGAGAGGGGGGCTACGTGGTCTGCAGCCCATGGGACCGGTCCCTGGCCAACCTCAGCAGGGTCGAGCAGGCTGCAGAAGCAGCAGGCTCAGAAGGGCTGGGCAGCACAGGCGGGACTGCAGGCTTGCACAGTAGTTCCCCTCCTCTCCACGACGATGCAGGCTGGATATCACAGTGCCCTTTCCCCTGCAGGATGGCGAAGTGATTGGGGTGAACACTATGAAGGTGACATCAGGCATCTCTTTTGCCATCCCCTCAGACCGGCTGCGGAAGTTCCTGCAAAAGGAGGAGCAGCGCAAAAGTGAGTTGGCTGCTTCCCTGTATGGGTGTTGGGGGAAGGAGCACAGAAGGAGGAGGATGAAAGAGGGAAACTCTGACACAGCTGGGCTCCCGGCCCTTCTTCTGAGAGAAGTGCAAGCAGAGCAGGAGAAAGGGTCTTTGAGGGTAAGAAGATTTCATCCATCTGGCATGAAACTCCCCTCTGCTGTGGGAAAGCTGTGCTGCCACTTCCCTGCCCACAGAGGCCTAACAAACTGCAAGGAGGATGCTGGCCTGCATCTGCTGCAGACACAGACTTTTAAAGTGTCCCAGGTAGCTTGCACTTAAGTCTCCAGAGGTAGGTGAGGATTTATTTTTTCTGTTCGTTGCTACTTTTTATTAAATCTCAACACATGGGAAAATCAGTTGGTGATGTTCAAAGGGAAAGGATGACCTGGAAACTGGGGGCTACTTGGCCTTGTGTGTGCTAATGGAAACGCAGGTGCAGAATTCAGCTGTATCATAAAGGACAGGTAGTTAATTTAGTCCTGCAGAATACTGCCTGGTTTTGTTCCTTTGCATTTGAGATAATTTATTTAATGCAGGCTCTTGCTATCTGGTTCTCACGTTGACACCATGGAGTGATATTCTCGGTCAAAAAAATGGCAACTCAAACCAGGAAAGTGAAGTATGCAATACCTATAAAGTTGTAACTGGTCAATGGAACTTAAATAAGCTGTTGGTAGGGAATTGGAATGACTCCCTCCGCATGCTGTCTGCCTTGAGGTGTGCGGGCTTTGTGACTCGGCTGGCTCAGCCCAGCCCTATTTTGAGTGCCTGTCTGTTTTCGGCCTTGTCATTTGATGTCCTTTCCTTTGACAGGCTCTTGGTTTGGCAATACAGAGACAAAGCGCCGTTACATAGGAGTGATGATGCTGACTCTAACACCAAGGTATGTGTTCTAAGGTTGGGGGCCAACAGGCTGGTCTTGTTGGAGCATGGTGGCTCTGAGGTGGGGCGTTCCAAACTAACTATGAGTGCCTGGTTTTGGGAGGATTGTCTTCACAGCTTAAGCATCTCAAGTCTCTTTGTGCTCGTGTTGTGTTTAGACTCTAGGCTGTGTCAGAGGTAAATTTAGAAGTTTCTACGCTTGTGGCAGTATCTGCAAGCAGTTAAAAAGTCTCTGAACCTACCCCCCATCATGCCAGATCAGTCTGTAATTCTCATTGAGGGGAATTTGCTAAAGAGCCCTTGCAGCACAGCATGAATGAAAAGCCACCAGAAGCATTGTGTAATTGATAGATAGGCAATGTACCAATTGAAAGTTATGATGAGATGGCTGGGCAAGTTGTACTGTCTGGGAGGAGGGATCTACCAGGTGAATTGCTGTGGTGCAGAAACAGTTATAGAATATGGGACTTGCAGAACAAGAAATGGCAAGTTTCCCTGCAGTACAGTTGACTGAGGGAGGAGGTAAACAGGTAGGAGAGTGGTTTGTGTTGGCACACACAGCGTGGCTGCCACCCAGAGGGTGGTGTGAGGCTCCTTCCTGGGTTTCAGGAGGAAGGCTGCGTGCTGCCTCTGGAGAGAAGTCATCATGGTGCTGACCAGTACAGCACTGGCGAGTGGGAAGAGGATGACTTGTGTGTCAGACTCTTCACCCTCATGGCTGTGTCTTGGGAAGGGCATTGTGTTACCTCTGCGTCTCAAGGAACGCTCTGGTCAGCAACGAGGACTGCAGACAGGCAACCAGCTTGGGTCTGATAGAAAAGTCACCTGCTGCTCTTGCCTCTGCTGGTCCCCAAGACGTGCCTGTGGCCTTGCCAGACAGCCAAGCACTCTGAAACAGGTGCCCTGCAGGCGGTGGCAGTTGTGCCCTGCTGAGGGCTGAACAGCCCTGGTCAGGCCTGCACGGAGCTCTGCGAGCCCTGGGAGGGAATTGCTGCAGGAGCTATACCTGAGCGCCTACCTATAGCCTCCTAGGTGCAGCAAGCGCATGTGTGTGCTGGACCTGCACTCTCACCTCTGAGAGCAGTGCTGCTTTTCAAGGACAGAGTGTCTGCTCTGGTTCCTTGGCTCTTGCAGCCCTCTTTCAAAAGTCTTTTAATTGACTTTTGGGGCTCAGTGTGCTAGTGGGGTTGGTGGTAGTGGCGTGCTTGGCAGAAACGCCTTTTAGGGCTGCGTTCTGCCCTTGCTAAAACTGTCATGTCTCCTGCGTGTTGGTTGGGTTTGCAGGCTGCCTGTGCCTCTGGACACTAAGAGCAGCCTCTGGAATTCCAACCTGGGACACAAATGGAGAAGCAGATGCTCTGTGCCTCCTGAGATTTGGGGCAGTGGGGTGGGTGGGGGAACACTGTCAGCATTGCTGGCATGCCCAGTAGGTGCCCAGATGGCCAGTAGATGGTGGTGGTACTCAGCAAAACCCTAGGAGGCGGGAACCCAGCCTCTTCCTGCTTCCCTGGACAGGCATGCAGGAAGAAGTCTGTCTGGGAAGAAGCATGAAATGCTTAGGACCTGGCTCCTAGGGAGCGGGTCCAGCTTCAGCACAGCCAGCGAGCAGTCTGGCAGCTGGTCCTTGGAAACCATCTGAGTGCAAGTCTTGTTTGTTCCCAGTTGCTGGGAAGATCTCCCAACAAGGGATTGCTCGCCTTGGAATCGGGTGATTACACTGTCTGGACACGCTCATTTGAAAGGCCAGAAACTTGCCCTAGCACAGGAAGAAGGAGAAGCTCCATGTTGGGTACAAGCTCCTCAGCATCCTGGTCCTGCTGCACAGATTGTCTGTCAGGCAGGAGATTCCCGAGACACCAGGCCTTTCCTCTGCTGCCTGAAAGGAATGGAGGTGTGCCAATGGCTTTGAGCTCAGCTGTGGTAGAGCTTGTAGGTACCCTCGCCTTGGCCACAAAAAGTCAGGGGAAGAGACAGGGCCCTGGCTAGCATAGCCCTCTGCAGTCATCTTGCAGCATGGAGTAAGTAGGGACTGAGCAAAAGACTTTGAAAACAGCAAAGGGAAAGAGACTCTGATTATTTGGTACGGGTTCTACATGAAACTGCTGCTGGGGTGTGTTGCCGGTCAGGGCTGGTACTAGAGGGATGTCCAAAACATGAGTTGGTTCTTCATACATTGTGTGATAGAACTTGCTGATGTTGTATTGTTCAAAAGAGCAATGAGAAAACTTTACACAAGAAAAATCTTACTGGCTTTCCAAATGCAGAGATGCAGCTCAGGAGCTTCTCGAGCCAGGCAGCTGGAGGCCACGGGCATCTGGGGAACTGTTTCATCTTCAGCTGGCATTGTAGGTGATAGGGTGGTAGGGAAGATGGGCCCCTCATCTGACTGACCTGCAGACTGGGTCTGGCTGGGATGGAGTTGTTTTTTCTTCATAGCAGCCCAAGTGGTGCTGTATGGTAGATCTGTGACCAGCACTGTTGGTAACATGCAGACGTTTCAGCCGTTGCTGAACAGTGCTTACATGGCATCAAGGCCTGCCCTGCTTCTCACTTGGCACCTAGGGAGGAGGCTGGGAGGGGACACAGCCGGAACAGCTGACCTGAACTGACCATGTCCTGTGATGTCATGCTCAGCAATAAAACTGGGGGGGAAGGTTTTCCAAGGTAGGCATTGCCTGGGGATTGGCTGGGCATCAGTCTGCTGGTGGGAGGTGGTCAGTGAGTGCCTTTGCATCACTTGCCTTTTTTTTTTTCTCTTTTTTTTTTTTTTTTTTTTTTTTTTTTTTTTTTTTTTTTTTTTTTTTTTTTTTTTTCTTTTTTTTTTTTTTTTTTGTTTTCTTTTCTTTTCTTTTTTTTTTCTTTTCTTTCTTTCTTCACCCGTTAAACTATCTTCATCCAGACCCACAAGTTTTCTTGCTTTTGCCCTTCTAATTCTCTCCCCCATCCTGCTGGGGGAGTGACCAAGCAACTGGGTGGGGACCTACCTGCCAGCAGGGGTCAACAACCCACTACAGCTGGGTGCAAGCGCTCTTAGTGCTATGTAGCCTGCGCTGCCCCCCAGCTCCTTACCGTGATGCTGATTTTCACTCTGCAGCATCCTGACTGAGCTGAAGCTGCGTGACCCCAGCTTCCCCGACGTCTCCTATGGAGTGCTGATCCACAAGGTGATCATTGGCTCCCCGGCCCATCAGTAAGTGCCCCCCTGTGCCTTGTGGGGTGACATGGGAGAGCAGCTATGCAGGATGGGATGCATTTAGCTCTGAGCGTTTTGCTCCAGAGCAGCAGGGCTTGGGCCCCACAGCTGTCAGTCTTCAGCAGAAACCAACTGGTGGCCCTTGCCCGGGCTTGGCGTTCTGTTGGCCAAGATGCCTGTGTGGCTGGAGGAATGCCTGGTGTGGTGTCCCCTTCCTTCTGGGAAGATGAAGCCGAGTGTCTGCTTCGCCTGCTGTGTGTTCCTGTCATCATTCTCCCCACAGGGCAGGGATGAAGGCAGGTGACGTCGTGCTGGAGATCAATGGGCAGGCGTCGCGCCGCGCGGAGGATGTGTACGAGGCAGTACGGACGCAGCAGAGCCTGGCCTTGCTGGTGCGGCGTGGCTACGACACTTTGCTGGTGAGCGTCGTCCCTGAGGTCACGGAGTAGCGGTGCTGTTGCGCAGGCCGCTGCGGGCGCTGGCTGGTGGTGCTGGCCGAGGGCCGAGGACACAGGAGTGAGCTGTGCCGGTCAGGGAGAATCTGAGAGCTTGTGAGGGACTGGAAGGGGCCAGGCAGAGGGGACCGACCCGGTGCTTCGGTGGACTCGTGGAGCAACCGCTCCCCTCTGTACTCAAATAAAGCACTTTTCTAGGGACCCCTCAGTGCTGTGTGGTGTCCTTCCCGTGGCTGTGCCTCCAGGGATCTCCTCGGTGTTAGAGGTGTCCTGCCACCCGCTCAGCATCCACACAGGCTCTGATCTGACTCCTCCGTCTGTAACACGTGGGCACCCTTCGAGCCGGGGCTTGTGAGGGCACCTCCTCCGCAAGTGAGAGTGGCCCTGGAGCTGCTCTGGGGCAGGCTTTGGCAGGGCGGCTCTCCCTGCCTCACTGGTGTGCCCGCTGAGCTGGCCCTTGGCAGCACTCACTGCTGTGGCTGTGTCCAGGAGGCCAGAGGGACGTGGCAGATGTCTGCCTCGTCAAAGTGCTTCCCCTGGGGGCACTGCTCTAAGGTCTGCATCCACATCTGCACCCGTGAAGCAGCTTTGTGGGCCATGGTGGAAGCGGTGTTGATGCTGGACTCCAAGATGGCTGGGGCAGCATCTTGCTGGCCCTGATGTTCAGGAAGGCTGAAGGTGGGAGCCTGTGCTGGGGCCGGGGCAATTGGCATTGGCCCTGCCTGTCCCTCCCCCAGCCCGGCATCTGTCCATGCTGGAGCACTGCTCTCCCACGCATGCAGCACGGCCCCTGGGGACAATTGGGGCCCTCCCTGTGCTCTGCAGCTGGTGGCCAAGAGCCAGGCCAGCCCTTCTGGGAAGAAGCAGCTACGGCTGTTCCTCGCCTTCCTGGAAGAGCTTCTGCTCCATTCTGGCCCCTGCCAGAGGCCTTGGGAGGCAGGCGGCTCTGCGGCGCGGGCTGCCTTGAGGGGCTGTGTCCGGCTCTGCTCCGGCGGGGAGGAATGCACGTGTCGAGCCAGACCCGGCTTGTGACGGGACTCCCGAGCCCTCGCCCCTGCCTGTTATTTTTAGGAGATGAAAGAAGCACAGTTCCTTGGGGGTGCTGTGGCAAAGGGCGGCTTCAAGCCACTTCTCCCCCCCCTGCGCTTTTCCCGCCCTGGAGAACAGACCTCCTTTCAGGCGGCCCTGGCCTCGCCAGAGGAATTTGCTCCCCCAGCAAGCCCCAGCCGGCTGCTCGAAAGGGAAATAGCTGAGACGCCGGCGGCGTTTCTCGCATAGCTGCTCCGGCAGCGCTGACCGCAGTGCTTTCCACTGCCCCGAGCCAGAGCCTGCCCCAGCCCAGCCGCCGGCTGCCCCTCTCTTCCTCCCCGGGCGCAGGGTGGAGCGGTCTATCCCCCAGCGATGTGGAGGTGGCTGAAGCTGCCTCTCTGTGCTGCTCTCTGCTGCAGATGGGCCCAGAGCGACCGGCTGAGGTGGGGTGTCCCTGCCTTTGCCCTTGTGTCGTGTCTTCCTTCTGTGTCCCTGTCTCTGATGGGCTCTGCTCCCTTCACGCCAGTCGAGGCAGCCCCATCTCTGCTGCGAGACTGCAACCCTCGTGGGTGACAGCCCCGTGGTGGGATTTCTGCTCAATACCATTTGCATTGCATCTGGTGTGGGGGAACCAGCACTTCACCGCATCCCTGCCGCGCCAGGGTGGCCCCGTCTGTTGCCTCCAGGGCTGTGCCCTGGGGGTGCTTCAGGCCAGAGCAGCTGTGCTTAGATTCCTGCTGGCCCCTTCCTCTCACCCACAAGGGCTTCTCCCTAGAGGGCCAGTACTGTCTTTCCCTCGCCCAGCACTGGCTGAGGGTGGTGAAGGCAGGTGAGGGGGAACTGCTGCGAGGCTGGTCCTCGCCCGGCCAGGGCAGTGTGGGCAGGGGGGGAACTTCCTTGCTCCATGTGGGTGTTGGAGGTGGGTGCAGGGGATGGTGGGGGGGCAGCTCCCGTGCTCTGTGCCGGAGGATGCCAGCCAGCCCTGCGCTGTGCCTCCCGGTCCTGCCAGCCTCCTCGTCCCACCCTAGAGAAGAGCCGGCAGCCATTGGGGAAACAGAACTGACAACTTTATAGAGAAAATAAAATTACAACTAAGAGAATGGGTGTGGGATCCGCTGCCACGCAGCTGGAGGCAGTGCTGCCAGGGCAGGGGCAGCCACACCACCCCCAGGGGACAAGGGGCTCCCTGGGGCTCTGGGGGTGTCGTGCAGGGGCACGAGTCCCTGTGTGGGCAGTGGGTCCTGGGCTTTGCTGGGGCCAGCTGAGGGCAGAGCCCTGGGGAGTGCCGTGGGGGTGAGAGGAACCAGGGCAGAATGGGGGAGCAGGAGGGCGCAGCTGGGACGGCAGGGACCAGGAGCAAAGAGGGGCACAGTGGCGGGTACAGGACCTCCTGGCCCATACCCATGTGCCGCAGCCCAGGGGACGTGGGCGCAGAGTCTTCTGGCCAGTGGTTGGGGTGGTGGCCCCAGGCTGGGAGGTGCAGGTGTGCAGTGCCTCCAGCACCAGCTTCCTGAGGCGGGGAAGGGCAGCTGGTGACGGTGAGAGTCCTGGGCAGTCCCCGGCAGGGCACGGTGGCGGCGGTGCCGGGCATGAGACCTCCCCGCCGGCCCCCCAGCAGCTTCCCCCACCTGTGCGGGGCGAGGGAGGGAGATGCCCGTCTCCCCGGGGGCCGGGGCCCTATGAAATCTGGTTGTTG
>VXBH01004376.1:0-35027 GCA_013400035.1 Rynchops niger
CAACCATGAAGATTCTGTGGTTCCGTAATCTGAGCTCCCACGGCAATCAAAGAAGCTCAGAGAACAGTGAAGCTCACCCTACTGCAGGCATCACTATATTGCTCTGTAGCCTACATTTACTGTACTGTTCATTCATTATTATTATTATTATTATTCATTCATTCATTGGTTATAATGGGAACTTAGACCCTTTAAACTGCTCAGTTATTTCAAAGCAGGTGTCTAGGGCCATCTGAGA
The DNA here is from genome assembly GCA_013400035.1 of Rynchops niger. NCBI lineage: Eukaryota > Metazoa > Chordata > Aves > Charadriiformes > Laridae > Rynchops > Rynchops niger. The sequence continues at coordinate 239 of VXBH01004376.1, forward strand.
TCACCTTTGCACTCCAGCTGCTTTGGCAGAAGTACATTGGTCTTATATGCCAATTCTGTGCAAATATGTTGGTCCCCCAGAGGATTCTAGTTGGACAAGGCTCCTACCCGAGGGCAGAAGGATCAGGCCTAACAGAGGGAGAAAGGGCATGTCATTTGGGGTTTGCTTCCAGCTGCCTGAAAAGAAATCACTGCAAGCTGATGTATTTGTTTTTAGGAGGAGCCTCCAGTTACTCTTAGGAATCAGTTCAGCTACCTAGATGACAACAACTATTAGCATTTGAGATGCTGTAAAGTCTTCTGCCTAACTGCTGGTTACAGGCCTTTTCCAGGTCCTGTGCCAGCCTTGGGTGGCTGCACCAAGCACTCTGTCACATCTTAAATGACGTTAGATATCTCTGTGTGGGAAACGGAATAAAGCCTTTCCTGTTGACTAAGACACCAGTTTGGCTTTTTTGTCAATAAGCACTCTGGCAATCACATAGTGTGTTTGCTTATGTCCGGATCCCTGAGGTTCTGCTGCACTCTGCATGCTCATTAAATATAATTTTATTCTTCTAGGCTAACTATTAAATAATCACTCATTGGAATTGGTAATGGTTTTAAGCAGAGGCATTTCAATCAGCAGCAGCAACCCTGCATGTTCTTTTTATTTTCTCTGGTTGATGCATTTAGGCATTAACTGAGCTGGCTGAGCAGAACAAAAGTAACTTCTTCCCGTTTGTGAAATGTCTGTGTGGCATCCTGGGCACAGGGTACCGGAGTCTCAGGAGAAGCTAAGTGCAGTGAATAACTTTTTTTTCATTCCGAAGTGGAGCTACACTCATTGGCTAGATGCGTATGACACACTCTCCACATGCCTTATGTGCGTGCTTTCGTCGGTGATGGGGCAAAGATGACTCACTGCTGTGTGGGTTGGCTATCAGCTCAGCTGAGCCTTTGAACTTCAACACAGCTTCTTAATTGACTCTGACAAGTCCATATCTATCTTTTATATAATATTTTATAATGCCCTACAGTCAAAATAAAGTTCTGCTCCTCTTGCATAACCTTCTTTTATGGAACATTACAAAAATGGACTAAACCAGCTGGAACTAAGTATTATTTAGGTGAATGTACTCTAAGTAGCATTTTGTTTCTTTGCTGACAAACAAACTCTCTAACAAACAACAAAGTCTGTAAATATCAGAAAACCTGCCATGCTTGTTAGGGAATGTAAAGCTGGTCAAATATTATTCCCTGAGTGGATGGCAGGTGCTTTGGCAACAACCAAAGCCGATGGTCGCTGTTCTGTACTGCAGAGTTGCCCTTATGCTGTGGAGTACCGTAGCTATAAAGAATAGCAATGCTGAGAGTTAGGGAGCAAACAAGTAAATAATGATTATAAAATAAAATCTTTATTAATATGACACTGTTCAGGAGCTGGACAAACTAAGTAACTAGAAGCATTGTTTACCAAGAGCTCCTCTAATTTGTATTACTCTGTTCCTCAACAGCTGATTATCAGAGAGTTTTCATGAGTACTCTGTCTTGATACTGAATTATGGGAAATTATGGTAAACACTAAATTTCACAGATCAAATGGTATGAAAATAATAACCTGTGAATGCTAAGGATGGCAGATGCCCAGTTTCTTGAGATACTGTTCACCTATCTAACTTTACTCATCTTGCTCTGAAGTGTCTCATTCAGGCTAGTCATCTAGTCATCTATTATCCATGGGGAGAGAGAGTGACGGTTCGTTCATCGCTCCTTAGATATCTCTTCTAGAATAGGATGAACTTTCCTCTGGAGATGCCAATCTCTGTCTCATTAGCTTAGTCTGAGGCTTAGCTTTTAGGGTACTAAAGTTAGAGAAGATTAATCCCACCCTTAGTTTTTATTTTATTTTGAGGAGGCAGGTATTAGCTTTTTTTCCTATGTTTGTTCAGTGACTGGCCACCAGTTTTGACAAGCAGGCCATGGTTTACGGCAGAAACTCTCAAATGCTACTGCAACTCCTCCCCCACCACCCCCCCCCGCAATTATTTTAAAATTTAAAATTTAAAATCTTACTAATTTCAATGGGTAGTATTACAGTTTAGTTCTTTGGACTGATGTTAAGCACTGCCTAGCCCCAAATGAGGATGTAGATGGATGATCAGAAAGAAGATCAGAAATGTTCTAAACATCTGAAATAATGAAGATGCATATATGTTATTCGCTGCAACACACACAGATAGATTGATAAGTAGATAGATCATGGAGAATAGAGGAGGCGTTTTTTTGTGTTTTCTGTGCATATTTATCATATGCTTCAATTGTTGCAGCTCAAAAATGAAACCACTTATTTTAAAACTAGTATAGCAACATCAGAAAATTACACCTAAAGAAAATTAAGCCCAAATGAAGACCACAGTGACTTGTAAGTTTGAACGAGAAGGAAACAGATCTGCTTTCTAGGAGTCTCCCAGTGGCTTAGTTGGAGCCTAATATGGTGCCATGCAGGCACCAAAATCATGAAGGCTGATAATGACAGAGTTGCCTGCAGCCCATTAAAGAACCAGTGAAATACTGAAGCCTGCCACAAAGTTTCTACAGCCTGACATAGATGAAGGAGTGAAGACCGGGAGATATCCAGATCAGGCTGGATTGAACACTTGGATCTTGTGTGCATATGTAGCCTGGGGCTAAAGATATTCACCAATTAAAAAATGTGTGATGAAGAAAGATGAAAGAGTAAAAAAGTAAGAGAAGATGAAAAATGCATGGGATAAGTACAGGGAGTAATTTAAGTGGCTGGGAATGTGCCAAAGATCATGCAAAAATATTGCACTGCCATTAGTGGGAGGTGAGAAGAGGACCACGGGAGCTAGAATAAAGGCAACAGACCAGTTAGAAAAGGCAAATATAGGGATAGGGTGGGAAAGAGAGTAGGGAGTATGGCTGTTAGTTAAGCACAGGGGAACTGCACTGCAATCAACCTGAACAGCCATGTGTGCTGGAGAGTTTATCAGCCTTGGGGCTTGCTGTACCATCCCATCTGTACATCACCATCTGTGCAGATTAGGTAGTCTAATTCTGCTAAGAGCCAGCATGACTATGATTCTATGACCAAACAGTATGGGAAAGAGCATGGAAAGGGACATGGGAGGGTTGGCGATACTAGGGAGTCAGAGGGAGATATGCCTGCTGCTCGTTGCATATCTCTGTCGTTCTGGTTTTTAGTTCCCATGAGGAAATTATGGGTTTCAGCTGCCTGATAAAAAGGAGACAGGGAGAGTTCTGATCAAAAACTTTGAATCCTGATGAGAGTGGAGGAGGGAGAATGAGGTAATGCAGCCCACAGGATCATTGATGACAGGGCACATGGTGGGGAGCATGAAGAAGCTAATCACATGAATACAAGCTGCTTGCCCTCTCTCCCCTCCTCCCCTTTTCACCCGTTCTCCAAATACACACCTCCAACCACCGCCTCCCACCCATTTCTTGACCTCTTTGCTTTGTTTGAACACACTGATGGTTTTTATTCTTAACTGTATGGGAAGACTGCTCTAAACATATAACCCTATTTCAGGATTTACTAGGTTACCAAACTTCAAGTGATAACTAGCTTGCCACAGCTCTTCAGCAGTTCTCCCATGGAGAATGGGGATTGCTGGCTCCTTCTTTAGGCCCTGTAAGCGGTTTACTCAGGGCTCCTCACATGCCTGCAGGCCTGTGAGCTGCTGTGCTGACACCAGCGTGGCGCATGAGGCAGGTTCAGAACTCTTTGAGCCACCACCAAGATCAGGATCTCAAACAACAGAGTACCCAATATGATAATTCCATATGTCTTGGTTTCAGCTGGGAAAGAATTAATTTTCTTTCCAGTGATTGCTGTGAAAGTAATGTCAATAATGCTTATTGTTTTATTGCTAAGTGATGTTTGTGCTTTTCAATGACTCTTTTCAGCCTCCCTAGAAGATAAGAAGTATAGACAGAACAATGGAACAGCCAATCCTGTACCATAGACATAATTCATTGGCCAAACTCTTCTGGGTTTTTTTTTGGTTTGGTTTGTTTTTTTTGTTTCTTTGTTTGTTTTTGTTTAATAACTATATCAAAGGGGTGTGAAGACAAACCCATGATAGATGAGGTCTCTTGCTAAGGAAGCTCCTCTAATATAAAGCTGACTACCCCTAACTAACTGCTCCTTCTTGGGACAAAAATTTTGCCCTTGGTTAAAACTTACTATTTCCCCTATTTCATTTAACAGAGTTCTAATTACAGTCTCTCAGGAAACCTTATTATATAAAGTTTTGTAACACAGTATGTCTCTCCACCGTGATGGACACAAAAAGCTGTAATTTTCCAGCCATCTTTGGAAGACTTTTAAATCTCAAGTTGATGACAGTCATCCTTCCCCATCAGGCAATAAAAGCACTGCTCCACTTTTTAATACATCTGGTAATTAAACATTAAAAATTCTCTCCCAACCAAGCTGTGAGACCTGGAAGAACCTGAGAGTAGGCAGTCCAAGGGGTATTTAAATCATTAGATGAGTGTATGAGACAAGAAGGCTTGTGTGGGCTGGCAAGTTTAATAAGCACAGCAATATTTAGTAAGTCTTCATGCTTAAGAGCAGTTTCTTTATCAGAATAAGACATCCAGCAAAGTCTGTCATTAATCTGAAGTACGCATTTATTTTAATCTACTTCCACCCAATTGTGTGTTCTACTCTGAGTGTTCCAGAAACCCACTCTCTTACAACATGCCTCTTTCTGAAGATCTCTGATCATTGCGTGTTCAGCAATTTCACTCTGGCAGCTTATGGTCTAATACAATACCAAAGTTGTTTCCAAACATGACAGGAATTCGTATTAATTTAAATTGGGGGTTTTTTTTTTTGGTTTTTTTTTTTGTTTGTTTGTTTTTTGTTTTTTGTTTTTTTTTTTTTCCCAATGTACATGGATTTAACTATTTACAATTGTTAAAAAATCCAACAAATGTCCTTGCACTTTTCCACTGATTCTAAATATATATATTAAATTAATGGCTATCCGGCAAAATATAAGACAAGTCTTCACCTTGGCTTTATCTGAAGTCTGACTTCAGTGTGACTATAGCAGATAAGAGGAAAAAGTAATGAACCTTGGAGTTTTCCCTACCCTTCATAGAGGATGTAAACCTACATTTAATATATTCTCCATCTTGAAGGAATTAAAAAGCTAAGGAGTAATTTGCAGTATGTATGTATTTTCCAGAATAAATATTTGGAAAGGGGAACATCTATCCCCATATCAAAATCTGATATAAATCATTAAAACTAAAATTTACATTAACCTTGCAACATCTCTGTATCTTCAGCTACTCAGACACTTCTTAGAAATCAAGCTACTCACTGATGAAGAAAATAAATACTGGTAACACTGACAGTGATTTCAATAATAAATTTAATCCAAAATCCATCCAAAAGTACAGCATTGGTGTATTATGAATACAGCCCTGCACTTTGTAATTACAGAATGAAAATTAATGCTACATAGTTTTATTAGGGTATCAAAACCCTAATCATCATTTCAGAGATGATACCAGTTTTATAAAGAAAAAAATGTGAGAAAACTTCGCACTGAAGAAAAGTGAAAGTAATTCTTATCCCTGTGAAAATGATGTAATTGACACAAAGCGTATACTTTTCACTGTTGTTTAAGTAATGTGATTATACGCCCTTGATTGCTAATCTTTCCCATGCATCTGGGATGTTTCATAGACCCCTGCGAGTAGTAAAACCAGACATTAATTCTGTGGGCTTAACTATCCTTCCTAGTCAATCTGGTCTGTGTCCTGGTGTTACTTTTTCCCAGATTAGATAGAATTTTCTCTGTTCTCTTCCAATTTGGACCCATTTCCAAATGATCCTCTTACACTGCTCAGATTTTCTCTTGAATCACTCGAGTCCTCAGGGTTTCATAGATGAATTCACAGCTGGTACAAAACTAGAAGCTTGTTCCGTTTATGCACAAGTTTCTGTGCAATAAATGTCTGCAAAACCAGCAAACTAAACCAGGGACTAAAAATGTCTCTTCTGCTGCCATATGTATACGGATATGAACTGGGTACAATAAACAAAGCATTAACTTCACCCTCGCAAGCTGATATCTGTCAGCTTAGCCAAAATAACTCATTATAACTAGCATTGTGGTACAAACCCAAATTCAAAGCTTGAACTGCAACACAACTGAGCATCTGTCCACATCTTAGCTACCCCGTGATCTCCATCGATGCTACGTGTCATTCAAATTACTTGAATACAGGTACTCAAGTTTATTATGCTGAACCTTCTCTCAGTTTAGCTGAGGGTTCTGCTATTTTACTCAAATAATACTCAAATAGGCCTTTGAGTTAGGTGAATACCATGGCATCTTAGTTGTTTTATCAGTAAGCTTATATGTGGGAAAAAAGCAACAAAGCAAACAAAACCCCTTTAATACATAACCCAATTATTTTCAAAAGCAAGAAGTTAGATAAACAAAATTTTGAATATAATATTTTTAAATGTAATGATTTTAATCCATTCTCAAGATTTTTGGAGTGCTCTAATTAGACATCGCCTGGATGTCTTACCTCCATGACTATTTCTAGTTTGGAAAACTGTAAAATCAAAGCAGCGAAATGAAGTTGTATGACACATATTAATCCCATCACTCAGGTACGTTGGGTCTATATGTGCCACTCTGTTATGCAAGTAGATCCTGCCCAGGAGCACATGCTGAAGAATAATAGAATCATAGAACAGTTTGGGTTGAAAAGGGACCTCAAAGATCATCTAGTTCCAGCCCCGCTGCCATGGCCAGGAACACCTCCCACTAGATCAGGTTGCTCAAAGCCCCATCCAACCTCTCTTGAACACCTCCAGAGATGGGGCATCNCTCCAGAGATGGGGCATCCACAATTTGTCTTGGCAACCTCTTCCAGTGTCTCACCACCCTGACAATCAAGAATTTCTTCCTAATATCTAATCTAAATCTACCGTCTTTCAATTTAAAACTGTCACCCCATGCCCTATCACTACACTCCCTAATAAAGAGTCCCTCCCCATCTTTCCTGTAGGCTCTCTTTAAGAACTGGAAGGCTGCTAAAAGGTCTCCCTGAAGCCTTCTCTTTTCTAGGCTAAACAACCTCAACTCTCTCAGCCTGTCTTCATAGCAGAGGTGCTCCAGCCCCCTGATCATCTTCATGGCCTCCTCTGGACCTGCTCCAACAGGTCCATGTCTTTCTTAAGCTGGCAGCCCCAGAGCTGGTGAGGCTCCAGGTGGGGCCTCACCAGAGCAGAGTAGAGGGGCAGAATCACCTCCCTCAACCTGCTTGCCACGCTTCTTTTGATGCAGCCTAGGATGCTATTGGCTTTCTGGGCTGCGAGGTCACATTGCCAGCTCATGTTCACTTTTTCATCCACAGGAATCCCCAGGTCCTTCTCCACAGGACTGTTCTCAATCCATTATGCGCCCATCCTGTGTCCATGTTTGGGATTGCCCTGACCCAGGTGCAGGACCTTGCACTTGGTCTTGTGCACTTGAGGTTTGCATGGGCCCACCTTTCTAGACTGTCTGAAGGGCATCCCTTCCCTCTACAGTATCAACCACATCAATCAGCTTGGTGTCATCCACAAACTTGCTGAGGCGTCTTCAATATCAGCCAGTCCCAGAGATGGGCTTTGGGAACATGGCTGCAGGGCAAATGGCAAAGAGACATAAGAGATTGCATGCACACAAACACACACACACGCAATATGGTTGCAAAAGGGACTCTGGAGTCCATGTCTGAATATGAAGGAGGGAAAATCACCCACTGAGGTGGGTACAGTGAGTGCAATGGGTACGGTTCTTGGCTGACAGCAATGGTGGTGGGACAGGCCTTGTTAAAGATTTTTAACTGTTAAGCTACTGGTTGTGCTTTAACAGCAAGAGTCCTGAGCTAGACCAAGCCACCTTTATTTAGGCAAACAGAAGGTTGGTCACAGCCAGGTGGGTGTTTAGGAAAAGGCCTCAGGGCTTTCGCCCTAGCAAAAAACCTTGGCCCCCCCAGAGGAAAGACTTGCCAGAGGAAAGGAGTGCAGGAGGGACTGAGCCTGGCACATATGTGCTAGATGCTTTTTAGAGTGCAGTGGTAAAAGCTCAAATTTTTCTTTTCGTGTATATTTTACTGAAAAATCTTCCATTTCAGCAGAACTGCACAGGAAGCTCTATGCACAGTCTATGACACTCCCTGTTAAGGGATAATTTTCTTCATGAAACGTAACGTCACGGTGTGCTTTATGTTCTTTGCCCACCCTTATTCTTATACAGGCCTCTTTCCCTGCCAGCACTTCCTTCAACATACCTATAAATACCATCAAGTGAGGTTACCAGCTTGAATGAGGAAAAATGTGTTCTTATATACATTTCTCAGTGTCACTGCAAGCAAAGAATTTTTATGGCAGCCATTTGGGTAATCTCCAGGAAAAGACAGTATGTCAGTTATGAATACTTTTGCAAAAAACCCTGTCAGACCATTACAGGCCACAGGGCAATACTCCGGTGTTACCGCAATGCTACCAAGTGTGATGACAGCAGCCATCAGCTGCTGTTGCTAAGATTCAACCTAATGGTCACTTTGCCATGGGAAGCTGATCATTTCTGGAGCCAGAAGCAAGTCTTGCACAGGTGACACATGAAGAAAGGTAAAGCATTTGTGTTTCTTGATGGAACTTAAAGGATCTCATAAATCACAGGCAATCAAGCAATTTTCACTGAAGAAATGTCACTTGTTGCTTTAAAAAACATCATAGAGCTTTACTTAAAAGTACCCTTTTAAAATGTAATAAAACTTATCCTATTTTTACCTCCTTCTGATGAAAGCAGTGAATCAGAATCTGTCTGAATAGTCATTCTTTGAACAGCGACATGTCTTTAACTTTTTGGTACTGTTGGTATTTACAATATCCAGTTTCAGATTCCTTCCTGTCCTTTGAAAACAACGCACAACTAGAAAGCCCCCCCCAGTACCTATCCATCTAGTACTGGGGCCACATTTGGTTTTAATAGTAATTATTGGCTAGGTTTCAGAGTTTGCTCTGCATAAACGTCTTTGCAGCTTTTCTTCTCTGCTTCTGTAGAAAGTTATCTAAGACATTAAATGCTCATATATTGAAATATCAATGTGTCGATGTGTACGATACTTATCTCCTGCGTTTGTCTCCTGCACGTTTGGACGTGCTGCTACTGACAGTGCATTTAATTAATACGTAATAGCTTCACTCTCCCTTGGTAATTTTTTCTTGGCATTTTTTCAGTGTGTATTTGTGTTACTTTGATAGATTCCCACAAGGAATTTTTCCTAGAACCAGAAGACAGAAGGAGAGGAACTCTGTAAGGTACTACATAGCAGGAACTTTCCAAGAAAAATGAGCATCAAACTGGAACACGTCAAACTGGAAAATTACATTGCACGTTGAAGAGACTAGTAGTGTATTCCCTTTGCCTCTAGTCACATTCCTTTTCTGATATTCCAGTCTCCTGAGTAGGATAAAAACTAATCTCTTCAAAATCCTCCCTGGTAGAAAATGGTGTTATGTTTGTCCTTGCCGGTAAATAAGTTCTCTCTATGGTGAATTATTCTTTAGATCAACTTTGCCCCAAGTTGACTAGCACTCATTTCTGGGACAGGAACATGTTTCCAGTATACCAGTTTCAAGGTCTGAAGCCTCATCATCCTGTAAGGCCAGTGACTGTATTGGACTACATGGAAGCACAGAGCTGGATTTTCTAAAGGGGACATAATATTTCTTCAAGGTTTGAAGATATCAGAGTACAGTCCTTGAAAGTGACATTTTCAATATAGAAATGTCATGTTGGAGGGGGTTTTACACATCCTTCTAAGTTTAACTTCTTGGGTTAACGAAAACTGAGGCATCTAGCTGCCTATGTGAAACGGCACAAAATTTGAATATTTTTAGTATGAAAGTTATATGTAAGAGATCTAAAATAATTTTTCTGTAACCTATGTAGCATATGTGTAACAGCTTAAATTTATTTGGCTGACTGAGCTTTGCTACACAGGCTTCAAATCTTTGTTTCCAAAACGTCTGAAGGTAGAATTTCTCAGTGTGCATTTATTTCGCAAAATTTCTGAAAGCTACAGCTATCATCTTCCATGACAAAACTCAAACCTATGCCCAACATAAATGACATTCTTCATGCAAAGAAGACAAGACAAAAAGAAAAAAAAAAGAAGAGAAGCAAAACCACTGAGCAGGTATTTTCAAATCTCAAATGTTCAAATGTTTCAAATTTTCAAATTTATGTATAGTATTCACTTCACTGTAATTTTTTTAGGTAAAAACCAGCAACTGGCCATGCAGAAATTTATGTAGATAACATGTCAATTAATAAGGATAAAGCTGTCTTGTAAGTAATTTGCTTTCAAAATTGTGCACTCCAGGCTTTTTTATCAGGACAGTCTTCTGAAATGCATATGGCTACTAATCTAATATTTTGTTATTTTTAAATCTAATTAAAGCTTTTGCTAGCATTCATCTCTACTGTACATATTTTATACAAGAGTGAATCAAGTCCCAGGGAAAGTGCTAGTAATTGCACTTAGCCACATCACATTGTGGGAAAGTAGATGCTGGTAGAGCTCAAACTAAGATTTATGACTTTATAACACAGGATTTAGTTGATACATACATCTAGATAACTCTAGCAAGACATTCTTATTGGTATAAAACGTGCAAAACAATCCTGGCTATCTGCACGCCACACAACGTGACTGATGACATCTCATGGAACAGAAGTACTGTCACTGAATGCATGTCACTGCAAATGCCCTTCCCCGGGAGAAGCTTCTGCTCAATCATCTTATGTGCTGTATAGTGAAATAAACACAAACCAAGGACCTTCCCAGTCACAGTGTGTTACTGTAAGTTCAGTATCAGAAGCTATCTGTGCTTTATAATGGTAAGCAGTGAAAAGTGCCTTAACTGTACATACAGTACCTGCTGCTCTCTTTTCAGGTTGGACATACAGGAAGGCAAGAAAGCATTCAGATAAACACAGATAAATTCATAATACATTCAGATAACTTTTTTGTAACTCAAATGCATTAAAATGTACAAAATCTGGAGGAGCAGTCTGGGATATATACCTTCAGGTAACTTAAGGAGGAGACTGGGAGTTTGCTGAATTGAATGTTTGACAGGAAACCAAAATTGTAAAGCCAGTTCTGCCATCCCTTATATGAGTGTGGGATGTGTGGGAACTTGGAGCTTTCAGCAAGCTGCAGTGTGGCTCTCTCCAAGCGCTGTGCTGGGAAGCTGTCGAGGGGATATTGACTTCTGGATTCGGGAAACAGTACTGTCAAGTCCCGAGGGGTAAAACTAAGCCTTATTTAATTAATAACTTTGATTAACTGAGTTTGGGTAAACAGGATGGTAAAGTCATCAAAATATCTTGAAAGCAAAATATGGGAGCAGAGAGGCGTGTCCCGGTCCAGCCACTTGTCAGTAAAGACACATTCTTTGTCTCCCTGCCCTTGCAGCTGCTGGGAATAAAAACGCAGGCTCCTGGCTGCGGAGGGATCTGTGTGAGCAGAGCTGGGAGAAGGTTTTGGTAGAATTCATGAAAGGCATCTGTCAGCAGTGTTTTATAGCATTAACTGTGCTCCCAACTGTTTTAGAAGAAAAAATAAACCTTCGTACTGGGTCTGCTTGGGATGGAGTTAATTTTCTTCATAACAGCCTCTAGGGCATTGTGTTTGGGAGTTGTGACCAAATCAGTGTTGTTAACACACCAGTGTTTTAGCTGTTGCTGAACAGTGCTTGCACAGTGTCAAGGACTTTTCTTTTTCCCACTCTCCCCTCCCCAGCAAGTAGGCTGGTGGTGGGCAAGAGGTTGTGAGGGGACACCACCAGGACAGCTGACCCAAGCTGGCCAAAGGGCTATTCCATACCATGCGATGTCATGCTCAGCTATAAAACCTTGGAGAAAGACAGAGAAAGAGGGGATGTCTGTGGTTATGGCATTTGCCTTCCCAAGTAACGATTGCACAACAATGAAGCCCTGCTTTCTAGAAATGACCTGATGATGGGAAGTAGTGAATAAATTCCTAATTTTTCTTTGCTGGTGTGTGCTGTTTTGCCTTACTTATTAAATAGTCTTTATCTCAACCCACGAGTTTTTCTTGCTCCCCCCCACACTGGGGGGGAGTAAGCAAGTGACTCAGTGGGGGCTTACCTGCTAGCTGGGGTCAACCCACCACAACCTTGTGATGAAGTCCTCATGACAAGTTCTTCCCCCCACCTCTCCCTCCAAATCTTCACCTTTAAATATTGTTCCCTTTTAACTTACACAAGAAATTCTTGAAAGATACACAATACTGGACCAAAATAAGAAACATGCAAGTATGCAGTTGCACACTTAATTAATTTGCACAACTGTGAGGACACATGCAAGGGAGGCACTCAGAAATGAAAACTGGCACCTCTTGAGTGACCTGCTCATTTGATTCCGAAAGAATCATTTTCCAAATGTTATTTAATGATGTAGTGATGAGCAGTGATGTAACTGCTCTGTTTGGGTGACTGACCTCTTGGAACACTATGGCAAAGGCTGTCCGCAGTCATAGCCATGCAACAGCATTGATTTCAGTATGACTGCAGAGATGTCGCTGCAGACAGCAGCTCACCTCGGTGGCGTACCTTCCTCCACTGCAGAATCACCCACTATTTGGGTCTTATTTTTGCCATCGTTGCTAGTTACTGCCTGCGTAACTAATGCAGCAGTGTATGGGTGATTCTGTTCTCCAGCCTTTACAAAAGCACGTTGTCCTGAGCCCATGCAATGTCATCCTGGGAGGGATTCCTCCTAAATTACTTCCTTTGCTTCCTTGCTCATTAGCTTATCAGCATCCTCTTTGCAATTTATCAGATTAAATTTGATTATTATTTTGCTTTACAACAGTGTGAAATTAATTAATTTAGAATGGCAATGATGGAGAAATATTTGAGGCACTACCAAAGTTCTCTGTCAAAATTAAAGGTGGGTTTTCAGAAGACCTTAGTGTTGACATCATTCAGGCCCCATAGCTACTCTCTCTGCATTTCAAATCCAGATGAGACCATTATGGTGCAAGCAGACAACTTTGCTAGCTAATTTGCTTAATTATGCTTACTGTTAAAAACTGTCATCCCATTTCTAGTCAGAATAAACCTGTCTTCAGCTTCCAGCTGCTGGATTCCATCAGAGGCCTGAATCTATTTCAGTGAGGTTATCTGATCAGAGACCTTGTCAACTAAGGGAAAAAGGGAAAGCAGAACTCAAAATATACGGAGACACAGAGCTGACAAAACAAACACAGAGACAATGACAAGAAACAAACCTTTCTGGCCATAGTAATTGATGGACTACCAGGAAACTATAGGCAACACTTTCAGGAAGACCAACCTGGACTTTGCAACTGATAAGACTGTAAAACAGGACAGTCAGCAGACACTGGGCTAGGAGGGGTGTGGGAATCAATAGAGCTGTACAAACCCAGGAGGGGAAGTGCAGGGAGAAGAGGGAGGAAGAAAGACAGAACAGACAGAAAAGGGTATAAAAGGGGCCTGTTTTCCTCCTGCAGCCCATGAAGGTCCACGGTGCAGCAGATATCCACCTGCAGCCTATGGAGGACCCCATACCAGAGCAGGTGGATGCTTGAAGGAGGCCATGACCCCATGGAGAACCAGGGTTGGAGCAGGCTCCTGGCAGGACCTGTGGACCCGTGGAAAGAGGAACCCATGCTGGAGCAGGTTTGCTGGCAGGACTTGTGACCCTATGAGGGACCCACGCTGGAGCAGTCTGTTCCTGAAGGACTGCACACTGTGGAAGAGACCCATGCTGGAGAAGTTTATGTGGAACTGCAGCCCATGGGAAGGGCCCACATTGGAGAAGTTCATGGAGAACTGTCGCCTGTGTGAAGAACCTCATGCTGGAACACAGGAAGAGTGTGAGGAGTCCTCTCTCTGAGGACGAAGCAGCAGCAGAGAAAACATGTGATGAACTGACCACAACCCCCATTCCCCATCCCCCCGTGCCACTCAGGGGAGGAGCCAGAGGAAACAGGAATGAAGTTGAGCCTGGGAAGAAGGAAGAAGTAGGGGGAAGGTGGTTTAAGATTTAGTTTATATTTCTCATTATCCTACTCTGATCTGATTGGTAATAAACTAATTTCCCCGAGTTGAGTCTGTTTTGCCCACGATGGTAAATGGTGAGTGATTTCTCACCGTCCTTATCTTGACCCACAAGTCTTTCATTATATTTTCTCTCCCCTGTCCAGCTAAGGAGAGGAGTGATAGAGCAGCTTAGGTGGGCACCTGGCATCCAGCCAAGGTGGAGTCTCCACACCTATCTTATTAAATCTTTTGTCAACTATATCTCTACATGATCTCACTCTTTATCCTACGTGTATGTTTGCTGCAAGAACTAAGAGCCAGCTACAGATGAGACCTGTGGTGTCAGCTACTGAAGTGAGTGAGGGTCCCTAGTTGGATGGCCCACAGCTCTCTGGTCCTACAGACTTTGTGCCCAGAGTGCCAGCTACTAGGGGGACTCCTGTAAGTAGACTGGGTGCCAGTTACTGGAATCAGACCAGGGTGCAGGCACCCCTGGCCCGTGGTGTCAGCTACTGGAGCGAGTGCAGTCTCACTCTCAGCTACTGGAGCAAATGGGGGTCTTGGCCACCAGCCACTAGGGTAGGAATTCTCTGTGTCCCAGAAACCATCTGCTGGGAGGGACTGGCATGGTTGAAGAGGGTGAGGGGCTCAGCACCAGCATCTGGAGCAGGACTGGAGGTCACAGCCTGTGTGCCTGGTGCCTTGTGCCTGTGTCTTCCCCAGACCTGGTGTGTGTGTGGTGTATGTGTGTATTTGCTAACAAACTTCAAGCTGGACTAGCTGGTGAGTAGGGCTGCCTCAGGTCCGGGCTGGGGTATCAGACAGGCAAGGGTCTGTGCTAGCACGCCCAGGGGGACTTGGAAGTGTGAAGGTGGGATGAGTGTATGAATGTGTGCATTTGCTACAGAGCATCAAGCTGGACTAGCCGGCAAGCAGTGGAATCACAAAGCTGGTAAGAGGGTTCAAGATCTGGGCGGGGGTACCAGCTGAAGAGGAGCAAGGGTGAGGTGACTGGGCTGTCTGGTTTTTTTTATGTGATTTCTGTATGTGGGTGCTGTTGAAGGCAGCACCATGTCTGTGGACGTCTCTGGGACACGTGCTCAGCTCTGCTACTGGTTGAACCCACAAAGCTCTGCAAAGTGACAGCCACAACCCTCAGCTTGGGCAGAAGCCCCAGGTCTCCAGGCATGCTGGCCTGGGGCCAGCAGATCTAGGCAAGAGAGGTCCTGAACTGGAGAGGGTGAAGGTGCTGGCTATATCTCATAAGATCCCTTAACAGAATCGACCACCACCAAAAGGACAGACATGCCTTCATTCCCAGGAAGGGACGAACACAGTCCCACTCCACAGACAGATGGGCCCCATGCGCAAGTGTGGGCTTAAGAGGCTCCTGCTCCAAGAAACACACTGATTCTTAGGGAGGGTGATATCAACCCTCACTCCAGGAAGACACATCCATTAATTCCCAGGGAGGGAGGAATAGGCTCCCACTCCACAGACAGGCAGGCACTGTTTTTTAGGGGCCTATTTGCAGGGATCTGTTCTGCCCACTCCCCGAAGGAAGATGCACATTAATTCCATGGGAGGGCTGGACAGGCTCCAGCTCCACAAAGAGACTCGCCCTTCCTAGGGAGGGTGGTATAGACCCACATTTTTGCAATAGGCATGTATTGATTCACAGAGAGGGCTAAATAAGCCCTTGCTGCAAGGAGAGATGTGGAGTAATTCCTAGGGAGGCCTCTTCTCTCATGACAGGCAGACATGTTATTTCCTAGGGAGGGCTGAAGACATGCTGTGATTCCCAGGGAGGGCTGCGTAGGCCCTGGCTCCACAGACAAGCAGGTGCCATTTGCTCCCACAGACAGAGTAGGCCCCTGATCCGAGGAGAGGCAGGGTTAATTCCCAGGGAAGCTGAACAGACGCCTGCTCCAAAGAGAAACACACATTAATTCCCAGGGAGGGCTGCATATGTCCCTGCTCCAGAGACAGCCAGGCCCTGTTTGCAAGCATAGGCTGAACAGGCCCCCAGGCCCCTGCCCCAAGGAGAGATGTGCAGTAATTCCTATGGAGGCCTCTGCCCTAACGACAGGAACTTATTAATTGTAAAGGAGGGTTGAATAGGCCCCTACAAAAACAATAGGCAGGTGCCGATTCCTAGCACAGGCCGAGCGGGTCCCTGCTGTGGGGAGACATGTGTTTTAATCCCCAGGGAGGGTGAATGTTCCCTGCTCCCACAGATGGTCAGGCCCTGTATGTATGCATGGGCTGGGCAGGACCCTGCTCCAACTAGAGATAAACATCAATTCCCAGGGAGGGAGGAATAGGCCCCTGCTCCAAGACAGATACGTTTGCTCTCAGCTATATGCATAGTGGACTATGTATCTGAGAACACTGAAAAAGCCCCCCTCTCTGCGCTGTATGAAGAGCCCAAAGAGCAGCATTAACTGTTCCTCCTCTGATCACTGCAGCAGAAGGGTCTCGGTCTGTCTTGTTAGCTGAACTGAACAAGATGACAAGATGAAGGAGGGCGTAATGAGGTATGTGAGCAAAGATTACTCTGCCCAGGGACAAATGTAAGATGACACAAAGAACACTACAGTCACTCCTGCAGTGCCACTGGTGCAATCTGTGCGTAGTGGGCAACTCGTTGCCGTACATGTCGAGGAAGCTGCCTGGCAGTGTATGGCAGGCAGTTTCTGTGGAAGACAGAATAGGAGAAGGAAAGCCACGCATTAGTTCCCAGGGATGGCTGAACTGGCCCCTGCTCCAGAGAGAGGGGGCCCTACAGGGCCTGGAGCCACCATCTTGCCCAGCCTTTGAGGAGCCTGTTGGTCTCTCTGGAGCCTCGCTGGGCTCCTCTGCTCTGCCTGAGGTGACAGAACATTTCATGAGGACTGGCAAAAGAAAAGGCTACCCCTGCAGCGCCTCCAGCTGTTGCATTTTAAACTAAACCCCGTCTGTGTTCTGAGGGCCGCTGGGCTCAGCCGTGTCCTGCAGCGGGGCTGTCACAGTGGCCGCTGGAGCCAGAGGGCAACAGCTGTGTCAGGCACCGCCATGATGGGCCCTGCCTGCAGCCCCCCCTGCTGCCAGCACCTTGCCACGGACACCCAGCACAGCCGTAAACAGACATGGAGACCCCAACTCTTAAAGTCATTTATATGTCATTGCCTAACAACAATATTGCACGCTCCTCTGTGGTAAGGCTGTACAAAACCCAGGAAACTGCCAAGCTTAAAAAGTGAGGCCTAGGAGGAGTGTGAAGCGAGCAATATAGATGAGGAGGAAAGTGAATTTCAAAGGTGTTTAAAAGATGTTTGCAGTCAAGTTTACACGCCATCAGTTATTGTTATCACAGTACAGCACCACTCTCAAGACTAAGTCTCTTTCTCTGTCTGGATTTTTTCGTCCTATTGCCTCCTTCTATCATACCAATGCTGTCTCATTTTCTGCTCCCCTGGATTCCTCTGGCAGTCAGTCATTCATGTGAGGTACAATGCTGTTGTATTTTTCATCTCTTTCCCATCTTCCCTTTTCAAAGCTTTTCAATTGAGTGAATATCCTATTTCAGAAACCTCTTTTTTTTTTTTTGTCTTGGCAAAATCTGTTATTCCCCCCTCCTTGATAAGTAATATGTGCCATATCTATACACAGCCATCTCCTCAAAATGTCTTTTCAAAATACACCTGAATCCTGAATGATTTCGTGCACAGTCTGCAAATGAAGGACCAATTTTATAAATACCTTGATTTGTCTCAGCCTTTATCTGTCACACTGTATGTCCTCAGCAGCTTTAATGACAGAAGGCAGAAGAATATAAAACAACTGTGAGGAGAAAAGTTTAGTAAAAACAAAATTCTAAGCCCATTTCATCTGAGGCCATACACTACCGTCTAATATCCACCTTACATGAGACAATTTAAATGATGGATACTTCTATCTAGATCTTCATGGCTAGACTTCTTGTGCATCCAGCTATGCAGAATAGCAGAAATCAGTGTTGTCAGGAAGCCAGTTAATACCATCTTGATGTATTCATAGGCTGGGACATAGAGTGCAGCAGGTTGGAGGTAATTTTAATAAAGAACCAGCACATTCATACCTACACAAGATCAGCTCCTTCAGCTCCTTCTCAGCTCTGACAGTTTGCTCCAGGAAGTATCAGGGGCAGAAGAGTATTGTCACTGGCAATGCTGACTGTATCCATCAGAGCAACCAGCACCAGCCTCGTGGTCTTTCTGCCTGAGAGGAGCAGTGTGATCCTCGGTATAGTGGGATCTTAAACATGAGATATGATTTTGTCATTTTTGTATTCAAAGAGCTTTGATCAAGTTTTACTGGGTTTTTGACTGGCTTCCTGCCTGCAGGATTCCTCAAGGGCACTCCCTTGCCTCTGTATGGGCAAGTTGGGGGTTCTACAAACCTAGCTTGAATCCCAAAGAAATTAAATGTTTTCAGTGAAAGTCACTGTAGACTAGGCCCAAGAGAGAGAACAAAGTGAGCCGAAAGCTATATGAGAGTGTTGGGAGTATGGAGATGAAATAAGCTTCCACAGGAAGCAGAGCTAGGAGGTTGAAGAAGGTGGTTTTTCCCCTTTGCTGTGCTTTTGTGACACCCCACCTGGAGTATTGCATCCAGCTCTGGGGTCCCCAGCAAAAGAAAGACGTGGACCTGTTAGAGTAGGTCCAGAGGAGGGACACAAAAATGATCATAGGGCTGGAACGCCTCTCCTGTGAAGAAAGGCCAAGGGAGTTGGGGTTGTTCAGCCTGGAGGAGACAAGGCTTCAGGGAGACCTTCAATATATAAAAGGGGCTTATAAGAAAGATGGAGAGAGACTTTTTACAAAGGCCTGTAGTGATAGGACAAGGAGCAATGGTTTTAAAATGAAAGCGGGTGGATTTAGATTGGACATGAGGAAGAAGTTTGTTTCAATGAGGGTGGTGAGACACTGGAACAGGCTGCCCAGAGAAGTTGTGGATGCTCCATCATTGGAAGTGTTCAAGACCAGGCTGGATGGGGCTTTGAGCAACTTGATCTAGTAGAAGGCGTCCCTGCCCATGGCAGAGGGGTTGGACTAGATGATCTTTAAGGTCCCTTCTAACTCAAACCATTCTATGATTCTATGATACTATCTAGTCCGCATCTCTTTAGGCAACTAAGCCTGCCTTCAGTCCTGCTTCTCTTTTTTTTCGGTGGGAGAAGTGATTTAGCCATAATTTGAGTCTTGGAAGAGGTAAGAACACTGCAAGGGTAATACATATTTGAGGACAGTTGAGTGTACAAGAGTATGTATGAATGGAGTGATGCTTTCTGTGGACACATGTGATGTGGTTTCAATCTCACTTCAACGAGATCCCTTCCTACACATGGCACAATTCAGCTGCCCCTCCATTCAGTGCAGCTGCTTGTGGAACTGCTCTGGCAGGAAAACCAGCAAACAGCTGCATCAGCTCAATGCCTGGGGCAGCAAGTTGTACCTCAGAGGCAAGAAACAGTGACTAGAGAAGAAACTTCATATCATCTGTAACCCTGAAGAAAAATCTGTGTGAAATTTCTTTAGATGAGCTCAGAGTCTGGAAATCCTCTGTCCTGGAAATGGACTAATATGAAAGTTGCTCCTGCATTTAAGAAAAAGGGTTATGAATGATCTGATGGAAGGGAGAATCAACTTGCATTTTACAATGAGAGAAAGCTCTTTATTTGCTGTCTCAAGAAGGCCAGTAGTCCACCTCTTAGTGCAAATCCTTATACCTCTCAGTGCTGTATGACACAGGCGTTTTCCTGCTATTCATTACATGTGAATACAACACAAACTTGCAGCTGTCAACACAGCTAACACTAACTACCAGGAAATGATCTGTCTAAGAAGGAAATGTTGCAAGCTATCAAATCCCTACAATGTGCTAAAACATCCATAGAGGCAGACTGCCAGGGTTTATTATAAAATATGGACCATATGTTCTCTTGGCTTCCATAGTTTTGAACAAGGAAACGTGTCATCAAATAATCCCAAAGGGAAGGGAGAATCCACTGGACAGGGGAAGAATCATAATGATGCTTCATTGGGATGGTACCTCAACATCTGCTTCCCTGAAGAGTGTGAAGGCTAAAAAGACCAATAGGGATATAAAAAGAGAGTTGTTACTAGAGTGTGGATAGGAATAAACTTGGCAGGAACTCCACCATATGGCAACCCCAAGAGATATGATAGATGTGAGGAAAACCTGCTGTCATTCGTGCTGGTACAAGAAAAAATAACCTTCTAATGTATGAATCTCTCGTCACTGTAGTGAAGACAAGTATGTCAAGGCATGTATGTTTCACAGGACTCGAGGTGAAGCAGATGGATAACCCCACCATCCAGTCTTGCTGACTATTCTGTTGAAGTAGCTCCACTTATATGCAGTGTAGTTATGATTGGTGAGGCACTGGAACAGGCTGCCCAGAGAAGTGGTGGAGGCTCCATCCCTGGAGACGTTCAAGGTCAGGCTTGATGAGGCTCTGAGCAACCTGATCTACTTGAAGATGTCCCTGCTTACTGCAGGGAGGTTGGACTAGATGACCTGTAAAGGTCCCTTTCAACCCAACACTATGATTCTATGATTCTATGATTGGTGTTGAGTAAGAACTGAGTTTGGCAAGACAGAAAACCTGCAGTTCCATCTGTTTGCCTCTGATATTTTGGAATAAATATTAGCAGTCGAAATTAAAAAAGAAATAGTTAACAGAAATAAAATGTCTGCTTTAATATTAACATTCTTAAAAATCAATTCATTAAGAAGGGACAGCATTTCTGTGCTTTGAGAATGTACCTATAATTTAGTTGATGATATCACAGCAAAGTTGTGCTTTTTGAAATCTCTCTGAATAGCTCTTCAACTTTGTCCAGTTACAAAGTTTTAGAGCTTCATTTTGCATGTGCTGTAGAAACTGGGTTAAGAGATTGCAGTTCATTTCTCTGATGACTGCATTTGCACGGTGCACGATCCATCTCCATGATGTGACCAGGACCTCCCTTGTCCTTTGGAGTGTACAAAGAGTGCATGAATATAGCGACATACTGTCACCTCAAAGTGGCATATACAGCTTATAGTCAGGTATTATTTGACCTTGTAAGGTTCCTCTTTCATTCTGTCAGTTCATACACATAAAAAGAATACATAGATGTTGTGTGGGGACAGTCCAAAATGATGCTTTTATTTCAGCCTTCAATGTCACAAGTTATGTATCTCCCAACTAAGCGCAACTATGCTGAGTAATTCCTTCCTGTGTCTTGACTCCCAGTATACTCCGCCTTTGAGAAATGTGCTACTACTTTGTTTTTCTGAATTGGAACTAATAGAACCAGCATGGTGCAGCTGTGGGAGTGACTCAGCAGCACAGCTCTGCATCTTCATGCACATGACATCCTGTGACAAAAAAATCTCATATTTTCAAGATAAAAAATGTCTTAATTTCATTAATTTCTTCCTCAAGGGGAGCTAAAATTATTTTCAAGGGGAAACAGTAAAATGGAGATTCCACCACACCAATCTGTCAAGATGACAAACATGAAAATCATATCAAGAATATGTTATAGTTCAAATTTTATTGGATTCATAATTATTTTCATACTTCCAGGCAGGATTTAGGAGTATCTAAAGCAAGGCTTAAAATGTACAACATATAGTAGATGAAGTGATGCTGATAACAATGGGGACTAATGAGAAGAGAAATGTTTTGCATTTTACTCTGTAGGTTTTTCCTCAGAATTAAGGAAGTAACTTGGAAATTGATAGCTGGAGGAGAAAAATGGTAGAAATCCTTCAGGATCTGAGTATTTGACCTCTAAAAGTCCAGGGTGAATGGACTGTCATTTTCATTTGATAGAAAAAGTTAACAATGATTGATGAAATAACCTGTTCAGGTTGTTTTGTTGCATTTTGTTTTGTTGGGTTGTTTGTTTCGGTTTTTTTCAGAGAGAGTTTTGAGAGTTCTGCAAGGTCTGACAGTAGAAGTAAGATTCACCTGCTTGAAATTACATGTTTGAAGTGGCTTTAGGTGGTTTTCATCTGCAGTTCTTTCTCCCTCTTTCAGTATCTGTATCTAGGGCAACACAGAAGCGTTTCTAGGTGTCTAACAGACCTCTTTCACATATGTTCACTCATATCACCTTAAAGACATCCATCTAACCTACACTCAGCTCCACTGCACCAAAGTTCCCATTTTCCAGATGTTTAACTTCTGTACTAACTGTGGCAGACTGAAAAGACAGCTTGCAAACAAGCTCTGGTACAAAACACACTCATTCTGGTTTTGGGTTAGCCAACAGTCTGTGATGCAGGGAAGAGAGGATAGCAAGGACAGAAGTTATCCCAGACCCTTTAGGTTATTGTGGTTGGTGGAACTTTAGCATCTGGATAGGGACTAGGCTAGGGACAGGGTAGATCATTAGGCTGGGAAGGGGCAGCAGTGAGAATTCATCTTGGAGGGGCAGAACAAGATGGGTGGAGGCCGTATGCAAAACCTGAGGGCAAGTCAGCTGCTATGTGTACCCTAATCTTTGCTGTAGCTACTGTTCGGAAGACTGTTATCTTGGATGGAGAAGACAGATGGGCACAATCATCGTCTATCCCTCCAACAATGGATGATAACTTGCAGCCACTGTTCGGGAATGAACCTGAGCCTTTGCTGAGTCCAGGACCCTGTTCAATTATTTGTTAAGAGAGTGCTTATGGCCTGCACCAGAACCACACTGAAGGCATTGAAACAATTTCTCAGTCCAAAGCTCCAGGACCCCACAATATTCCTAAATACTGTTTAAGACACTAATGTAGACTTAACCAGTGTATTCACTTTGGTGAATGCCTTTGCCTTTCACCACTTAGGAGGGTAACTTTCTGCCTGTGATAACTTCTAAACTTCTATTCACACTCCTGCTTCTTAGACTTCATGGGCAAACTGCATCAAACTCCAGGCTAAAGACAAATGCTATTCAATTCTCATGTGACTTCCTTAGAAAGGCTTACCTCTGAACCAAAGCCACCATTTTCTCTGCATGTTAGCACTGTGCCAGAAGCTCCCTTGAGTACCAACTAGCTAGTCAGTGGCTTCTGAGCTTCTGGGGATACTCATCAATATTTGTCAACTTACAGTTCTTCTACCTTTGAAGTTCTATTCCGTCATGCACTTCAACTTCATGAAGTGCAAAGTCCTGCAGCTGGGGAGGAACAACTACATGCACCAATATATGTTGGGGACCACCCATCTGGAAAGCAGCTTGGCAGAAAAGGACCTGAGGGTCCTGGTGGATACCAGGTTGAACATGAGCCAGCAATACCTGGAGTACCGTATCCAGTTCTAGGCTCCCCAGTACAAGAGAGGGATGGACATACTGGAGACAATTCAATGAGGGACCACAAGGTTCATTAAGGGAGCACCTCACATGTAAGGAAAGGATGAGAAAGCTGGGGCTGTTAAGCCTGGAGAAGAGAAGGCTCAAGGGGTATCTGAAAGGAGGGTGCAAGGAGGACAGAGCCAGGCTCTTTTCAGTGGTGCCCAGTGATCAGAGGTGATTAGCACAAACCAAAACACAGGAGGTTCCCTCTGAACATCAGGAAACACTTTTTTTTCCTGTGAGGTTGCCTGAGCTCTGGCACACATTGGCCAGGGGGGTTGTGGAGTTTCCCTCTTTAGAGATATTCAAAAGCTGTCTCAACATGGTCTTGGGCAACAGACTCCAGGTGGCCCTGCTGTAGCAGGAGGGTTAGACCAGATGACCTCCGGAGTTCCCTTCCAATCTCAACTATTCTGTGATTCTGCGAACAACTAGAAGCCATTCCTTCTCAATGCTACCACATAAGGACCACACAGAATTGCTACCTGTGGACCAACATGACTAATTCAATGGCTATTTGTAGCAAAGACTCATTTATGTCATAGAGATTTCTTCTAGATTCAAAGGGTTTGTCCAAAACAACAACAAAAAATCTATTCTCTGGAAGACTACACTTTAACTGCCCCAAGGAGGCCTGATCACAGTGTTAGGCCTGTCTTGTGGGGAAAAATATACTTTCCATCTCCTAGTGACATTCCGTTGAAATTTACACACTAAAAAGTAAGCATAGGTATTTAAGGTATATAACATCCCGTTACAGACAATGGAGACCTGCATCCTCATTGAGTTGCCTAAACACAGTATGTGGTGCCATTGAAATTTCCCTATGCAAGATACCTGCATAGGGCTGGTAACCATGATAAAGAGCCTATAGAAAACCCATGTCTTTTTAAATAGGCACTTGGAGGCTTAAATGGCACTGCAGGTGCCTAGGTATGTGAATCCCTCCACTAATCAGTGCAATCAAGCGAGAGTAGAAGGCAGTTCAGTAGACATCAGTCGTGAGGAGTGTGGGATCCAAGTGCCCACATCTAGTCTCAGTGCCCACATCGAGTCCTGGCTGCATTGTATCCACAATGTGTCCATGGGCTGATAGCTTTGTCACAGCACCCATAGGATACCTACATATTCACAAAACACTGCCTAAAGGCCAGGCTGAGTACCCCAGCTTGTTAACCTTGATTGATTTGCATCTGCCAAAGTAGTCAGGGCAGTTAGATTTCTGAGTTTGGGAGAGTGTCTGCCTACCTTTGTGATGCCCCTGTTAATGAGGATGAATCCTAGTCTAGAGAATAAGTTTTCAGAAGTCACAGGTTGCACAGCTTGTTATACCTGCTGTTGTTTGCAGTGTGCTCAGTGCAGATTTACTTGAAAATGTGTGTATGAGAGCAATCTTGAATTAAAAATACATCTTCCAAAAGGTGAAGAACTGTCTCTGTGTATCCTCACAGTGAAAGATGACGGTAGGCCAAAGAAAATCATTTGCTTTGTGTGGGAGGAAACTTAGGCCAGTGGAACAGAATTACCTCCCACACTTCATCTGGTATGTGTCACACTTTGAAAAGGGTATTAAATATTAGATGAGACAACAGAAAAACTTTCAGTCAACTGGCATTTCGTTCTGCTCTGTCTGCACTCCCTACACTCTTCTGAATGCCATCCTAGTATTTCCCTTTTGGCAAAATTCTAGATTTGTTAAATCTTCCATTGATCCAGTAAAGCTCCTTCAGGTCCTCTCGTTTTGCAGGTGACGCTTGGATCACTCTGGCTGTGTCCTGTGAGAGCATTGCTCTCCCCATCCCACCAGCTTCTCTCCAATGCCTGGCTTCCACCTTACCATGGACAACCTAGCTGTGTATGCCAAGATCTTGTGACTATAAACTTTGGCTAAGTCTGCAAGAGAGTTCAACCTCAAAAGCAAAGTGTGATCTGTACAGTATGGAGTGTAAGGACATAAGACATGCTCTACCTTGCCCTGTGGTCCTTCTAGCCTAATACTGCATCTCACGTAGTGGCAGTGAGAGATGCTAATTAGGGAGAACATGGGAGCCTGGCCTGTGCAGTCAGTAGTTTAAAGGTATTGGTGATAAGTCCCTATGTTATCCTTTTACTATCTCTTAATGTAACTGCTTTCCAAGAATGTATCTAATACCTTTTTGGACCTGCTGTATTTCTACCTGCAGGGTAGACATAGGCATAAAGTGTAAGGGATGAATAGCTGTCAGATCATCTATTCCACTACAGATAATAAAACGTAATGCAGATTCCTTGCCTCCTTGTTACGCCCAAAGCTGTGAATTACAATAAGCTATTTAATTTTTCAGAAAAACAACCTGTATCCCATCCCACAGGAAGAATAAGCCACCCATCCTCCTTGCTTCTAAAATGACAAATTCTGTAAGCCCGTGTCAGAGTACTGGCTATGCTATATGGTTTTCTTTTTCTGGCTTTGTCTGGTCTGTGGTTATTAAGAGAAAAGCAACAAAAAGAAATCTAGGCTCTACAAAGGCAAGTACTGCAGGAAAAAAATCATTTATGCTGGTTTAACTGAAAACAAAATTTGGACATACCTGTCTATTTCTCCCACTCTTATCTTTTTTCTCCAACCAGCCTCCTACTTTTGTGCATCATTTATCCTCTCCCTCCTCCTGCAAGGTTTTCCTTAAATCATTTCTTCCCTCAAGGCTTTGTTATATGTCTTTTCCAGGAACATTTTGTGTTTCATTATGATGCATTATACTTGTCTGAATCAGATAGAACATTTGTCAGGACACAGGCCCCGCCTTTTAACTTGGTACGAAATGGGAAAATTTATAACACTATAGGAATTATATACAAGTTTAATCTCTGTGTTTTATTTTTTCTCCCATAAATACAATTTTTGTTCTTATTAATGATCATGCCAGCATGTCACAGTTATAAACAGTTGTCATACCTTCTGACTGTAGTTGCACAGCAGGACTTCTAAGTCAGGGATCTCAAAAAGTTTTGCAGTCCTGTAGTACTCCTTTTAAGAGACAGGTAAAGTTTATTATTGGTTTATGACAGACACTGATCTTCAGTGGTTTGCTCGAGATTTATCAACAGCTGGGCTAAAACCTAACCCAAACACCCACCACTTGTTTCTCTATGAGCAGCTCTCAGTAAGATTCAGCTCCTCTCCCATTAGCAATCTCAGGGTCAGGATGTGGCTTTTGATGTTGAGTGCAGTGAGATGCTGGCTTAGAACAAAGCCTAATAATAAAAGTTGGGTCAAATGAATCGCAGTGTTGGTTGCCATGTCATTACTGAAACCTGTGTAAGTTTCTTCAGACAGAAAGAAAAATAAAAAAAGGATAAGGACCTGGTTATGTTTATATTGCCAAAGTGGTCCAAAGCACTGGACCGATGCTGACAGGCTGGTCTGGGGCCATGCTCTCTGACACACTGCCCAAGCGCTGCACAGGAGCAGCACATGGCCTGACCCACTCCTCTTAAACCAGCTGAGCACCACTGCTTCAGTTTTGCTTCCCCCTGCCCTGCACAGCCCTCCAACAGTTCCTCCAGGTCTCCCTTTTCAGGGTATGTGACACAAACCCTCAGCTTCCCACTGTGAAAACACCTCCTTACTGGACTGGGACCCACAGCCTCACATCGTCTGTGGATCTGAACTTGGACAAAAAACCCATGTGGACAAATTAACAATTATAGTTTAGGGCCTTCAAGGGACACACCACATTGAACTTGGAATACACTCAGGTCCTAGGGCTATGTAGCCTTTGTCCCTGGCCTCACGGCAAGATAGTCTCCTGGCAAGATGCTCCCTGACTTCAGTTTTACATAGCAAGACAAGTGTAGTACATTATGCAGATCTAGTCTATGATATAGTCAAGACTATATAAAGAAGGAGTAGAATTTTTTGTGTTGATTCATATATCCTGAACATAGCATCTCTTTAGAGAAGGACCGTATGAAGATTATTTGACCCAGCTCTGCTCTGCACCAAAACTTTCATCACCCCAGACAATAAAATTAATAGGATGAGAAGAAAAACATTCTCACATTTTAAAAAGAATAAGAATGTGCTATTTAAACTGAAATCCTGTATTTTCACACTCTCTGAGCTTTGCCTACAATTTAGTAGACATTTTCAGCCTGTGCAAAAGTGATATGGATACTTAACCAAGAGTCGAACTGTCAACAGTTTGAGTTGACCTAGTTCCATCTAAGCCAGTGGCATCATAGCAATTACATTCAAGTACAAAACTAGCCCATTAAACAAAACAAAAAAACCCCATCAAATTGTGACTGAAATTTCCTGGAATGATAACTCATTAAACAGCATTTCAGACGGTTAGACCAGTGTCAGTTGTAATGCAACTAAAATTGCAGGGTTCTTTTAAAATCACATTAAAGAACGAGGGATGTTCTTATCTCACCCACGGATGATAATTCCATGGCGAGGGAAGATGGCACATCCTCTCCCTCTGCCTCACTCTGCCAGCTAATCGCTTGCAGTGGAGGACACTGGGGATTCCCATGCGCTGGAGCGCAGCCAGCAGCAGGATAATGCAGATGAACTTGAATGGAAGGACAGGATTCGGGACATTTCAGGAGGATTTCCTTTCTCAGCTAAATGTCAGTGCTCATTCAGGCAGGTCAAATCATGTTCTCTGATATGCCAAATGCAGATTGCTGCCACTGCTACAGGAACTCAGTGCTGCCCAGGCCCGGTCCTTTGCTCCATATGGGATACTGAGTGAAAGACAGGCTCAATAAATCGTTAATGTGTTCGCTCTCCAGGCAGGTCAAATGGTAATTAACCTCATGCTCATCCCTGCTGCTTTGAGAGCTAACTCAGTATCTACCACGCAGCTACAATTTAGTCCAACAACTACCATACAGGGGAGGTGATAAAGGCGTGCAGAGCATCACAGGAGCTGTGAAAGGGAGGGGACAGCCTGAACAGGGTGGACCCATCCACAGTGAGCACTCTGCATACTGGGATTGCTGTGGGCACTGGAGCATCCTAGGACACATTGGGCAGTCTCTAACATCGCTGTGCTGACCACAGCTCTGGCTTTGCAGTGTCAGCCAGCCTTCCTGATGTGCAGAGCCGACCTTGCCTAATGGATGAGATGTTCAGGGGTGGCTCTGCTAATGGATGTAGATGCAAAATAAAATGCTTCTTTCTCAGGCAAAGTGTTTCATGGCTCCCGTGGCAGTATTCTCACGGCACTTTTTCCTTTGGAGATCTTTTCTGGAAAGTCTGGACCTGCCAGTGTTTTTTCTGCAGCGCTGCTTGTCTCTGGCAGAGACATAAAGATCCATCAGCAATAAAATTAGGCTTAGTGCCATGCCTTGGTACTGCACTATAAACTGTGAGAGAGAGGAAAGGTAACTTCCCCTCCAGAAAGACCTGCTTTCTTTTGTGTGACAGAGTTTGTGTGTTTAAGGATGAGCTGATGGCAACTTGTGTTTGTGGAACAACTGGAGGCACCAAGAACATATTTCCCTCCTGCTCCAAGCACGACATTTTAATCTTGGAAATCTATGGTATTTACAGAGGAAAGAAGGTAAATTTGCAACCTTTATCATTCAAATGCCTGTTGAAGAACTGCTTTCCTGCCCTGCCTTTGGGATTAGGACTGGGAAGTGTAACTGTCCAGAGAGGCAAAAGCTGTGGAACAGAGGACTTTTCCTACAGCACTCCACAGGTCACTGTCTCACTGACTTGGCTGATTTTTCTGCTGCCAAATTATAGATATGAAGAGGTATTGAACATTGAACTGTAGCGCTGATCAATTTAAAAATTAGATACTCAAGCTGAATATGGTCAAATTTTACCAGAGAACATAGTGAAAAATAAGCTCAGGTAACAGGAATGAATATCAGTTAATCAGTCAGCGGTCAGTTAATATGTTATATGGTATATGCCTGTTATAAAACATACCAT
This sequence comes from Rynchops niger, assembly GCA_013400035.1. Taxonomy (NCBI): domain Eukaryota; kingdom Metazoa; phylum Chordata; class Aves; order Charadriiformes; family Laridae; genus Rynchops; species Rynchops niger. The sequence goes on from VXBH01004376.1 coordinate 29,699, forward strand.
ATAATTGCAAAACATTCAACAGTACTGGCGTGATACTGGCACTGAGTTTTCCACAGTTTCTAACAGAAAGAGATGCCTCTCTTTTAAAATTAGTGTACAGGACTGAATGGGCATGTTCGATATCTCTGTGAATGCACCATGGGGTGGGGTACAGGGTAGCAAGGGCATTGCAGGCACCCTACACTGGAAAAGATGAGGGTTATCCCACAGCTGGAAAGGTCTCAGCTATATCTAGGCAAAGGACTTGCCTCTTACAGCAACTATTCCTCCTCTGCCCTGTAACATGTGTTAGAAGGTGCTTGCTAGATTTCATATAGAAAATTACAATATTCTACTGGTTTTCTCCTGCTGAATTGTTCTGCAAATGCAAGGACTCTATGCTTTGCTTTGGCTTGGACAGCCCTTTGCTGCGCTGTCCCAGTCTCTGCAGGTCCTCGGTGGACTGAAGATAGACATTTTGCTTTTAACTAATAAACAGTCCTTTTAGGGTGACACAGTGGTGTTCATGTTGGGGAAAAAAAAAAAAAAAAAAGAGAAGGAAGACATGAGACTTCCTGCACTTTCATTCCCTGTGTCTCAATATGGATTATGATGACTGCATCTTACTTAGCGCACAAAGTTTCTGTTGATTTGTTTAATGTCACATTTGGCTTTCTGAAGAGTCAACAGTGAAAAAATTAAACAGTAGATTCAATAACAGACCTTCCTTCTCCCAGCTGTTGAAATAATCTGGCAATCTGGAACAATATCGATGGAACAGATTGCAAAGTAACATCCATCATACATAGGGTCTGGACTCTGTGATCAAGGATTCTTATGAAACACAAGAGTTTAGGCTCAGGATTACATGCTGATGATATAAATGGCACTTGAGGGGACCAAACTTTGACCAAGGCTGCATACTGACTGTCAGGACCCAGAGGCCCACAGGTTTGGTCTGGATTCTTCATTGCCTGCAGTAACTTCTCTAAAGAAGACAAGCCAACTCTTGGACTGGTTCGTAGTGGTTAATCAGTCATCATTTTCAAAACCACGAGACGCTGTCATTCATTGGATGTTTGAAAAGCAACGTGTGTGAGTAGAGAACATTTGTCAGTAAAGCAGCAAGTGGATTTTCCAGTCTTTCCCCACCATCACAGGTAGCTAGGATATCTGCTATGCCACATCAAATAATGAGAATTGCATCTCTCATAGTTTTCTGTGCAACACAGATATTTCTTCCGATGTCTGAGACACGACAATGGTCAAATATGTGTTTAAAACAGCAAAATTAAAATTAGATCACATGATTTTACTTTAATGTTTAGCACATAGCCCTGTTCCAGTACAGCTGGGCTGTAGAATCTATCTCAGCGTGTTTCATGCAATTAGAGAAGGAGCTGTACCCAGACGTAGAGACTTAGCAGGACTTCTGCCCTCACTTTACAACTGTTCCAGTGAAGAGTAATACTAATGTTCTGAGGCCACCTACTGTTTACTTTTAACAACTACATGTTAATGTAGAGGGCACTGTCCAAGAGAGCAGCCTTGTCTGAATGACCAGAAAGTATGCCTGATATTCCTTAAGGAAGTCAAGGTACATCAGAAACAGAACTTGCTGTACTTTAACTGCTGTTCTTTTATAAACATCATCATCCTCAACTTGTTAATATGATTTTTCATGCAAAATAAGTATTACCATCCTGATATTTTTTTTATTTCATTAACAACTTCTGCAATCTCCATAAGAATACTATTGAAAGAGCCCGATCCTCCCAGAGCTTCCACTTTCAAATACTTAGGAGGAGTCTAGATGCACATAGTGAAATCCTAGCTCCACTGACTCAGAAGCAATTATTCCCCTTTGCATCAAGAGATCTAAGTTAGAGTTTCTCTCTCTCTCAGTTCATCATAACAGGAGCTTGCTGATCCCATGCTGTTAAAACCATCTGCTGCCTCAAGCTTTGGCTTGAAGCACAATGCATAAAAGAGGAAGAGAAAAAAGGAAAACCAGAATGAAAAGCTGTTATCCGCAAAATGTCCCAGACTGAAAGCCTCCAGCTGAGCCTATGGATGCCAACCACTGCAGTACAAAGGGAAAGAAAGCTGAAACTCCAGCCACTGCAATCTTCTGCCTATTACTAATAGCAGGATTCAGTTGACTCTATTACACAAGGACTCCCTTGCATTTACACATTTTAACACATTCTCAGCTGCTATTTAAGGAAAGCTAAAGCCCAGATATAATTAAATCTGCTCAGGGACATCAAGGGCAACAAGAAAAGCTTCTGTAGGTATGTTGGTGATAAAAGGAAGACTAGGGAAAATGTGGACCCTCTCTGTAAGGAAATGGGATGCCTGGTCCCCCAGGATATGGGCAAAACTGAGGTACTCAATGACTTTTTTGCCTTTGTCGTCACTGGCAAGTGCTCGAGCCACACCACCCAAGCTCCAGAAGGCACAGACGGGAGAATGAGGAACCACTCACTGTAGGAGAAGACCAGGTTCAAGACCATCTGAGGAACCTGAAGGTGCACAAATCCATGGAACCTGGTGATGTTAATCTGTGGGTCCTGAGGGAACTGACAGATGAAGTTGCTAAGCCACTATCTATCATATTCAAGAAGTTGTGCCAGTCAGGTGAAGTTCCCACCAACTGGAAAAGGGGAAACATAAGCCCCACTTTTAAAGAAGGAAAAAAGAAAGACCCAGGGAACTACAGGACAGTCAGTCTCACCTCTGTGCCAGGCAAGATCATGGAGCAGATCCTCCTGGAAACTCTGCTAAGGCACATAGAAAATAAGGAGGTGATTGGTGACAGCCAGCATGACTTCGCTAAGGGCAAATCGTGCCTGACAAATTTGGTGGCCTTCTACAACAGCATTACAGCATTGGTGGATAAGGCAAGAGCAACTGACATCACCTACCTGGATTTATGTAAAACATTTGACACTGTCCCACACACCACCCTGGTCTCTAAATTGGAGAGACATAGATTTGACAGATGGACCACTCGGTGGATAAGGAATTGGCTGGGTGGCTGCACTCAATGAGTTGTGGTCAACAGCTCGATGTCCAAGTTGCAACCAGTGATGAGTGGAGTACCTAAGGGGTCAGTACTGGGACTGTTGCTGGCAACACAGACCGTGGGATTGAGTGCACCCTTAGCAAGTTTGGAGATGACACAAAGCTGTGTGGTGCGGTTGACAAGCTGGAGGGAAGGGATGCCAAGCAGAGGGACCTGGACAGGCTTGAGAGGTGGGCCCATGCAGAAGTTCAGCAAAGCCAAGTGCAAGGCCCTGCACATGGGTTGGGGCAATCCCAAGAATGGATTGAGAGCAGCCCTTAGGAGAAGGACTTGGAGGTGTTAGTGGATGGGAAGATCAAGATGAACAGGCACTGTGTGGTTGCAGCCCAGAAGGCCAACTGCGTCCTGGGCTGCATCAAAAGAAGCGATCAGAGGGCTGGAACACCTGTGGTATGTGCACAGGCTGAGAGAGTTGGGGTTGTTCAGCATGGAGAAGAGAAGGCTCCAGGGAGACCTTATAGCAGCTTTCCAGTACCTGAAAGGGGCCTACAGGAANAGTTCAGCAAAGCCAAGTGCAAGGCCCTGCACATGGGTTGGGGCAATCCCAAGAATGGATTGAGAGCAGCCCTTAGGAGAAGGACTTGGAGGTGTTAGTGGATGGGAAGATCAAGATGAACAGGCACTGTGTGGTTGCAGCCCAGAAGGCCAACTGCGTCCTGGGCTGCATCAAAAGAAGCGATCAGAGGGCTGGAACACCTGTGGTATGTGCACAGGCTGAGAGAGTTGGGGTTGTTCAGCATGGAGAAGAGAAGGCTCCAGGGAGACCTTATAGCAGCTTTCCAGTACCTGAAAGGGGCCTACAGGAAAGATGGGGAGGGACTCTTTATCAGCAAGTGTAATGATAGGATGAGGTGTAACCATTCTATGATTCTACGATTTAGGCATGGACTCCCAGTTCTTATTATAACACAGGTTCCATTTTTCTTCCCATTAAACAGGGTCAATTGGATGCTCAGACATCCTCTTTCAGTCTCATCTAGCAAGCAATGGGACATTCAGTTCTGCTAACAGCAGTCCCACTCACCAGCATTTGGTGTATAAAGGCTTCAATGAATCAACCAATCAACCAATCATCAATCAGTTCATGCATCAATGCATTATTCTGTTTTGTCAATTCTATTTTGCTAAAGCTCTCTTCAATCTAAACCATATTCTTCAGAGACCTGTGGAAATCCTGTAGAAATCTGTTTTCCCAGAGTTATCTCTACTCACTTTGCCGTAACCTTGCTGGCTACCTGTGCCTTGCCTGGATAGGAGGTCTAGATATGCAGAACCACTGCTGCTGGGTTACAAATCCTAAGAAAGAAGTTGCATAGCATGTTCCACAGAGCTGCTATCACCCATCTCCAAGGAAGATGAAAACAACTTGAAGCATATATAGTCTCATATTCTTTTTTTCTCCCAGAAAATGGGAGAAATCTTAAGTGGCAAAGTGAAGGCAAAGGCTGAGTATGTTTGCTAGCCATAAACACTTCAAAAGAGTAAACACAAGGGAAGGAAAACCAGAGGCATAAGCTGGAAAATCACGCTGGTATGTGGTCAATCCTAAATCAAAGCAGAGGAATCACAACATCTTTCTCCTAACTTATCTGTCTGAAACTTATAAGGAAAAAAAATCTTTTTATGAGGAATCTAAATTCTGGAGACATAATGCTATTCCCATATTGAGCACTAAAATATAACTGCAGCTTCTAAGAAGTACTTGGGCATTTTTACTTTGCAGGAAATAATTATTTTAAAACTCATTGTAATGAGTAACCGTATTTACTGAAATCTGAGAAGGTCACTTTTAGGGACTGAAAATCTTAAGGTTTTTTATTGATTTCCTCACTGAATGTTAAATAATACCTTAATAGGATGACGTAGGAGGCAATGGTTAATGAGCAGCTGGGTACTTTGCTGATGCACACCTTTTCCTCACCGTCAATGCAATATAATTAGAAGTAGCCTACCTTGATTTACTTTTTCCTTTTAAGTAAAAGTTATTGCAACTTTTTTCCCTAAATAATCCTGAGGATTTACAGGGCCATGCTGAATTCAGAAAAATGTAGTAATTTCTGGAATTAAAGCTAAATGTTATCTGGATACCAACAACCATGACCTGGTTACTCTGAATGTGTGAAGACAGAGATAGTCCCAACTCTAAGATACATATTTTCTGTTTCTCATGGACAGATTCTTCATGTCTAAGGAAAATTATTAGTGAAATAGATCATGAGAAAAGTGTAGCTACAAGAAAGTAGGGAAGTCTGCTGTCTCCCT
>VXBH01004377.1:2767-28399 GCA_013400035.1 Rynchops niger
ACTGCCCTGACAGCGAGGAGGCTGGGGGTGAACAAGAAGCTGGGACGAGACACAACCGGAACAGCTGACCCCAACTGACCAAAGGGTTATCCCACACCAGGAAACTCTGTGCTCAGCAACAAAACTGGGGGGCAAAAGGAGGAAGGGCAGGATTTTTGGAGTGGTGGTGTTTGTCTTCCCGTGTAATTGTTACGCACAATGAAGCTCTCCTTTCCTTAAATTGGCTAAAAACCTGCCTGCCAGTGGGCAGTAGTGAATGAATTCCTCATTTTGCTTTGTGTGTGTGCCTTTATCTCAATCCATGCATTTTCTCACTTTTAGCCTTCTGATTTCCTACCCTATCTTGTTGGGGGAATTGAGCAAGCAACTGTGTGCAGCTTAACTGGCAGCTGGGGCTAAAGCTCAACAAGATTGAAGGTTTTAAACTGTGGGCAAATATGAACCAAAACTAGTTTTAAAGCAATAAAATTAAACTATATTTGTATTCACTATGGAAGGGAACCTGCTCCAATGATTTCTGTTCGAATGAGGTCAGTTTAAGTTATTTACACTGACTTTGGTAAGTCAGTGCACATGTGGTATAGAAATGAGCTTCTGTATATCACAGATCTGATCAAATATAGCATAAAATAAGAAGGAAAAACTATATATATAAGACAGAAGTTCTGCTGCTTTTATGATCTGAATCTTTGATGTGAAATGGTGACACTTTTTATTTGGGAATAATAGTACAGATGAGAAACATTTCTTTTAATGCCACATCTGAAGAAAGACATTTCATATGCTTATCAAGGAGAAGGTAATCTAAAATGACCTAATCCAGGAAAGGTATTTTAAGCAAAAGCTGTTGCTACATCATAGATCAAGCCAATGGCACTACATTTAAAAATAATCACAGGGATGGATACATATTTGGGAGACAGCAAATTGTTACCGTTTCTTCTGTCAGATTTAACTGTTGCTACAATCTTAAATTTTTTTTTCTTTAAAAAATTTAGAGACAAAATGAAGCAAGAGACAGTTTTTATGTTTCATCTTCAAAGGAACACTTTTCCTGATGGAAGCACATAGCTCTCATTAATGTAAGTGGGAGTTAATCACAGAAGAGTGAAGGAAAAACTCAAAGTACACAGACATAAATATACATGAGGTGGACAACTGCTGACAATGACCTGTTTGAGTTCATTCTTGAACTTGAGCCCCACCTATTAATGTTCCCAGAACTGAATTAATTTTAAACTCAAAGTACATTGTTATAGAAGTGCTGTCAGTGTGTGTAGTGCTACATGTGACAAAGGAAAACATATTGTTCAAGAAACGATTCACTATGACAACGCGTACCAAAACTGTAGCCCTTACTTGTTGAGTAACCCCAATGATTTAAATTCATCAGAAGGGTAGCAATCCAAAGGTGCCGGAGTCAAGACTTCTATAAAAAGACTGGCATGTTTACAGAATGGGAAAGTGGGGAGAAAAAGTACTATTTCTAGTCTGTAGATTCTCTTTTTTCCTTATTTACAACTTTTTGCATTCTGCCTGTTCCATGGTGTACAAGTTTAGGAAGCCTAATTAAGAATTTAAAGGAGAATTGATGATATAACAGAAGAAATAAAGATAGGAAAGGTTGGTGGATAGGAAAGTCTAAGTTGTCTATAAGGAAAATTAGTTTTGCTGCTCTTACTGACAAAAGACATGAGCTGAAATTCAAGCCACTTATGCACTGAAAAAATATTTGTCACCTGTCCTTTTAGATTTATCTCAGTACTACTTCCATGCTGTGTCAAAATGTCTTTCAACCCCAGACTACCTTCCTAAGGAAAAAAAAAAAACCCTAAGTTTGTTGTTTTTTCCAGTGACCCAACTTTGACAAATTACTGATACATGTTTCACTTACGGAGAAAATATTTCCACTTGAATTCCTTATTTTCAGTCTGCTGACACGCTTCAGTTTTGGAAGTAACTATTTTTGTAGTGCCCCTTTTCAAATGTAAATTATTACAATTTGTTTAGCATTAATGATAAGTTTAGCTGTCACAAATTATTTAAACAGCTACATCATTCATATTTTATCATTCTCACAGCTTTACCTCTAGGAAGTATTACGTTACGTCTACAAGGTATTTCACATTTTGCGCTGATGTTGTTAGATAGGTTCATAAGAAGTGGTGCAAATTCCCATATTTCTTCATTGCCTAACACTAGACACTCTCTCAAAAAGGATATTAAAAGATCAGGAGGCAACATGAAAAAAAAAAAGCAGGGTATAGAAAAGATGCTACAAAAATAAATTGAAGACTGAACCTTTTTGCTCAGAAAGGAGACAAGTAAAAAGAGAACTTATCTGAATTTAATAAGTGACAAATTGAAGTATATTTCAAGAATTCGGCATGTAGAATTAATTTGACAGATAGTGGTGTCTTGTGGTTAATGCCTTTATTGTTCTGGCTTGTAGAAAATATTGTTAATGTTTCCCCAGGCATTTTCAAGTCCCATCCTTGTTACTTATAGGTAACTGTGATGCAGATGAGGTTGGCATTTTACTTTACTGAGTGATAGCAAAGGAAAAAACTTTCATGTCCTTTCTAGAGGAGGACATCTAACTCCCTGCTCAATATATAAGGTAGAAAACACAGCCTTACTCTTTTCCTACGTAAAAGCTCTAAGACACTCCTTACAACTTTTCCCCAAGATCTGCTGTAGGCCTGTGATTTATTATTTATAAACTGAACTAGCTGCAAACCAGAGTATATTTGCTATTTTTAGTGAGACGGGGAAAAAAGTTACAAAGTACAGCAATAAAAACAGACATTCAAGGACTTCAAACAAAGAAGAGAGACAGGAAAAAAATGACATAAAACGTGACACAAGGAGAGAAGCAAGATCCATAACACCAATATTTACATGAGCTTATCAGTCTACAGTACACAGCTATCAAGAGCTACATAGAGTTTTTAATTATATAGAAGTTTTAGCTTTCAAGAAGTTTGAGAAATCATTAAAAAATTAAATTACTAAATACAACAGAAAAGGTACATAAGCTAGAATAATCATCTTGATATCACTGCTGGTGCACATAGTGAATGGATTTTTTGGATATGATGACAGGATAGCAAAGAAAATTCAAGATAAACATAAGAAACTGATTTTATAAAACACAGTCACTCCAGATAGTCAACAAAAGTCTAGTGAAGCTTTCCTACTTAACAGGTGCTGCCTAAGTAGGAACTGATGTAATGAATTTTCTGACATCATTCTTCATAAAGAAATCAAGTTTCTATTGTAAATGTAGCAACAACTTTTCCTGCATAGAAAAAGGGATATTATAGTTATCTTTATATCATCTTTAATCTAATAAAGACTTTATCTTCAGCTAGATGTTAAAAGCATTATAAAAGCAGATTATGTAAGAAGAGAGGCTCCCACACACTTCAGGAGCTTTGTGGTGTATAACTGAATGATACCGTAAGTGATACCGTAAGTGGCCTTACAGCCAGAATGATACCATAAGTGGCCTACAGACACATAAGAAGCATATCCATTGTTCATACAGTATGCATGTGTGGAATAAATGTATTTAGTGACTTAGACCTTCTTTTGCAGTCAAGGCAGGTAATATTAATTTAGCTCTTGGAAGTAGAAAATATGCCCTAATACGTGTAAGTAGTAATTACAGGAGGAATAAAATACAACTTGCAACAACTCGATGCTTTCAACGCTTACAAGCAAACCAGGTATTTTTTCATACAAATTGTTGACTTCAAACAGATATATAGAAGCACAGAGAAAAGAGGCCATGCAGGAGGAAAACCTGCAACTGGTTTGAATCCGGCTCCCCAGGGAAGAAAGAGGGTGAATCTATTGTCACCATGCACTCAATAAACAAACTATATATCACAGTAAGTAGGTCTTACATATGGACCTGTCAACAAAGATTAGGTGATCAAAAGGAAACATCGCTTGCCCTCCACCTTACCCCAAAACCTCAGCAACTACTATTTTAAAGTGACAGCTAGCCTAGGCTAACCTAGGCAAAGCGTGCAAATGGTATGGGATTATTTCCAAAGATTTTGGTTTTAGAAAACTTACTTTTTCAATGTTAGTTGATAGGACACAAATTGGTTACAGCTGAGAGCATAAGTTCTTATTAATGGAGACAGTACGTTAAAATTATTAACCCAAAAATCTGGACAAAAACTTTAAATACTTCACAAACTTACATATACTTCAAGTCACATTCTTTACAGTTATTGAACCATGAAAAAAACCCTATGGATGGTAGATTTAAGGTCAAATTCCAAAGTCTAAGCTAACTTACAACAGAAATTAAAGCAATAAACTTCTCAAATACTTTTTTTGTCATCTTAGATCACATTATAAGTTCATCAAACACATAAAATTATTTGATCACTGGATCACTGAATATTTTGTTAAACCATTCCCTGAAGTTCCCTTTCATTTCCATAACTGTCAAGTATTAAATGGTTATGACAGATAAGCAATTGCTCTGATATTTTATGCTGACTGGACAGCTGTGACGCGTACTGTATTATTACAGACTTTTTAATTTAAATTTGACAAGAAGGGCAAATATAAGCAAGAACATAAGAAAATAAGCCAAAATAATTTTACTGAGTCCTCATTAATACTCCAAAAGTCTGTCAAGATACTATGAAGACTCATGGGTCTGGGGGAGGAGACTGAGGAGCTAGCAAAGTATTAGAGAATTCAAGCAAATGCAACAAGGTTATTCTTCCAAGAGAGGAGGTATTTCCTAAGGCACTGTTAATCAAAACCCATCTGACACAAATATACATATAGGTGTAGAAGGAAGCTATTTACACCGCCTTGGGTAAGAGGGCTTTTATACAGCTCACCATGAGCATGCAGTTTTTAAATTTTTTAATTGCACTTGTTTTTTGTTCTTACTGTTGGGAACAAAAAAAAATCACTTCATGTCACAAAGTCGCTATTAGCTGCTAGTAAGAAAATTCCTAAAGGAAGGCTCCCATATGTTGATTCCAGTTGGGCATGCTTGACACCATAGCTCAAGAACTAAATGAGTGAGGTGCTGGTAGTAGTGGAATTCTGAAGGACTTGGAGCACTCAGCAGGATTTGGAAAATTCATCAGAAGTATCTTGACATCTGTAAAGATAAGAGACAAGCATGTAAGTCTGCTTTATTAAGTATTTAAATCTTAACAGATGTCTACCACTTCAGACAGGAACCTTAATCCACTGGTCCATGGGATATTTGAAAGTGGCATCATTCTGATTTATATAAAACATTTAATTATCAGGACAGGAAGAATGACATTGTAGGTAGCAGCTGGGTCTGCCTTCTGTCTGATCCTTACTAACTGGCTGCATATTAGTACAAAACAGAAAAACATCAACAGAACATACTCCACAGGGGCCTATATGGTGTCAGATTTCTTCATTTACTGTTCCACTTCAAGGCCCAGTCTCATAATAGTTAACACTGTATATATCTTAGTTTGTCCTTGGGTTTCAGTATAGATAAATAATTTATTCCTCCTTTTTTATGTGGTTGTGGAACATGAGATAATTCATTCTGGTTCCATTCTCTACAGACAGTATATACTGATCTGCACTCAAGGGACCAAAACTCTGCACTTCATAATGAAAACAATATAAACATATTTTTTAAAAATATGCTAGGTTTCTTATAGCCTAGTGTTCAAACTTTTACATCAGAAGCAGAGAGATTTGGATTCAGATCTCCTGACAGACAGGACAGTTGAATCTGCACTCCTTACACTTTGCTTGGCCTATTCCAAGGCAATGCCAGTATTTACATCATGTGGATATTCAAATACTAAATGATCAAACACTTTTTTCCACATGAATTTGAGAAGGCTGATATTTGGGTTTTAGGTTTTCTTTTTGTTTGTCTTTCTTTTTTTAAAAAAAACAATAGTTATGCAGCAGTCCTAACAGTTTCTCTCTTTGCCATCTGTTATTTCATTAAGTGATGTTATTTTTCATTCAGTTTGTTAAACAAATAATAGGAAAAATGTAAACACAAAGTTCAGAATTCCATCATCCAGCATTTTTAATTTTCTGTGAACTTCCTCTCTCTTAACTTGTCATTGTTACTTCCAAGTGAACTATTCCTCTAGTACCTTTTTCCAGTTAACCCAGATATTGAAAAAAAGCCCAAAACCTTCCGGTGCTACACCGAAGTGCTTATTAATGTTTTGTTGTATACAAAGACTTTATACATCACAGAATTACAGAATTATCTAGGTTGGAAGGGAACTCTCTGTACCGTCTGGTCCAGCCACACTGCTCAGAGCAGCCAGGGTCCAGCCAAAGCAGATTCTCCAAGACCATGTGCTGTCAGGTTTTGAGCATTTCCAAGGATGGTGACTCCACAACCTCTCTGAGTGTACCAGTTTTGGCTGGGATAGACTGGGGATGCCCAATGCAGTGTGGTTTTTTCAATCATACGGACATAAGATCAGCATATGGGTTTCTGCTGGTTTTGGCTGGAATAGAGCTAATTTTCATCACAGTAGATTGTATGGTTCCATGTTTTGGATTTGTGACCAGAACAGTGTTGATAACACAGGGATGTTTTAGCTGTTGCTGAGCAGTGCTTGCATGGAGTCAAGGCCTTCTCTGTTTCTCACTGCTCTGTGTGGAATAATTACTAAATTGGCCAACAATACAAAAGTACAGCATTGTTAACACATTAAGGAAAGTCATAAAATCAAGAGGCTTCTGAGGTAGAATAGAGCCGCAGCTGGCACGCGAAGAGTGCAACATAGGCAATTACCTGTACAAGGTTGTTTGCGAAACTACACAAGGGATGGAACGGAACGCAATTGTTACATGGCCTTCCCTTGTGACAAATAGCAGATATGGGGATGAGATGGCACTACGGAACAGATAAGTGGCCTACACGCTACCCAAGCCAACATTGCGGCAAATGTTCATGAAATGCTGTCCTTTGTGCAAACTTTGCTCACTACAATGTACCAAAACACACCTCCATCCCGGAGGCTATCCGCCCCCAAGGTGCGAACACTCCTTCTTGAGTACATTAATCGTAATACAAGTATTAATGACTAAAGACACTCAAACTCCACTTTGAAGATAAAAAAACATAGTATAAAAATAGCCCGAGACGGGGGGATATGGGAGAAGACACCATCACGAAGAATTTCCATTGCTAATTTCCGGGATCAGTCGACGGGCTGAGCCTTTCTTCACTCACATAGGGACGCCTTTGGGTAAGACTTCAATTATACCAAGTGCTTTCTTGGGGACTTAGAAATTTCTCTAGAGAATCTCTATCCTACATTTATAGCCAGGCTGTATCGTTTATAATTTTGTCGTGCATTTTGTATGCTTAACAATGTCTTGATTTGCACGTGCTTTGCAGACAGTGTATTTATCACCGGCAATCCTAAGAACCTGTATACCTGTTGCTTAAATAAACTNAAAGGGTTATCCCACACCAGGTAATGCTGTGGTCAGCAACAAAAGCTGCAGGGAAAGATGGAGGAATCAGGGGAACATTTGGAGTTACAGTGTTTGTCTTCCCAAGTAATCTTCATGCATGATGAAGCCCTGCTTTCCTGGAGGTGGCTGAACACCTGCCTGCCGATGGGAAGTAGTGAATGAATTAATTACTTGGCTCTGCTACCATGTGCAGCTTTTGCTTTACTTATTAACTGTCTTTATCTCAATCCATGGGTTTTCTCACTTTTAACCTTTCAATTCCTCCCCTGTCCTGGGGGCAGTAAGCGAGTGGCTGTGTGGGTCTTCGCTGCTGGCTGGGGTTAAACCACACCACTGAGCAACCTGTTCCAGTGCTGGACAGTCTCACAGTAAAAAAGTGTTTTCTCGTGTTCAGTGGAATCTCATGTGTTTTACTATCTGTCCATTGCCTCTTGGCTTTGCAGTGGGTACTGCTGAGAAGAGTCTGGTTCCATCTTCTTTATTCCCTCCCATCAGGTATTTAGCCACCTTGGTAGGATCCCCCTGAGCCTTCTCTTCTCCAGGCTGAACAGTCCCAGCTGTCTCAGCCTTTCCTCACTGCAAAATGGTTAGTGCCCCTTCGCTGGACTTTCTCCAGTATGTCCACATCTCTCTTGTACTGGGGAGCTCAGAACTAGGCACAGTACTCCAGACATGGCCTTACCAGTGCTTAACAGATGGGAAGGCTCATCTCCCTTGACCTGCTTGCAATACCTCACAACCTTCCTTACATTTTAGTAAAAAGGTTGGGTTCTCTGATAGAGACCCACTAGTTTATTCATTGGTTTTTATTTTGACCTTTAAACCTTTCAACACACATAGCTAAAAATTCCAAAATTCCTGTTGCTTATAACAGTCATACAAAAAGTATTGCATATTTGGTAATTTACTTACGTGACACAGAGGAATGATAATAAGATTAGACCTGTAATTTTGTATATTTAAATGAAAGAACTAAAAAGTGCTCCCACTAAAACCGCCACTTTTGGGTATTGATAAATTTCTAAAAGAATCAGTTATAAACTGTAGCTGGGTAATTGAGCAGATGCCCTTAAACAGATTAATAATGTTTAGTTCTTTATACCAGATTTACCTCTGAAAATAATTTATTCAGCAGTATTTCACCATGAAGACACTATGTAACAATCCCCTGAATATTTACTCTGAAGCACAGACATTATCAGTTTCTAATATTGCTGTATAGCACAATTCAGCTTACTCCTGGTAAAGGTGACTTTGTCTTACCAATTACATATGCTACTTCTGTAGAACCTAATTCTTAAATATTGATAAATAACCTTATATGTCCTTAGTCTCCATCTGCTTGCAATATTCAGACAACAACTGGAGGTGTCTGGAACACGACAGTTCAACTTTGCAGGAATATTCAAGATTCAAAGTTTGTTTTCATTCCTGGCAAGAGCAACTGCAGCAAAGAATCTTCTGAATACACATAATGCCAGGGCATTGAAGTAACCGTTTACAACTCAAGCCATCACTTTTTAACTGTGGTCTGGGGAGACCCACTGCACCCCATCTTTCACAGAGTGTAAAACCAGTTCCCAGTAGATATCACCTTGTTCCCATTTGACAGGTATCTTCAAAGATCTTTCTTAGCTTAGGATCTCAGCTCAACATGAACCTTTTCCATCTCACAAGCAAGACCCTCTAATCCAACCTCACTGCTGTATTTACCATGGACATATGGCTCCTGTGTCAGAGCTATCATACAGTTGGCTTTTAGTAAGGACAAACAAGGCTTGCATTTACCTACAAAACAGTGTGTAGTCATATCTGATGACACATGGACTCACTTTCCCCCTCTAGAGCCCAGTGAGTAAGGCACTGACCTGAAAGAGATTTCAATTTATCCCCTAGTTCAACCTGAGTTGAATTTATCCCTGATGCAAAATTCTGACCTAGCTCCAGACTTCAAATCTGGGTTTTTCCGGGTGAACCTAGCCTGTAGACTCTGGAAGTATGTCTCATACTGAGATCTAGGTGTAGCATTGGCTGGTCCGTTGCAGTGAGTGCTGGAGTTTCCCCTCTCATGTCCTGGTTTCCAAGGGAAGGAAGCCAGGTGTACAAGCAAGAAAGGGGTCGCAGTGGACTTTGGAGGTTCTCTCATCAGAATGGTGGGAGACACCATAATACGCACCCACACGGCAGTATAGAGAGTATGAAGGTATTAATGTCATGCTCTAAAGGCATCTCCCTCCTCCTTTTTCCACTGACTTAGTCAACCCTTTTTTGTCACTTAAGTAATGTGTCTTCAGTGGTACTACTGTCTTCCTCTCTTCTTCCTCTGTAACAGCAACACTGTGGAGCACGTGCAAATGATTTCAGGCTCTCTGCTCATTCTCCAAGCTAAATGCTCAGCTAGGGCCTGTCAGCCTTGTCGTTGAAGCAGCAGAGTGCCTAGCTTGAACAGATATGCCCTGATTATTAACCTGCACATGAAGCTATACGGCATCTGGACTGGCACTGGCTCACATCCAGGAAGCTTGAGGACAGTGTAAACGACATCAAGCTGTATATGTGGATATTTATAGAAATATGCATGAGTTGGCAATTACAAATCTGCCCAATTATTCATGATATTAGCAGATATAGTTCTAACCCAATTTTTCATGCAGGCCTAAGGTCCACCAGCAATGTTATTGGGTGTATTCCAGGCTAAGAGCCTAAGCCTTTGGGCAGATAGAAGCTTGAGCAAAGACACAAAGGACTTCAGTGGACAGCATGAAACTGAGTGTGGGTACACTGTCTGACCATGGATAAGCAGACTGACCTAGTGTTCCTTAAACAAACCAAATTTTATTTTACTTCATACTTGCCTGGTTCGGTTGACTGTCCTTCATGGAGAAAAACCAATTAGTACTATTCCTGGCCAACATGAAACAGCAGTTGGAGGAACCTCTTCAAGCTCCCTGAGTAAGGGTTACCCATCTCCAGCTTTGTTAGATCAGCAGCTCTTTGAATTTAACATGCTCCTGAGGTGCTGCTGGCTCACCACATGGTCCCACTAGCTACCCCCACCCTAGCCACCCCAAAAGCTTCCCATTACAGAAGATTATTTGGCCTTGGATGTGTCATATTTCTGCTTTACATAATGTACAAATTCACATATTCAAGGGCAGCTGTCAACTAGGAATCTTTAAATTATATAAGGTAACTTGGTGCTCCATTAGCAGTACAAAGAGGCAGTAATTGTATCAAAGATTCCAGCTGAGAGTCAAAAAAAACAGCAAAGCAAGAATGAAAGTTCTTAGTAGAGAACATCTGATGCTACAATAAAATTATGGTTTTGCTTTTACTCCTGAACCTTGCTGGCTACTGTTGGAGAATTAAAGCAACAAAATGAAAGACAAGAGTGTCCACTGAAAAGCTGGTGATTTCTTTTCTAAAAAAACACTCCTGTGCTTTGTTCAAAAAAATAAACACACAAATAAACCCCCATACATTAAGTTCTAAAGTTCTGTTGTGGCTTCTGATATGTGTTATTAAAAAAAAAAAAAAAAAAAGGAAGAAGAAACCTGTTAACCTGTTGGGTAATTAGATCCTGAAATACAATTCAGCCACAGACATATAGGCATCATAGTAATAACTGCAGCTGAACTTAAGATCTAAGCTTTTAGCCATAAATGAGATACCCATATTGGTTTACTGGCCCTTATGAAGTCCAACATATAGGAAAATGTCTAGATTTACTGCAAGGCAGCTTGTAATTTAATTATCTACCAGACTTTAAAAGCTTCTCAGAGTATGTTTACTCTGCAGACAGCACACACTACAGCTTATGCAGACCTTTGTGAGATAGCTTTAAACATCTATCCATTAGAGGACCAGGATGTGCTACAAAGTCAGCAAAAGAAGGTGAGTATTGTGACAGTAATGCCTGCTTCCTTTATCAAATTTTGTAAATTTTGGTGTTTGTGTCTTGACATTTAGTTTCAACATACAGATGCCCCCAAAATACTCTTTTTTTCTTACTGATTTTGGTTTTAAAAAAAAAGTTTGTAGATAACTTTCTGTAGCTATCAAGCCAGATGCCCCAAAATGAAACTCTTATTTTCTGACTAACTCAGATCATTTTAAAAAAGGTGCGTAGGTAATATTCTGTCAATATAAAGCCATTTTAGAGTGATCTGATAGATATTAGGAGAGCCTTTGCTTTGATGAACCTGAGTGGGACAAGCCCAGAGTAAATTAGAAAATCCACAATGTACTGTAATGAACAGGGCAACTCCTGTAAGGACTTAATAGTTCAGAACTTGAGTTGCCAAGGAATAATAAGATTTCCCTCCTAGCGGTTATTAGCCTGAAGTAGCAAGACTGTGTAGAAAAAAATTTGGGACTTACACCAATTATCCTCCCAAATACCAGAAATGACCATCTGAAGTGCATATCTCAAGAAAATGTAGTTAATAAACCTAGGAATATGTGGTGACTATCCTTAGCTTGTCTTTTATGTGTTCTCATTTCTATCTACTGTCAGAATAAGACAAAATACATGGGAAATTGGAAACATTGACATTTCAGGCTTCTTAGGATGAAGGAGAAGTGACATCTCAGTGCAATTAGGACACACATCCATTGGCTGTTCATCCTGCAGCAAGAATGACAGATGAATAAAATGTTTCCAGCTGCAAGTTGGAAATCAGTCCTACATATATGTGATTTAGTGTCATTTGATCAAGAGACTTACTCAGCCAGGTCCTATTTTGTCTACAGAGACCAAATCCTGTCAATTATAACAAACAAACCTTCCCAGTTAGTTGTAGGGAACATTTTACATACAACAGTTATCCATGGCCTTATTACGTTTTGGCTGGCAATACAGATATGAAGGCAGGAGTTCACATGACTCCAAATAGCTGCAAGCAAACAGTGTGGCCTCAAAGCAATTTTCAGAGTCAGTACAAAATGGGAACTGTGATAATACAAAAAAGGATATTTTGCTTCTAAGGTATGCATTGGAGAGTTACTGCTTTGTATGTACTGTTATTGTACTTTACAATATCTGTAGAATATTGCTAGATTTGTAAAAGAGAAAATATATAGGAAATGCTCTGAAACTAGATTCCTAGATCCAGAAAATCAATAGTGCACATCGCCTAGCTGCACCCAGGCTGAAATGAAATGCAAAAGGAATAGTAATTGTTAGAAACTAAATTTAGAAGCCGTAAAGGAGATGTGCTTGTTTATAGCTAATGGCCCCTGATAAAGTATGCCAGCTGGTGGCTGTGGCTTCCCTGCTTCAGAGTTTTGCAATGCAATGAACCATACGCTGAGATGACTCACTGCCCACAGGCAGGGCCAACCTGTTTGATGGTGAAGAAGAGCTAGCAAGAACAGTGGGGCTCTGACAAGGCAGACAGAGATGGCAATGCCCTGTGGATGCCAGAACATAGCACTGAGGTTCTTTTGTGCAGGCACAATGACAGAAGCAGCATAGGATGTACCCTCTGTTCCTTTTGCTGCTTTTGTATTTTTATTTATTGTGTGTTATGGATACAGCAGTTGTTTGTTATGTAATATGTTCTTAGCACTGCTTTCTCTGCTTGCGCTTTTGAGTCTTTTCTTGTCTTTAGTTACCACCCTCCCATACCCATGTCTTTTTCATTTGGCACTGGATTCCCCAAGTTATAGAATTTACTGAACTTTCCTTTTTGATGGATCACACTCATGTTTATTCAGTCATTTACTTGACAGAGATACAAAGCCAACAGTGTTCCTTACACTCTACCCTACTGCAAATGCAACAGCTACAGGAGTACAACGGAATGCACTCATCTTTTAGTCTTTCTGGTCTGACCTCATGGCTGGCACTGCTTTGAGGTAGGAGTTGGACTAGACACCTCCTGAGGACCCTTCTCATCTGAACTGTCCTATTATCCTGTAAACACAGGATGATTTTTCCTATGTTATTAAGACCTGTGTTGTCGCCAACTTCACTATCTGAGTTTCTCTTTTCCCTCCCCTTTATTCTGTCAAGCACAGTTTACAGTTTCTTTGCTCAGTAATGCCTCAGTATTTCTGCACATAAATGAGGATATGATCCACAGACTACAAGATCTCCAGGGCACAGCCAAAACCAGTTTATGCCTGCACTTTACCTAAAACAATATGTGTCATCCTCCAGAAGTAAATATGTAGTACAATTAATGACACATTTTAAGTTGTTTTCTAAAACATCCTATCTAGATGTTATCCATTAGGTAAAGTGATTAATTGAATTTATTTGAGAAGTCCAGAAAAGCTAACTTTGTGATTTTCTTAATTAAAAATATTTCAGTCTCTCCATTTGTTTTAGTAGCTTTCTTATTAAAGACATCCCTTAGTGAGCAAAAATCTCCATTTATATTATCTGCTTCAATTATGCTTTTACCTTGAATACAGCGGCACTAGTAGTGTCCAGTAGTGTCCATCATTAGCTCATGTGAAAAGACTAATTCTTCATTTATACAACTTTATATTCCAAAGAAACAAGGGCATACTTTCATGTTATTGCTGTTCTTCACACATGCGGGGAAATCTGGATATGTTAGATGAGAACTATATATCTCATTTTGAAAGAGATTACTGACATTGCTAGTATTGTTATTGTCATTTTTTTGACTGTGCCCACATTCTCTGGTGAATCACCAGGGCTTCAGAGAGGACCAAAGAACTTTGCTATCAAGCTTTTAACAGTTAATGAAAAACCCCAGGAAGTGTCAACTTCTTACTGACTTCCTTTAAAAGGAAATTATCTACAATTTCTCTACACAGAGCTGCATTGGGTATTATAGATGGCAAATTCAGTCAAAACAAGGAATTTTTTTCAAGGAAAATGTATGTTCTAAAATAACAAGGATCACATGTGTAAAATTCATAACTTCTGTTTTGCAGGGAATGCTACTTTCTGATCATAGTAGTGTCTTTTGGTCATCTTCATATAATTTTTGTGAATCTTTCTTATATTCCCAATATACCTTGGGAGTACAGTGAAATAATGACATGTTTATTTGTCTGTCAATCAACTCCAGAGGCTAGGAAAACTGTAAAAGGTGTTATCAGTCATTGTCTTTAGGACAGTCTGTACTCTGGTATGCAGTCCTTCATCTCCAAACATGGTTACAGCCATACCTGTAACAAAGAGATGAGCTTCTTGTGTTCCTTCCTTTCATGAATGGCACAGGTCTGATTATAACTAATCACATGCAGTGCAAATCATTTGACGACAATGGTGTATGAAGGCAGACTTGTTCAGTAGCTCTACACAACAAAGTGTTTATAGCCTGCTGAATTTAACATACTATGTTTGGTAATAGACTTTAAGACTGAATTAAAAAAGAGAACAAAAATCCTCTCCTTTAGCATCTCTAAGCAAGCTTTGCTTGTAGCTTCCTTGGGAAGCATAGTCACTAACACCTTCAGCATAAGCCAACTAAACAGGGAGCAAAGAACAAGGCCAGCTACATGATTCTGCCCCCACAGCACAAGCTAGCAAAGATAACAGGGAATGGCATTCCTCTCATCCCCTGTCTCAAGTGTGACAGTTGAGAATTTTTTTGTCCTGCTCATACTAAAAATGTAAAAGCCTTCTGCTTTACAATATATCTTCCTTGTTTTCCAGAGGGGCACATTAAATTACAACCTTAATTTTACAGTTTTTTGAGAATATACACCTTACCTGGGTACACGCATGACAAACTGAGTTATGCAGTTAAACAGTAAAGGCTTCACTATCTGACTGGGAAAAATAGGAATAATCAGGTGGCAAATGCTTCCATTGCCTAGGTAATTGCAATAGTGTTTTTAAAATTGTAAGTAACAAAGCTCAGAGTTGGTGGTTATAGCTAGGTCTTTACAATGTTATGAGTCCTTGACATAGAAGGTGGTACTTTAACATATGGGTCTCACAGGAACATACAGGAGCTGCTCTGAGACAAAATGTTCCAAAACATTTATCTGTACAGAGGAAACCAAAGAGAGATAATGAGAAACAAAACGTGTCTTCGATATTTGAACAAAGTTTACAATGCTTTGCACTTATTTTCTATGTACAAGTATCATTATCTTGCTGGGACAGATTCCGTGGTTTGTTCACTACTCATGATGAACTGTATCTGTAAAAAGGTGTCACAATAGCTATTTGTTTTATATAAAATAACAGAATAGAACTGGAACACAGACAAGGAAGCATGCTTGGTCAGACTCCTGGTTTCAAAACAGTCACTCAATGTGAAGATCAGTTGGTTCTACTGAGACACCTACTGAGAGAATAAATAGGGTGAAAATAGGAGGCAATAAAAGCTGAAGACTGTACGTAACATGGAGTAAACTCCTCTTCAGAGAAACAAAGTGAAAGGCATGCTGTTGCAGTAGGCTGGTTAATAACTATCAATTGCCTTGTCATATGCTCTGGGCACATGAAATAAGTGAGATCATCATGTCTGGATGCTTCACACACACTCTTCAGAAAACACGAATTAACTGGGGAAAAGTTATATGCCATTTAGTAATGGGATTAGATACTCCCACATTAAGTCCAATTTCAGTACATTCACCTGTGGCATGAATGACTTTCTAAAGGAAAGACCATTGCTGCACCACTGATGTATTACAGGATTTGTTTGTTCTAGTAAGCATATCTGAATGTCATTCTTTCAGGCTGCAGAAGAAAGGTATTCAACAGTGCAGAGTCATATGGATTTTCACTAGATTTCTTTGTTCATTTATATTTTTAAAGACACAGTGTGGGAGGCAATTGTCTAAACACAGGTATCTAGAACAATATTAGACACTCTAGCATGTCTTGTATTGCTTCCTGATGTTGCTTCACATAGACATAGGGAGTATCTCATAGGCCTGGTCACATCTGCCAGCCTCTGACATTTCTAGTACCCCAAACTGTTTCAAACATAACAAGTTACTTATGTTTAGGTGACTAAGCCCAAAGTCTAATAAATTTATAAACTGAAGCTGTGTCCAAATCAGAAAAATGTTAATTATACATCTTCCTCAGTTATGCATTTTGTTAATTAAATATCTTGCCTCAGTTGGAAGGCTACAGACTCCAGACTTGCTAAGAGGTTGCAACTGCTCAATTAGCACACTAGTCAGCCTCCAAGCTTGCTCTTTTACCCTTTTACAAGGACGAAGTCCTATAATCTCAGGTGGTATTTGCATTTTTATTCTTTTCTTAAGCCTTGGTATCTGAAGTGACCAGGATTCATGGAGACATATAAATTGGTACTGGATTTTTCTGAACAATTGCTTGTTGCATTTTTTTGTGCCTGAAAATTTTGTTCAGGAAATTAGAGACTAGGAGTATGCTCATGCAGTAAATTCTTTGTCATAGTAACCATAACATGCCACCTGGTATGTCCAGCAGCAACGAAGCATGACCCATCACACATAAAATGCGTAAGACGCTTTCACAGTCACTGTCACTTACATGTCCCCTAGTATGGCTGGATATACTGAAGCCACTTCCCTTTCTCTCACACTCTGTAATGGGACTCTGACTCAGGTTTTGTACTCCTGGAGGAGAAAATTATGGCTTTTGCTGTACACAGGACAAAACATTAGCCAAACAATGTCTTTTGACTTTGGACCTCAATCCTTCATGTGAAAACTTCAAAACAGATCCCATATACCAACTAAAGCAAATTTTACCCTGGCAACTGACAATCACCCTTTCCCAGCTTCCACATTTATTTTTCAGCTCTTTCAACATAACTTCTCTTCCTATAGTACATCCAATGAATTCTATGTAACGTCCATTCCAGCTGCTGTCTCCATCTCTTTGCCATCCAGCTGGCTAATCTTACTGAATACTAGCCTAGAGAAGATACTTTACCTATTTCTAAGCTAGAGTTCAAGGTCCTTCCCTTTACTTCTCCTTTTAGCACCAATTACTGAAAGTGAAGTCTTGTGCCAGCAGGCTTCACTTCACTTTCATGCTTCTCCTTCCTTACTGCCACAGAGTCAGACTGACAGTCTCACTAGAGGAGCAACCAGTACTAATCCTCAGCTGGTGTCCAGGCAAGCATGGTGCACTACCCTACTGCTGTCACTTTTCTTAGCCCTTATGCTTCCATGAAGCTATGGTTCAGGAGTGTGAGAACGCACATGCGCATTGGCCACCTGCATTTTCTCTAAGGCATAGGAAACATGAAAGTGTGCAAACAGGGAGGGTGTCAAGTGAATTATACAGAAATAAATCTCCAAGAGTCAACGTTTCTGACAAAGAGACACATTCCAATTATTTTCAAGGTAAGATAAATGTGGTACATCAGAAGCAGGGTTGTGAAATACATTATTAGTCTACAGTTTATGGAAGTGATAGTTGTCTATTTCTCTCTTCATTTCAGGTAAATTTATCTGTATTCCTATATCCTAACACACAGGTGGGAATTTTGTGGGCCTTTAGATTTACTTAGAAGTTGATACTGTCCTTGCATTAGCCACTTTGCATTAGGTGCTGTGTTGCAAGTCTAACAGCTCCCCTGAGCAGTTCTTTTCTGAAAAAAAGTTATAACATTTTTGCTGGCTGCAGTTGGTACCTGGAACAACACCAAGGCACTTAACTTACCAGTGATTCATTCAGGTGCCCTTCCAAATTGTATTAAAATCCTAAGGTAATTGACTTCCATAATTTTAGAACAAAGGAAATGTGTTTACTAATTCAGATTGCATTTGTTTTTAAACCAATTTGGTTTCCACTTTAGCAAAAGAGTAGTACCAAGGTTATGTTTCAGTATGGTCTACTGCTTAAAACTGGGTTACAAGTTCCCAATTTTACTTATGATATCATAATGGTGTATTGTAATATAGATGTGTTCAAAAGTCCGTATTTTTCATACTGCTGTTTAAGTCAAAGTGTTTCAAATAATGACAGAATGTGTTTGCAACCATGAGGCAGCTAGAGAATGTAAAAGAACCCATTGAGAAATGGTGTGATCAGGGAATTTTGGGAGCAGCACTATGTATACATCCTTCTTTTCTTTGAATTTTGTAAGACTGTGTAAAAAGGAAAAAAAAAAAACCAACCTCCCTAAATAAGACACTTCTTAACACTATTATCTCTTGAGAGATTGCCCTAATTTGCTCAGATAATGCTTTCACTTCTCCTGTTTTACAGAGCAATTCAGTGTGATTAGTACAAATCTCCAGTTAAAACCTGAAATACCTACTTGTATAAACTAAGCGTATCAAATGCTTATCTCTTGAGGAAAAAGCCTTTATCTCATATTCTTCCTTCTTGTTGATACTTCAGAAATGCCCTTGCTTTTATTAAATTCAGTATATTTGCTTAGCTTTATAGCAATTCATATCAAACTCTAATATTTACTTAGAATTATTGACTTGCTTACGCTTGGAGTTTTTAGGGTCTTTTAAATATGAAATTATATTCATTTTGTATTAGAGAATAATACATCAGGGAAAATAAATCTAGTTAATTACCCTTTTTATTATTTTTCAGGATTTAAGTGTTCACCTGAAAAAAGATGCATAGCTGTTTGTTTTTTTTTTTTCATATCTCTAATTTATATTAAAAAAAATCCACTTTCTCTTCCAGGAGTGAATTTTGCTTTGGTATTTCTGATTATAATGACACTACTACAGTAAAGTTGAAGCTTCTCCAATATAATAGCAATTTCAAGAAAAAAACATTCTGGGTGTCTCAAAGGCAGCTTTACTCACTGTAAAATCATAGAAAGTGTTGGGATGCAATGGACTTTTAAAGGTCGTCAAGTCCAACCCCCCTGCAGTAAGCAGGGACAAAATAAGAAGGCATCATTGCCAGTGTGGAGACAGTTGCTTCTAAAATATTTTTGTGAAGCAACAATAAACAAAAGAGGACTCATTTATACAACAGAAAAGCCGTGACATAAAGAGAAATTGTTGAACACTCACTGTGCAAGACTTGTATGGCATGAAACAGCTTTTTGCTTTGTCAGTGGAAATAAAGCTGAAGGAAGTGACTTCCTAACAGGAAAGGAAATCTGCTTGCTGCTTACTCCTAGCTTTATCAAAAGACAACATGACTGAGGACATTCTGCTTTTTTAAATTAGAAATCCAGACTTCTTTTAATGTTAAGGTCTGCCATTATGTCTATTGGAACTTAGGGTTACCAGGAATCTGCCATCTATGGTGTTATTTTGTTAAGGATAAAAAGTGAAAACCTCAGCAATACTTCTTAGAAATAAACTTACCTATATTGCATTGATGTAACTCCTGTGATATGTCTTTATTAACCAAGTTCATTACACTACACATTATTTGAAACTGTTGGCAGAATCTACTTATTTGTTGCTTACTTTTTTACACAAAAAAATCTGTACCTGGAAAAATAAGCCATAATATGTGTGTACTTGGTGGTAAGTTTGATATGCTATTTTACATGCATTCTCACTGAGATCACGTTTTCTTTGGTGCCTTTCATACACCGGGTACTCTATTTTTGGATACGCAGTATTGCAAACTTACTACAAACCTATTATTGTCTGTCAACCTTGCATATCCCAGGAGAGAATATGATGTAGAAGAAAATATGGTAATATGAGAGAGATTGTTTAAAGCAATAAGAATTCATTGCTGCAGGTTAACTGCTACTTTTCCTACTGTCTAGTGTAAAAAATAATGTAAAACTTTAAAATGAAAAAAAATACTTTAGCAAGTTTATTTTTGATAAAAAAGTATTGACATCTCATAGGAGATCAAGATTATAAATGCAATATAGTTAATAAATCAAAATGATAGACCTGGGAGATGAAGAATTGCATAAGATTCTCTATTCTGTCTCACTACACTGAGGCAAAATCAGAAAATCCTTAACAGATGTTTGTCTAGGGTATTTAATAAAAAATAAGATATTTCCTCAGTCCCTGTAGACAGCTCATTCTAACCTTTCATTAACTAAAATACCACAAATATATTTTTAGTACACCACCCTTTAGAACAGCTAGCCCTCTTTTCTGACTCCTATTGCTCGATATTTCTTGCATTTCACACTGTATAAGGCATCCAAAATTGTTCAGGGTTTTTGTTTTGTTTTGTTTTTGCTTTAAATTCCTTAGAGATTCCTTTCCCATCAACTAAACTTTCTCTTTATTATTCCTCCTTCTAAAAATGTAAAAACTGCTTGGTACAGTTTCTCCATAAAGCAGCTATTAAAACAATCATACAGCACAGTAGGAGGAACATCTGTTCATTGTGCAACCGCCTCTAGTAACCCATGTGAAAACACAATAGAGCAAGACGTATCAACAAAGACTTTGATGTAGGTCAGATGACAGTCAAAGAGCTTTGGGGTCCCACGTCTCTAGTGGTTTCCAATTTCTCCAAAAGCAGCTATTTTTCAGGAATCTGGTGATGGAGAGACAAGTAGTTTGCTTGGTCCTGCAGAAGACCTTATTTGAACACACAGTTAACAATGGCTTGAATGGGTATATTTTCATTAGCTTAAATAGTTTGGGCTAATAAAAACTCAATGATGTATTTTATTTGAGTTTAAAAAAGGTTGTCATTAGGCAGTTCTGGGTAAAGATTCAGAATAGTAACTCCAGTGGTTTCAAAGTCCTTTCTGACTTTGCTGACTCCCAGCCTTTTTCACCCAGTCTGGCCCAACTTCGTGCTTGGGCTTTTCAGTAGGGAAAAAGGTCAACAAGAGATTTGCCTGGAGCCAGCCTGCCCCATTACATCTCTTAGATGATGTAACAAGAATCACAGACTGATATAAATGTTGCTTTTATAGGACAGGCACTATCACAAGATTAAATATTATTGAATGAAGTTCTGAAGTTTTGTTCAGTAATGTCCCAATCTCACTGTATAATTACAGAAAAAAAAAAAAAAAAAAGGTGCTGATTCCTCAATTCTGTGTATTGGTAGTGACTCGAATTTGAGGTTCAGTAAGAGATTCAAAAACTTTTTAATTGCATGCAGATGGCAAAGATGAATAGAGTCAGCATTCCAAGTGAAAAAGAGTTCTGTCCACCACCTTTGATAATATTTTCCGGCTGATGAAGACATCTATACTGAGACTCGGAAATGAACAAATGAATAGTTTAGATCATGCTGATCTAGTTTGCTTCTCTAGGACTTTTTCTTGAACATTTACAAAATTAAATTGAAGAAATGTAAGCAATGCATTTTATAAACTGAGATAGTTCTGTAGAGTCACACATTCACTACAAAAAAGGATACAAAGAGGGAATATTAATATTACATCCGAAGTTCACAAAAGGGTAGGGTTTTTTGCCTGTGCAGCTACTAGACCTATTCACACAGAATGCACAATGCCTTGCCGAAAGTAAGTTAGGAAGTAAATAGCAGATCTAAGGACAGAGTTTCTCCTTTACTTTTCTACATCTAAAAACAAAATAAATCCTTCTTTTTTTCAACCCAGTCTTCCTTATTACAATGCCTTAGTGAAACAGCAGTCCATATGATAAAATGGGCACTTGGTATATGCTGACATAATCTGGATGAGCAAGGAAGAAAATATAAAATTCGGCATAATAGATATACTGTTACCATTACCTCTAATCTACTTGTGGGAAAAGGGATAATTTTCTTGGTTTTGTTATTCTTTTGAATACATTTTTTTGGATGTACATTCTGACGTGTTCACCAAAATATAGATGTTACTTGCAGCCATATTCAGTATTAAGTTATATCCCATAAGGTCACAGTCACTGTAAAAAATAAATAATGGCTTTCGGGGAATGTTGCCACTGTTACAAAAGGGTTTCTAGAACATATCCTGTTTCTCAAGTGCACAGAATGCATTGTTAGTTGTCAAATGACAGAAATTTGGAGGAAGGAAATCAAAAAGTTGTGATTTCTGCAGCATTGCTGTTGGACTATTAAGACTAACAATGAGACTCTCAGTTCTTACTGACAAGGAAACACAATTTCACTGCCTTTTCACTGGAAAAAGTATATGCTGCTACAGGTGTGCCATTTTTTGGTTTTTTTTTGTAACCCACTCCTACTCCAAAAGACTGCAATGTGTTTTTCTTGTCTTTCAAAAAACAAGCAGCAAACCGCCTGTTCTGTTGAATACAATTTTCTGCTCTCATCTGACTGAAGCTTCCCCCTGGCTTCATGCACTCTAGATTACAGGAAGGTACCACTAGAGACGTGGGACCCCAAAGCTTTTTGACTGTCATCTGACCTACATCAAAGTCTTTGTTGATACGTCTTGCTCTATTGTGTTTTCACATGGGTTACTAGAGGCGGTTGCACAATGAACAGATGTTCCTCCTACTGTGCTGTATGATTGTTTTAAGTGACTTTTTTAGAACAGATGTTCTCCTACATGCACTTCATTTTCTCTAGTTTTTATGGGCTAACAGCTGACAACTAATTCTTCCTTAAATTTAAGGACAAATGCTCATCAGGGAATCCCACCCAGGCCATAGATCATCATTTCTAGTAATTAGAACTAGCTCAGGGTAATACAGTATGCCAGAGTACATTGATGTATCAATAATGAGAAGAAGAAAAAAAGTAGTCTAAGGAGCTAGGCAGGAAAACCATCAAGTTTAAGCCACAATAAATTCATATTTAAAATTAATGTCCTGCAACCAGGTAAAATCACACTGGAGTCAAATACCACTCCAGAGTTCAGAAACATGAATCAGGGCCAGGAAAGAGGCTGAAGGAGGGCAACAAACAGGCAGATGCAGAGGAAACTGAGGAGATGCATAGGTTAGATCAAAAAACTCAGGTCTATCTGCAACATGCACCTGGTAGAAATCCCTTAAATGCTATCTGGGCATAACAGTCCATGGTATTTCTGGGGACAGTTGGCTCATCCACCACAAAGTAGTTGTTGGTGAGACAAAGGAGCCAAGGGAGGTCAATAGTTAACTGTTTGTTGGATGCTACCAGAGACTTACAAATCCGCACTGAAGCACTCAGTCTTTCTACAGGAGAGTACCTAGAACTGGTTCACTTAAGAAGAAAGTGCTTGCTAGCAACAGTAACAAAATAATCCCATTTTGAGTTCTGACATAAAAAGAAAATTCTAAGGAATGAAATAGAAACTAGCAAAATGAGTGTTTGAACATTGGAAAAGATGCTCAGCTGGAGGTCTGTTATTTTATCCACACCAATTTACCCATCCCTACTACATAGTCAGAATAAGACTTACAAATATTACTAGACTTTATATGCGCAGTTCCATGATGAATGTATCTTACTGCTTTGTCAGAAAAGGGGAAAAAATAGTAGGACAGGGGATCCGTAGTATGTGTCAAATTAGAGAACTCATCACTGAAAAAATACAAAAACTATTAACAAATAGGGAATTGCAAGACTGAGTCCTTCATCCAAAGAACGCTGGGGTAGGGGATGGGGGAGAAAGACATGTGATTTCAAATCTTGAAATCCGTTATTTGAGGGACACATTTGTGCAATGAGCCAGTTGTTGATTAAGCTAGAAATATAGCTTTCTGTAGAAAATCCAGGACAACTCAATAGTTTTACATTTTTTCATCATTTATGGGTACATTTACATCAAAAATAAAAGTGACCTACAGTTTTCTATGTCAAATCTATCAGCATTAAAGCTGAAGCTAAATTAGAGCATAGTCTTGAGCATGGAATAGGAATCCTCAGAGTACTAAAACCTAAATCCAGAGAGGTTTCTACTTTATTTTGTTGAATTATGGTAGAGGAGGTCAGGAACCCTATAGAACTTTGTGAAAGTTTCAGTTCTTCTGTTTTCATAGCTTACATTTTTTATCACATTTTTATTTAGCTATGATTGCTAATATAAAATAGACTGACTTGCTGTGTCAACCACCGCTAACATTTATTAGGTGGGCTACAATAGAAAGAATGTTATTTAATTCCTGCTGCTTTCCTGGTCGACAAATCAAAGATATTCGAATGTCACTGACATTTGTTTTCTTCACTGTAATGCCTGCTTTTATGGATTTTCTTCATCCTATTTCTGTAAGAAGCCTTGTGGCCTGGTATGACAGCTACACTAATTACAGTATTTATTAGCTAGGGTAATTCTTATCGAAAGATATAATCTTACCATCCTTTACTGTGCATTTAGCTACACATATTCTCATATGAAAATGTGAAGATGGATTTTTTCAGTTTAATGATTGAGCAAAATATATAAAAGCTGGTTTTCATATCGAAAGGAACAAGGTTTCCCAATTTGTTACTATTTACTAGAAGTAGCAACAAATGTCTTCTTCCTGTTAACATGAGACACTTGTAATTTTTAAAGAGCTGTTTCATCAGAACACATATTTCGAAAACAAGGCCATCCCTGCTATATATTCTCCAGATGTATGAAACAAAAAGGCTGTCCCAATCTCAGAGCATCAACAGTGTCAGTGTGACAGAAAGATAGGAAAAGTATTGTCACTGTCACATATTGGTCCCTGTGGTGTGTATTCCCTACGATTTCCATCATAAAATTATCATAGGTATTCCATCAAAGAGAGTTCAAAGCAAGGTATTAACAGGATACTTATAGGAAGTTCCCAAGCTTAAGGAAAACCTTAAGCCAAAGCTTGTAGAAAATCAGAAAGTGTTTCAAAATGTAACCAGTGAGCAGTGGAAGCTGGAAATAAGTGTTGGGTGAACCAAAACCAAGGAACATCCAACCCTGTCCCCCATACTGAGTCACTGCTCTTTCAGAAGGCTCTCCTGAAGGAGACAGCCTTCGAGTCCCATTCACAGCTACTATTAAGAATGGAACCAGTACAGAATATAAATAGCGTGCTCTGCTTTTCATCTTTGTACAAAGTGAATAGGAGATCATTCTTCACAATACACTGAGACCCACAAGGAGATATTACCAGATAGCTAGCAGGGGCACAAGAATTCTTCAGATAGTTTGAACATCTGAGAGATATGTTTGGTACTAATATACAGAGGACACTCACAACAAAGTTCAAGGGTGACTGAAAAATATTGTTCTAGAGAAAAATTATTGGGGGAGTAGTACACACATCGCCATGGTACTATGTTCTGAATGGATGACTACTTTACTTTACTTTTCCTTTACTTCACTCAAGTCTTCTGATTCCAGTTTGAGCACATGAAATGTTCCATCCGCTTCTTTCTTGACACAAACGACCCCAGAGTTGGTCCTG
>VXBH01004378.1:0-20181 GCA_013400035.1 Rynchops niger
TTCTATGATTCTATTATTATATTTTTCATATGGTGTTATTATATGGTGTGCTTCCTCAAAATCTTCATTTCCAAGCTGTATAGACATAGCACTTTAATCCGTGACAGATAGCTGTCTTATTTCTAGACTAAATGTAATGACATAGTGGACATGTAGGCATTCAACAAAGGCATTAAAAGATGAAAAGTTGAGCGATCTGTTAGCAGAATCTACAAGAATCATGTGCAGTTTGTTTGCCATTTCCAGCTCCCTGCACACGTTTAACAACATGTTTGTGTGGATTTTCTGTGAACAGCAAGAAATTTCAAAGGAAATGGATAGTCTTAGCTATCGAATAAGAATCACTGATATTTGAAGGATTTGATACAAGAAAAAAGAATTTAGTGTTTTGTAGGGAAAGTAAAAATACAGATTTTAGTTTCATGACCTGCATTTAATGTTTTTTCAATTAGTAATTACTTTAAATCTACAAAATGTAAGTTTAATCTGTGGGTATTCGTGAGTCTGTAAATATTTTTGTTTAGGACTGATTATATTTCTCACTTTCTCTTCACTGTCCCACAGCAAGGACATTTCCTTTGTATCACTTTTATTACTATTTACTCACGTTTTAAATAGCCAAAGATGTTTCCTTAGGACTTAGATGCATGGTAAGAAAGGCAATTGCATTCCTCCAATCATCAGGAAACAAGGTCATGGAATGTACAAATGTACTGAACATTTTGTGTATTGAAAATAGGTTTAAAAATCAGTATTCATATGGAATTGTAAATGTTAATATTCAAAAATAAACTATTACAATCACTCATCATTTGGGAATTTTTGCGTGCAGAAACAGCCATTCTTTAGGATTAAATACACGTCCACAGCAATCATTGCTCTGGCAGCTAAATGAGGGTATACATAAATTACACTGCCGAAACCCAGCATTTATATAAACAGGAACAGTCCTTAGATTCATGAAAACTTGAAAATGTCTTTGACCCCTTTTTTCCCCTCTTGCTTTTTCACTTTGTACCTTCACACTGAGATATGCTGAGAAGACCTCCCCTATTCATTCAAATTTTAGAATAACTGGAAATTTCATAGAACAAAGCCAAAACTATATTTCAGGCCTCAAATTAGTCTCTACAGATTCATGACATTTTTAAGTTAAAATCTGGAATACTGGTCTATACTAGAAATAATTATCTTATTACAAAATAATGATGACTGCTGGAGAAATAAAAACAAAACAGTTGCTTTCTTTTATCCCATTTAACTTTCAGAGGCAGACTAGAATTTACTATTCCAAAACACCTCAAATTCAAGCACCAGGCAGAAGAAAAACCTTTTTGGTGTCTTTACTATGCCTTCTTATTGCCTTCTTATTCTCTCCTTCCAATCCAGCTCATCTTGCAGCTGTCTTCCAAAGGCAACCAATTCAAACTTATCATTATTTTCCATTTCACACTTTCCCAGTTTCAGTCCCAATAGTTCAACTTTTCTTTCAACTCAGAAATAGCATGTCCTCATAAGCATTTCAGAATGCAGATAATCTGGTTTCATAAAGAAACTTTTAATTTATTTTTATAGCTTGTGACAAAAAGAAAGTATTCTTGGAAAACAGTATATTGAGACGTGTCTGTAAATAAACACAGTGGGAAAATCTTAAAGGACACCCAGGCCAATAATTTTACACAGCACAGGGCTGTACCATCCAAACTTAGGAGCTCAGGCAAAGAGTGAATCCAAGTTAAAAATGCCAGAAGCAATGCAATTGAATCCAAGTCAAATATGCCAAACATGATTTCACCACATGACGGTACCCAGACAGCTTTGATATCCACCAGAAATATAACTCACCACCCTTGAAGTCTACAAAGAATGCTGTGATTATAGGCTAGCAGGATTTCTGAAGTGGCAGGGAGGACACTGGAGTCAGGTGCAGAAAACATCTATAACATTACTGCCATCAACCTATGAACCACCTATTGGTTACTCTAAAAATAGTGACTTCATACTACAGTAGGTTCACAACTGATGAAAGGGCAGATTTTTCCTTTATAAAGGACAGCAGCGACATAAAATGTAGTTATTTGCTTAACTACAGTCTAACAGTCTTTCTGAGATATTTTGGGTGGTAGAAAACATAAAATCATGCTATGGCAACCACAATAAAAGGAACATTATAACTCGCTTTTTTTTTTTTATCTCAAATCAATTTATTCACTGGAAACTAGAGAACTGACGTAACATAGGACTGGAAATAACCTCTTGCATCATCAGATGATGTTTCCTATCATTGTCATTATCTTTTCCAACTCCATCCAGAAAGACAGACCACTGCTGCCATTTGGAAGAATGATCCTTATTGTATTATAATCTGGGAATTTCTTCTAACTTATAGAGAAAACTTACTCATGGCCAGTACACACTCCTGTTTTTCTCTAACTTGTTAAAAACACCTGATTTTTTATGCTCAAGGATAACCATTATTTCTCTACGGCCGTACTGCATGCATAATTATTAAACTTCGGTTTCCATCATACTGAAGCTCGGGGATGGTCTTTGACTAATCAAAACGGACAGATCTTTTTCTTCATCTGTCATTTGCATCTATTCTGCCCAAGTTTATTGTGATTATCCTATTAATTCCTGAGCAAGTGACCTTGCACTTTGTTTTATTACTATATTACATCCAATTTCTGTTTCTTAAAGCTTGAAAGTAGTCTACATTTCCTGTATAATATTTTGATCATCCCCTGTGTTGAAATGCCTTTATAGCACCACCAGATTTCACTAGTTCATTACAACTTCTGTGAAGGTCACCTAGTAACACTGTTCAAAAATCACTGATATTCATTGAGTTTAACAAAGGCATGTTGTTGAAGAGGTTTGTAGGTCTCAGTAGTCTTTGTCTAAATCATACCAGAATTAAAAAAAAAACTACACGTAAACATTTTTTGCCTTTTTAAAGAAACAAAACGGCTTCATAATAAAAAGCCGATAACATCTCTCAGAAACCTGAAACTCTCATTTTTGAAATCCAATCCTAATATTCAATACAGCTCCACTACTGCAAGTATAACTTGTCAAAAGTAACCTATGTAGTTGAAATAATTCCTCTAGTTTACCCTCTGAATCACATTTGACTAATTTACAGTCTGAGAGGAACAGGGCTGTTGGTAATTCTAATTTCTAACTACTTGGGCCCTTTATCACTAAGGTATTTAATAACATGCTAAAAGTAAGTATGAGTGCAGTTATCAAGTGCTTCTCTAGGAATGGCATAATAGTGGAAAGACTCTGGTATCTTATAGTATTTCCAAAGATTTGAGTCTGAGTTTCCCTCTGGAGCCATGCTGAGAGCTGCCCACAGTTAAAACAGCCATTTTGTCGGGAGAGTCAAAACTACTAGTGTCATGGTTTAACACCAGCCAGCAACTAGTCCCATGCAGACATTCACTCACTCACACACACAGGACAGGGAGAAAAAGGAGGAAAAAATCATGGGTTGAGATAAAGACAGCTTACTAGCACAGTAACAGAAGACAAAATAATTATAATAATGGTAAAAGAATATATAAACTAAAGTGATGCAATGCAATTGCTCTCACCACCCAATGATTGATTGCCCATCCCATCCCAAGCAGCAATGACAGATTCCTGCCTCCCCAGCCAACCCCCATTTACAGACTGAGCATGATGTCTATGGTATGGAATATTCCTTTGGTCAGCTTTTCCTGTTTATGCTCCCTCTCAGCTGCTATGGGAAGCTGAAAAAGTCTGACAATATAAACATTACTTAGCAACAATAAAACAGTATGTGTTATCAACATTATCCTCATGCTAAATCCAAAATACAGCAGTTACTAGGAAGAAAATTAACTCTATCCCAGCTGAAACCAGGACAACTTGATATATTAACCATCTCCTTTTATTCCACACATTGGCTAGAGAATGTAGCATTCTTTAATCATACTAGCCCAGTTACTATTTTTGACTTACTTACTCTGATGAATCAGGACTGTTGGCTCAGCCAGTCTATTAGGATATTTGTTATTCTTCTGGTGTTCTACACAAAAAATAATCAGTACTGGAATTCTCCAGTCAGCACAAGTGGCTTGAACAAATACCAAAACATGTTTAATACCGTGGAAATGTATTATACAGTATATATTACAAACTTACTCCAAAGCTTTACTTTTTTCTCTCAGCAAATAGAGTCTATAAAGAAAGTTGCACTCAGAACCCTGAGGCAGATCAATTTTTATGGCCATAAAATTGTTTTGCTGTTTTATTTCCTTACTAGACATGAGGAAGAATTTCTGATTGATGATGTTTTCTGATGTTCAATTAATTATATAAAAAGATAAAAGAGACAAGGTTGTTAGCTGAAGAACAGTAATATGTCAAAAAATTAGCAATAAAGGAGTAAAAGCAACACAAAATCTGTAATATAAAGTTTATTGTGACCTTTTTCATCATATTGTATTTATAGAAGAGATCAAAATTTGGGGAGCAAATCACTAGTTTATCTAGTACAGCAAGCATGAATCTCAGTAAGCTTCTGTGCGAATTCTGCATTACAGAACAAAGTACTGTTAAACAATGGGACCAGAGTTGTCTTGCTACATCCTACAGTCTGATCCTGGACATGGAGGCATCTAATATTTCTACATTATGAAAGGAAGAGATTTCCAGTATTTATGAAAGGGGTGGCAAGAATGCCCAAGTAAGCCACTTCTGAGAATTAATTAAGTACAATTCCAAATGTAGCTATCATTCAGCGTGGTGACTCAGTGACTGCATTTATAACAGTAAACAGTTTTGTTTACTAAGACTAACTGGCACGAAACTGCCAGTATCTCTGCAAGTAACTCTTTCTTCAGAACAGGGTGACTGCATGAGAACTGCTGAATGGAAATGGTTCCTGGAGTTCTCTGATTTTCGAAGAACTGTTTAGAAGAAATTTGAGAGGACCCATTCTAACAGCTTATTAATATCTAACAATCACATGCAGTGCAATTAAACATTTCAAGGTACTGTTTAATTTAGCAAATGTAGATTTAGAATCCAAATATATACTCTAGGTCAGTTAAGGCTAGTGTCTAATATTACAGAAAGTGACAGAGAAGGTGAAGAAACAAATAGAACACATAGTGGGGATTTTTCTGTAGTTTTACTCCCATTCAGGAAGGAAGGGTTACTTGAAGACCTGAAAGATAATTTGGGAGTGATCTTCAAAATCTGTTATAATTCTTGAAGAAAATGTCAAGAAAATTCTTCTCAATAAATTAATCAAATTTGTAAGAGACATTGCATGTGAAGCAAGTTGAAGGGAGAAAAAGTGTCATGAGGAACTGACAATTTCTCAAATAAATTACATTTAGGGCACTCATGTAAACTATGACAGCTAAAAGAGGTAGCAAGTAACCTACTTAGATGAATCTGGTGCTCTTCACTGCTTCAAAAGCAAGAGGAAAGCATGCAAAGAGTGAATGGAAATCCAAACCAACCAAGCTCCTTGGAACCAACTGGAAGTTGATTTGACAGACATGAAATGAGATCCACATAGGAAGAAACATCCAAACTATCAAGAATCAACTCCACAGTAATAAAAGTAAAAATAAAAACAAGGCAGTAATTGGTCACTACCCAACAAGAGGGAACAATTGATAACAAGCAGGTGACCTAAGTATAATTTAGGACACCTTTGCCCAATTGAAAAGGACAACTTCAGTTAATACAAACAACAAATGCCGAGATCTTCAGACAGAAAATGAAAATGACAGCTAAGAACATATTTAGTTTCTTCAGACTGGTTGGGTCTGATGAATTTTATGATAGGGTTATGAAAAAATGGCTGAAATAAATAACCTCTGAAATGACAGCAGTTATTCTTGAAAATTTGCAGAGAATGGCAGACGGATCGAAAGACCAGAAAAAGGAAAAATGCAGTGAGGTACTTCCTCAAACAAAAGGACAATACCTCAAGGATGATAGATCCTACCTTAAAAAGAACTCCAAAACAAATAATCAATTAGCCAGTTTGTAAATGTGGGGAAGATAACAAACAGCTGCTGTATATTTATCAGCTCAAACCATTTTAAGCAAAGTACATTTCTTTCTATAACTGACTAATAGATCTTGTGGGTAGAAAAGGAATAGTATGGATATGCACCTTGACTTTTAGGATGGCTTTTGACACTGACTAACATGACAGTACTGTAAGCATGATGGGGAAAAAGGGTTCTGGAACAAGTGTAAGATCCTCCACAGGCAGGATGCACTAATACANACATAAGAAAAGGGAGGAAGGATAATACTGTTCAAGTACAAAAGCTCTTACAGATGAAGAAACAGAATTTTCCCTTTTTCCACAGTGGATGTCGGAAGAAAACTGCAGCAAGAAAGATTCAGGGAAACTCTTGGGAAACAGCACCAATGCTTTAGAGTAGAAAGTCAGACCCCTGGGCAGCATTAGAGAAAGGCAGAGCAGGAAGGGCTATCACTGCCATCGGAGGGCTTCACAAACAGAGAAGGTAAAGGTCTGTCAGGAATGGAATAGGTACAGTTGACACTGCTTTGAGTGAGGAGCTAGAAAAGGTTAAATTTAGCACCATACATTTCAATTTTCCTGTCATAACTCCCTCACCAATGCCTGCTGAGGTGTCTAGTGTTCACACAGTACAAGCCTCACAAAGTACATGTTCTTTGGTGGGTATAGCATGTTCAGTTTTGAACATCTCTCTAGAAACAGACAGATATAGCAGCCTTAAAGATAGGACAGAAGGATTTGGAAGCTGATACAGATGTGCTGCCTCGCTTATTCTTAACCTTAGTGCTGTCTGGCACGAAGTTGCAAATTCTGAGGTGTACGTGTGTTTGCAGGGGGCACACAATATCCCACTGCAAAGGTCATAAACCATTACAAGCAAACCAGAAGTTCTTTGTGAAGCAGAAAGCCTCATTTCAGGCTTTGTAACTCCATTGTTTACTTCACCCTGTTTGTAAAATGCAGGTGATTATATTTTCTTATTTCTTGGGCATTTGTGTTGGCAATAATGACCTTATTTCAACAAAGTAGCATGACAAAAGGATTTGATTTGAAGACATACCTTAAGTAAAAATCCTGAAGTAGAAAGACTGCCAAAAATAGCAAGAAATTTTATATTTCTGCCTCTCTTTCATTATTACTGGTTTTGTCTTTTTTTGCGAAAAATAACAAACCAATAAAAATCATAACATTTTCAGCTAGCTAAAAGAATTTTAATTCTAGTAAGCTTTGGAAACTTAGAATAATTTCTGGATATCTCTAAGCATTTACAAAAAGACAAACCAACTTGACATATGACTTTGCAAATCATGCTAAAATGAATATAAGTGCCCTGGGTGACAGAAGATCAGAAAATAAAAAATATTAAATGCAATTATCTGAAGTGCAGATGTTGTTCTATCTTGAATGATGTTGAGATTACACAATCAGACGAACTTGGAAACTTAGAGGATCGCTCCTTCTGCATTGCCTGGACCTCCTGCAGCTGTCTCCAGAGCCTGGCTTCCTTCTAGTCTGACTCAGTCTCTCCAGCGGTGAGGCAGAGCATGTAAACCTGACAAGTAGTTTATGCTATCTACAATATATATGTGTATATACATATATGCAGGTCTGGTGACAGATCACAGAGAGACACACAGAGCACTCACATGAACATCAACAGCACCAATGGTTTTATCCTCCTCCCATCTCTGACTGAGCAGGACGGAGTCCCCATGGTGTGAAAATACGTATATGCATATGTACAAGGTGGGTCCATCCAGCAGCTGGGCTCAGACACTCAGTCTGCCCAGTAGCTGCCCTTTGATCCCAGTCTCCCCAGTTGCCGGCAGCTGGACATATGAGCTCCCAAGGCTGCAGCCCCACTCCAGTGGCTGGTACAGACCCACTCACTCACACACACTGTGGTCCCACAGACAACCTTCCTGTGCTCTTGCTCTTAGAGACATAGAGGTACTTCCACACTCAGAGGTGACCATTAGAGGCTTACTCACCTCCTGGCTCCCAGGCCACTTCACCTCTTCACTGGCCAGTCGAGCTTGATCTTTGTTAGTGATCACACACTCACTTGCACATCTGCACTTGCCTCTATATACACACAGGCTAAAGATCCCCCTATCAGAAAATAGTTGAAGGTGGATTTTAATAAGGAGATAGAATAAACTGAGGTGATCAGGTACAGGGCATGGACAGACAAGTGTGTTGACCAATAAACTATTTATATGACAATGGATCCATTTATTTCCTTATCCCTCTATTTCCCATGCTTGTTGCTGCCCACATCAACTAAATCCCTCCCATTTTCCACCTCTGGTTCCTTGCCTAAACATCCTATAATAAGTCATGTGCAGTCCCAAAAATATTGTTTCCTTGCATCACAATATATATCTCTTGGCAGTGACCCCTCCTTAGTCTGAAAGGTGAGCTGCTACCAATGGGTCATTGTGTTGGGTCTTACACCTGGACAATCGAGCTGATGGCCCTGCTGCCCAGGAGCGGCCTGGGCAAGGTGAACATTCCTCCAAACCCTTTGATTTGAGTTGGTGCCTGTCATTGTGTCCCTGTGCTCCTCTGGTCTTGTTGAGATGGTGGCTCTTTTGTGGCTTGTTGCCTGGGAGCAGCCAGGCCAGGTTATTGAATTACTCCTCCTGCCATTGTTTCTCTGTTCTTTCTTTGTGTGTGCAGATGAGCTTCTTATCATTTAACAAGTACTACATTATATCAAGTTACTCAGTTAATTACAACTACTAGAGAAGGAAGGATTTGTGAATATATTTTAGTGTAGTCATCTCTGCTTTTATGAAAGGTAACAATATTAATCTTTTCCTAAACTACTTTAATAGATTTTCATCTAAGTGAATGGCTTAACCCATAAATACAGCAGTATGTATGGACCTAATAGATGCTGCTTTTCCATATAATAAAATGGATTTCTTTTGGTTTGGAGATAAGAAGACTTAGGGAAAAAGTGATAGAATTAAACAGGCATTTCAAAACTATTTTCACTCTCCTAATCTCCATCGAACTTTAAAAGAGTTTTCAGCAGTTTCAGAAATAATCTAAAGCTCATTAAACACACACATCAGTCTCCCTTTCCCCTTCGCTAGCAGCAGTATTCCCAAGGAAACACGATGCCAATAGCTCCCTGCCCCTACTGGCACACTTGAAAACTTTCCCAAGAGTTCCTGGAGTGCAGAGCATGAGTTATTGTTAATCTAATATCTTTCATTTATGCTGGATTTTATAGCAGAATATTCACCTTGATTCATCTGAGGAAAGCATACCTTATCATCTACACTTCTAAATCAAGATTGTCCTTGTGATATCTAAGAGAATCACAAATGTATTAAACTAACAGAGGGAGATCTCTTTATCTTTCCTCCCTTGCCTTCTGCATTTCTCTTGTAAAGGTTATTTAAAAAAAAAAAANTCGTTTATTACTTGGTACATTAACTCAAGAGATTTTGCTGTTGTTGCTGGGAAACAGTTGGAATAAAAGGAGGGGTTCCCATTGTACAAGCAGGTTTAGATACATTATCTCTTATTCTGCCGACCACGTCACCTCTTTCCATATCACCTGATCCAAATCCTAAACTGAAATCCTCAGGCATACAAGAAACATGTCCTATTTGCTATTTTTCCTTTTCCGTGAACTAAAGTACACCTCACATTTTTCTTTTTTCCTTCCAATGAAGAGAGGAAATATCAGTACCAAATTCACTGTGAAAGAAACTAATTGAAACTGTTGCCATTACAGTGATCGCAGTCCAGGTAATTTCTGTATGGATTAATTTAAATGTTTATAGACGCATTCATAGACAATACAAATGTGTACAGTGATGTTAAATAAAAAAGATGTCATTCATAATTCAAACGTAACATTTTCTCCAATACCTGTAATTGATGTTCTTCTTGAGCTTCATTCACTATACAATTATTCAACTTTTCCATGTGAATGACAAATATATTACAAAAAGAAGATACTAACTAATGTGCAACATTTATTGCATGGAGAAACTCCTTTTAATGCATATAAGTGTCTCTGTTCCACGCTTACTGGAAAAAATTACATGGCTTAGCAAAGCTGGTTTTGATCTCAATGTGAAAAGAATTTCAGCAGCTCCATTCCCTTAATTGGATTTGCTATGCATTGTAAACCAAGCAGTACCTTTCACTCAGCTGCAAAAATAAGCCAAGCTTTAAAAATAGTGCAGCTGCAGATATTTACAATATACATTGAAAGTCACTAACAGGCCCATGCATCTTTTTTGTTCCTCACATAAAAGCTAAATAATGTATTCATGTCTACTACTTGTAGAACATGAGTTCGGTGTTGCAAATTATCTGATGTCCAGAGATGTACCTGTGTGATTCTAAATATGTTCTTACTCCTAGATGGATTTGAATTACCATTTAAATCGAGGTCTGTGTTTAAGTGCTTTGCTGGATGAAAGTAAAGGTTTTGGAACTTCATGAGATCAAGCCCCAGAAAAGGAGTAGTAACTTCTTCCAATTCTCTTTTCAACTAAGGTAAAGAGTAACATCATAGAAACCTCAACATCATTTAGAATGTAATGACATACCTAAGATAGATGTCTTACTTGAAGAGCTCAAAGAGTTGCAGTCAACAGCTCGATGTCCAACTGGCGAGCAGTGACGAGTGGTGTTCCTCAGGGGTTGGTACTGGGACCAGTACTATGTAAAATCTTTTTTGGTGACATGGACAGTGGGATTTAGAACACCCTCATCAAGTTTGCCAATGACACCAAGCTGTGTGGAGCGGGCAATACGTTGGAGGGAAGAGATGCCATCTAGAGGGACCTGGACAGGCTTGAGAGGTGGGCCCATGAGAACCTCATGAAGTTCAGCAAGGCTATTTAAAAGGTCCTGCACATAGGTCAGGACAAGCCCCAGTATCAATACAGGCTGGGCAGAGAATGGATTGAAAGCAGCCCTGAGGAGAGGGACTTGGGGGTTGAGTTGGGACCTGATTGATGAGAAGTTCAATATGAGCCAGCAATGTGGGCTTGCAGCCCAGAAAGCTAACTGCATTCTGGGCTGCATCAAAAGAAGGATGGCCAGCAGCTCGAGGGAAGTGATTATGCCCCTCTGCTCCACTCACATGAGACCCTACATGTAGTACTGTGTCCACCTCTGGGGCCCTCAACATAAGGACATGGACCTGTTGGAACAGGTCTAGAAGAGGACCACAAAAATAATCAGAGGGCTGGAGCACCTCTCCTATGAAGACAGGCTGAGAGAGTTATGGTTGTTCAGCCTGGAGAAGAAAGGCTCTGGGGAGACCTTGTAGCAACCTTCCAGTACCTAACGGGGGCTTAAAAGAAAGGTGGGAAGAGACTCTTTATGAGGGACTGTAGTGATAGGACAAGGGGTAATGGTTTTAAACTGAAAAAAAGGGTAGATTTAGATTGGATATCAGGAAGAAATTATTTATTGTGAGTGTGGTGAGACACTGGAACTGTTCAAGGCCAGGCTGGATGGGGCTTTGAGCAACCTGGTCTAATGGGAGGTGTCCCTGCCCATGGCAGGGGGGTTGGAACTAGATGATCTTTAAGATCCCTTCTAACTCTAACCATACTATGACTTTATGATTCTAAGTTGGTGTGTACATAAAAATGTGTATCTATATAAACTATTGAAATACATGCCTTTTTAAGTGGCTGTTCTAGCATGATATGTTCTAGTAGATAGCCTCTGAGAGTGCTGGGACACTTTAAAAAAAACCACAATTGTATGGGCACATCTGTCACCACTGTGACCAAAATATTTACTTTAGCAAAGAGTAGTCTCTTAAATTTCAAAGTCAATTTTTTGAATTTGAAATTTCAGATGAAACCTGGCCTGCTTTCTTGCAAGCCTTGTTGATTTAAACATAAAAAGCTGATGATGCCTTTGAAGTCTGAATTAGATGCATGAACTCTTGTACTTGCTCTAGGTTTAGGCAACATAGAGAGCTTATTTGCAACTTTGAAATTATTGCTTCTTCAATTGATAGCCAGTTTCTTTCACCTTTGACTGATTGTGTTTTAGCTAGACTAAAATCAGTCTTCTCCCTTTGCAAGATCCAGGCTCCTTCACCTATAAACCTTGAGAGTTTTTACACATTTGCATGCAAATATTTTCACCATCTCATTGCAACACGTATTTGTTTTCTTAAATTGTGTTTAAGGTACAAGATTGCAGTGTATGAATGCATGGACTCCAGCTGTGATGAGCACGAAATCGTTTATTGCTTCTCAAACCTCGGGTTTTATACCTGATCTCTAAAACTTTCCATGCACCTGCTAGGCAAGTAAACACATATTTCAGATCACTAACCCAGTCGCCTTATTCAGTTCCCACCAAGATAAGCACACAAAGCTGTTTTCTTGTTCCATGTTTATAGTGAACCAGTTCCTCTTCTTTCCATCCGTATCGTTATCTGCGTTCCTGTTTCTGTGTGCTCTGCTCACTGTGTCCTTGGCCATACGCAGGCCTCTGCTCGTAGATCTGACACACAAGATGGATCTTGATGCAGCTTT
This sequence comes from Rynchops niger, assembly GCA_013400035.1. Taxonomy (NCBI): domain Eukaryota; kingdom Metazoa; phylum Chordata; class Aves; order Charadriiformes; family Laridae; genus Rynchops; species Rynchops niger. The sequence goes on from VXBH01004378.1 coordinate 12,583, forward strand.
TTCTTGGGTTTATTCCAGTCTTGTGTTTTTTGAAATAGCAAGAATAAGGTAAATTCTTATTTGTGGCACAGGTATTTGTTTTAGTAAGTATTTACTTGGATAAAGGGCTGCCTGCACAATTGACTAATATAGAGGCCAGAGATAATTAAGCATAACAATAAGTTATGTCACCTGTTTACAAATAAAAGCCATTAATTCAATATTTAGCTTCTTGTAGCATCTTCTCAACATCAGATGATTATATTACTGCTTCCACGCTGTAGGCATCTTAAGATTCAGGTAATTTATACCTACTACCAAGAATAATATTTTATAATAGTCAGTTTTGCAGGTATAACAAAGTTATTCCTTTTAATAAGGAGGAGAAGTGGCTCCTTTCAATAAAGAAGAAACTTCAGGCTGGATTCTGCCCTAAGCTATATGTAATCTCCTGCTAATTCCACCATAATTAAATGTTGATGGATACGACTGCAATGTGCAAAGTGCTACCTGTAAGAATCTGCACAAGCTCCTGTAGGAGGCACGAAAGGTTACAGTATTAGGAAAAGCCTTCTGTCACTTTAAATTTCTGGCTTTGTCACAGACTTAAAAGTTGCGCTGCTAGAAGTTATTTAGGGACTAAGCCAAAACAAGGATCTTATCTCCCACAACAAGATTGTTCAGACCAAGTAACAAGGAACCTTCTGTGGTCCAGCATACCTCAGGCTAGCACCACCACATACCTAATTACATAACTTAGTGAGCAACATTGAAGCCCCTGAAGCATCTGTAGTTCTTCACTGTGCATATACCTGGAAACATTTTAACCTGTGTTCAAGTCCCACCCAAACTCCACCGAGACTAAGAAAATAAGCAGACGATTATGTAAACCCACTGATCTGATCAGTGCTCCCTCAAGAATAACCAGACTTTTCAGAAAATACAACTGCAGCAAGTCAGGAGGAAGGAAAAGGGTAGTAGTGGAGGTATGAGAATTCAACTGACGTCCCACTTCCATTCTGTTTGAATTTATCACCAAATCGCGCTCTTGCATAGTTGTGCAATAGCAGCACAGCAGGAGATGCATAGGATCAATTTTCCCAGACTACTGTCTACTGGGTACGCTCCTGGGAGATGTTAATTTGACTCTCCTCAGGCTGAGAATACTGGATCTGGCTTTTCAATTCCCAAAGTATTCTTCCTTTTATTGATTAGTTAACTTTTTACTTTTTAAAAGGAGCATGGCTTAAGATGACATATTTAATAAAAGATTTTGGAATTCATGTTATAATGGAGGCTTTGGCTGTATGAGGTAACCCTAATCCAAAAATTGTACCATTCTAAAGTAGAGACGATTCAGATTATTCAGAATGTAAGATTTTAGATCACTTTTCTAACACACTTTAGGATTTTGATTCCAATACTCAAAGACCCAGTTCTCAGACATCAGGGTCTTTTACTTGATCTAATACTTACATTAAATATTAATATCTATTAAATGACTACATGATATTCACACATTACAGCATGAGGATCTTCCCTATAATATTCTGTATTCTCTAAAACCCCCTTGGTTTTCTTTTCCCTGAAGTGAAATTTATGATATATTTATAACTTGGATTACACAGATAAGTGAGTTTAGATTCAGTGATTGGTGCAAGGTGTGATGAGGAAAATGATTTAATTATATTGAAGATGGAAAAGCTTCACTTCTCTCATTAAAGTAAACAAAAATGGAAGATTTTCTATGACCTGAAGATAAACTTTTTGTTTAACCCAAAATGAAACATTTTTTTGTCATTAAAATGATTTTTTTTTTCTTATCTTACAAGTAAAGAAACTAAACTTCTAAACAAAATATCTAATAAAGGGAAGTGGAAACAGTTTTGAACTTTTTAATTAAAACAAACAAACAAACAAACAAACAAAAAAAACCCATCAACAACCAAAAAGACAGCATTCATGAGTCAGTGTAGTGCAGAGCTGCACTTTTTTGCATTTTCTTCCCTTTCCTCTCTCTGGTGTTACAGATCATTTTTCATGGCTCAGGAGCCTACCCAGAACTCCAGGGCCAAATGCAATATTGTTTAAGGCATTTGCCTGGAGTATCAAAGCTGGAGACTTAGAACCTCTGCTGCTAATGGTAAACTTGAATTCAAGCTTCCCTCTTCCCAGACATACTCTACTTGGCTATTACACTAACAATGGCCATGGTCCCTTCCATGATCTTGGTGACCTTCAACAGAAAACAACAGCTGACTTCTGTCCATACTAATATTTTTGACTGACTCAGGGGAACCAAAAAGGAGTTTCTGGGTAATGAATCTTATGCCATGTGGTCATTTATATCACTATTGAATGCCTGTTTTGTAAACGCTTGATGGTTCCCCAAATTTTTTTACATCATACAATTAATTTTCTCTTGGGTAGCCAGCATAAATCCCAATGGCTTCAAGTTAATTTTTAAGGATGGAACTACAAACAGTTTTTCAAATTATTTTATTAAGGAGATTGCCATAAAGTAAAATAAAATTATTTAACACTTTTCTAACTGTCAAAAAAACATAACAAAACCTAGCTTCACTCTTATATTTGAATGGAAGTTACTAAAGCTGCAAACTTATGTCTAATTCAAAGCCCATTGAAATCCCTGATTTTCTTTGTCTTCATTGATCAGACCTCCTGATATGAGGAATAATCATAAATAATCAGTAAGAGAACAAAAATAAACCTGCATTTCATGAATACAGGGTAAATGCTACCATGCATAATGTGAAAATGCAGGTAGGGAAAAAAAACACAAATGGGAAATCCTGAACAGCATGCTCAAACAGATCATTTCAACAATATGCTTGCTGGTGACCTTCCCCTCGGTGATAAGCATAATTGGAAAATGTGATGTATTATGCATTCTAGTGTATAGTCCAAAAGCTCAAATTTCGCCTTTGTCCATCAGTCCTTACTTCATATGGGGAAAGGAGCAATATTTCATAGTTAATGTGCTAATATGTGATTCCATATGTACTTAAAATCTGTGAATCTTGTCTTAACATCTATAACCATGTTCCAAATAATGACTTCTGGAATTTTTAAATCTATTATTTCTCCTCTTCACTCTAAATGTGTACAATACTCAGTGGAGATTTCAATTGTGCTTCTCTCCTGATAAAGACAAAACCTTTTCCATTGCCTCAAACTCTTCCCTTAGGACTTAGAAGCTGTCAGATTAATGTTTTTGTCTAGACTTCATCATCATCTAGAAACAACTTTATCCGTGACAGTAAGGTAATTTTTCCCATAACCAGTGCTATCCCTACTGCTATATTTTTATGTAAGATATGATAATATTGTACTATACATTTCTCATTCGATCATTATTTCTTTTTTCACTTAGATTTCTACACCTTTCATTGAGTAGAGATTTACTAGTCCCTGTTAAATTAACCTGAATTTAGTCATCTGCTTAGTCATCTAGCTTTATGACTTAGGTTTATTGACCTTTACTTGCTAGATAACTATACATTTTATCATAATTTTTGACATTCTGTACTGCTCTTTAAATAGATATTCCATTTAGATAAGCTGCATAAAAAGAAACTAAAAAGTCAGTCTAAAAGAGAGGATTACAAAAGAGACGTACGTCACAAAAGGCAAATACTACCACGTTTGCGTTAACTTTCTCAAATTAGTACTTGGTTACAAAAGTCCACTGTTTGCTAATTTGTAGCTGAACTGAGAGACTAATGTATAATAGGTAACATTAAAACCCAGCAGGAGTTATTCCTATTTTAGAGGTTGTCTACTTACAGTTTCAGACAGATTCTAGGTCTGTGTAGTGAAAACCTTTACAGAGGACTACCTAGGTATGCTGCTATTCCATTTTAATTTCTTTTCTACCCTGAATGACCTCAGTGTTCAAAACTGCTCAACAAGGCCAATGATTATGTTATCAACTACAACTACTGGGAAGTACCAGTCATGCCATCAGAAGGGAGACGTATATCACACTGCAAGTTTTTATTAGAACATATTCTGAGAGTGTCTTAAAGAGCTGTTTCCCTCATTATCCTGTAAGATGAAAACCACTTGCCCTGTACTTAGATATAAACCCCAAGTTATTTATGAGGATTAACAATTTAAATAGTCATCCATTTAACAGCTTATGATAGTAGCTACTAATCTTGAAATGTATGTATTTCCTTGTGCTTACTGATAACTGTGGAAGTGATTTAGTTACCTTAGATAAACTTTGTATCACTAAGGCTATTCTGTAAAAGGTTTAACATAAAACTTTTGTGCACATGTATATATGTATATATAAAGTAGGTGCTCAAGGTAGGTGATAAGGATCAAACCATAAAAAACAAAAGAGGTAGATTGCAATTAAATATCATTACTCTGTAGCTACGTACAAAACTGCAGAGACAGACCAATAAAATTTTTACCTGCGCTACATTTCAACAGAAAGCACAAATGCAAAAAAACCCAAACTATTGATCTTAGTACTATATTTTAACAGTCTGCTCGATATAATGTAATATAATGTAATAACTTGGACGTGTTGTGGAGGTGTTTGCAAAGTCTTATTTTTCACCCGATTATGTAAGAAGAATCTGTTGGCAAGATGAGCAATCTATTTTGGTATTATCTATAGAAATTAATGTCTGCAGTTCAACAAAGACTTAGCCATAAATGTCTCTTATGTAAGTAATCCCATCCATTTCAGCGGAACTGTACATCTACACAGTTTGACTATAACGTAAGATCTTCTCAGGATCATGAATCTTAACACAACAGGTATTTTGAAAAATCTAAGCTAATGGAAGCAATAGTATGACATTAGTATATTTTAATAGTTTCTTGTTGATTGCTTAGCCTGATAGTTCATTAATCCACAGACTAAAGTTCCTTGAGTTCTTTCACAAAATGTGAGCTTTCAGAAGGGCCACGGTCATTTCATGTACCTTGTGCAAGGGCCTGACCCTGCAAGGTATCAAATGGGTAGTCGTCTTCTACCCAGTCTTCTACTGGATAGAAGGTAGTAGTCTTCTACTACCCAGAAAGACTATCAGAACTTGGCTGCATGGTGAACCTCGCAAAAAAAAAGATCTAAAAGAAGACAATGTAAGTCAACAGAGAGCTCAGAAAATAAGTTTTGCAACGCATGATATAACATTTAAGTTGGTAACAGTGAGTACTGAGGAGAAGGGAAGGATTTGGAAAGAGCATAGTGCTGCAAGGGTGCAAATCATGTAATTGTCAGTCTTAGCAGTCTGCTTGTTTCCCTTTTGATGTGTCACATTTCTAATTTTTAAATAAAAATAAAAGCTCTGTCACTATTTTACAGGGACCTAACTGACATAAAGGGCAAAAGCATAAGTAAATAGGTCACAGAATTTAATATCTAGGCAAAACTACAAGAGTTTAAAATGCTCCAATATCCTTCATTCAGGTACAGTACAGAGAAAAGAATCACTCTTCAAGGAGCTGCCAGTACATTTGTTCTACAGTAAAATGCAGGTTAATTTACTTCCTATTTTAATGTAAGAGACTGATCCTGCATCCAAATATTTAAATTCAGCACTATATCCAAGGCTGAAGTCTGTTATTGCTTTAAATCTGTTCATTGGTATATGTATACATATGTGCACATATGAACATACATATGTATGTACATCTTATTTAACTGCATAGCAATTAAATAGAAATGGAGATATTTAAGTCGGCTTCTTAGCAGCACTACACTCAATGAGATACTGTGTCCCACTACTGCTTTCTGCAGGATTATATCAACACATTATTTTCAGTTTTAAAAAGAAACAGCACCACCTTGTATCCTGAAATAAAGCTACAGCTATTCAATACCTTAGTGGCCATACAATGTATATACATGCATAGAAACATAATTATTCACAAGAAAAGTAAATATTTTTGTATTAGAAGTGACAAAATATAACATTAAACCTTGAAACCTTATTTCAAGACACATCTACTTTTAGAAGAATATTATTACAGGGAGCTGGATGAGTAATTGAGCTAAAATATGGTTTTGCATTACGGAAGGCCCTTGAATTTTGTTGTTTGTGAAAGAAAAGATTAGGTTTAATTTGCAGTATCCATAGGACCATACTACTTGGTTCTGTGATCTAAACAGTGATAGATGTTGGTGACAATGCTTCCAAAAAGGTCTGTATAAATTATTCATCAACTATATTCATTAGCTGGTACCTGCTCTGCTGCACTTTAAATGTTTCTCATTGAAAGCAGAGATAATACAATACAATGCAGGTAACCAGTTGTCCACCACTGAGGAAGAAAAACAAATTGTTATATAGTCCATAGCTGAAAAATTAGTTGTCCAAATTATACAGTGAAAAGGTATTAATATATTAAAAGTAAATTATGATCTCTTCATAAACCATACTTAATAAAAAAAGAATTAAATTTGTAATGAGAACTGTTTGCAACTAAACTTCCAAAGTACTTGTTAGAGAGGAAACTATTTCCTCACTCATCACTGGTGTGTCATCGTTGCTAAGACAAGGATGGCTGGAAAACTGCCTTTCAATTAGATACACTTTTTAAAGTATTGCATTTGTCAAACAAACTGAAAAATCCCTTACAGAAGTGGAACTCATTAAAATTGCAGTCAAGTACTGTGTCATGTCTTGTTTTGTTTCCTCTCCATTGCTTACAACACCCTGCAGAAGGCAGGAGACAAATTTTCTTTCACTACCAATTTTGACTTTTCTGCTTCTAACTACTGATTTTTCCCATGTCACTCATCTTCCAAGCTGTAAAGGCAAGATTTGACTGCCATTAGAGCTGACCGAACTACTGAAACATAAATTTAATAATTTCTAACTCTCAGAAAGAAGGCAGGTCTGACCTCAACTGTTGCTAATATTAACATTTTAAAATCTCAATATATGCATCAAATGTAGTTAGTCTGATGCCTGTAAGTGCTCTTGGACAAACTCTTAGGTACATGATTTTCTGAAGGGTCCTTTTCATGGGAACCTGTAGAATATGTAAATTTGAACTTGAAGGAAGGGCAAAGCAGCTGAAATCAGAGTATCAGCATAACTGCAACTGCTGGCCCCTTTTTCAGAAAGCTAGGAGTAGTCAGAATTAACTGAGTAGGAAAATTGCTGAGTTAGGGATCCGTATGATTGACTAGAAAAAAAAAAAAAAAAGTCGTTTGATTTCCTGGCTTGCAGAAATTAAAAGAAAACTGACGTGGGATATAAGCAACGAGTTCAACTGAACACAGAAGACTCCTGGAGAACCTGGCAACATTACTAAGTCATTCAGTTTGAGAGATTAGTGGGAAAGCAGCAGAAAACATGAAAAGAAAGATTAAAGCAAAGAAGGAGGCTAAACACAGTGAGAGAGGTGACTGAAGAAAAAATATAAAATCAGCATTTTTATTAACAATCACAAGAACAACAGTTTGGCATTATCTGAACCAGAGAATAATTTCAGGTCCTTCCCACGTTCATTGGAACTACAGCTACATAGGCCTTTGCTGACGTTTTCTGTATTTTCACTAGCAATTTTCTTTTTATATATTTCACATGATTTTATCTTTTAGGAACATAATTTAAAAAAAAAAAAAAA
>VXBH01004378.1:20202-196172 GCA_013400035.1 Rynchops niger
ACACAAAAAAAAACACAAAAAAACCCCCACAAACTCGCAAGCATTTTAAGAAGGCTTAAACTGGCTTAGAGGCAGCTGTTGCCAAACTGTGGAAGTGCTTGAATTCATGCTGCCCCTCACCGCTTGGCCTCAGGACCCAGTTATGAGCTCTCTTGTGTAGAACCACTTTTTATAAGCTGCTTCACTTCTGTTTCCAATGAAAATTGAAGTGCTGTCCCAAAACAATAACTAACTCTTCAATCTCCAAAGAATCCATAGCTGTTGTCACAGCAATCCTAAAACATGCCAACAGGAGAAAAACATTCACCAAATATAGTGACAATAACTAACAAAACGAAGAAACAAAAACCAGACACACTGCTTTTTCCTCTCCCTTTTTGTGTGAAAAAGCCAGGGAGCTAATACATTCATCTATAAGAAGAGGGTTCTGTTCCAGGATTTTTCATACAGTGGATCCAACAGCTATTGAACGATGTTTAAGAGAGTTACTGAGTAGATGAGAAATTTATTTCCTTTAGAAATATGAGAAGGTTGTTATCAATAAGGCAGATAGTTGTTGTCACGATGGAAAAATGATTTTCCTATCATGCTTTTTCATAATATTTTCATCTACTCTTTTTTTTTCTTTTTCCTTTTTCTTTTCCCCTGACAGCATGGTAATAACAATCTCTTTCTGTTCCTTGAAATCCCTAGCATGGGGGACAAAAAATTATATAAAGTATGCATATGTAAATGCATCTCCAGGAGCAACTGTTGAAGATACTGAACAGTAATTGACTGTGCCCATTTCGTAACATTTTTATAAAGTAAAAAATGCACTGCTGTTGGATATGTTTAACCACATTTAGATTTAAACATACTGTGATATTTCTACAACTCATACTCAGCAGTAGCAGACCTCTCGGCTTCATAAAGAGCCCCACTCTGCCTCTTTCAATTAAAAATACAAAGTACAGGGGATATATTAAATCCCTTTGTTGTGTATTCTTTCAGAATTACTAATAATGACTTCTTCAATGTATGCAAATTAATATGTACCCATAATGATTTTTACAGCATTATTAGTATTCAGTCATGATTCTGAGACTATAATTAAGCATTGCCACTTTATATTTTTGAGGAAATGGAACAATTTCTAGAACATTCTAACATTCTACGATATATAAGTTTTGGGGTTTTTTTCCAACTACTGACATACTTCTATTATTTTTTTTAATCATTGGAATTATCTTTTATGATCGCAGTTTCCCAATGATTCATAAATATTTCTCTACCTTAATAGTATTCATTAAGTAATCAAGATGATTTGGGGCTAGTAAACCACTAAATTTAAATAAATGTAACCACTATGTTTCTAGTAGCCTAACTGCAACACTAAGACTGTGACAGACATATCCGTTTATCCTTTAAAAAAAAAAATCACTTAAGAGAACGTATAAACTACATGTTGGAAATGGAAAATGGAATAAAAATGTTCTGAGTCTGAATTAATAATGCTATACAATATTGTACATCGGTGTTTAAAAATAGTTGCAAGTTAACTTGGGTTTACTATTTGCTTGCACTGGTTACTAGTCTACAGACTACAATACGATTCTATGAAAGGCATTTTAACAGCAGAAAAATGCACAGTTGGGTTTGTTTTATTTCTTTTAATTAATCACCCCCTGAACAATGCAACATACGCTCTTCGTGTGTACCTGTACAAAGAGTATCTATCTCATACAAAGAGTATCTATCTGGTACCTGTACAAAAAGTATGTATGTGCTGCTTGATTTTCACACGTGCAAATGCATAACCTTCTCATTTATACACAACTACTAGCATGCTATTTACTTCAGGTATCTGCCTCAGCCTTTGTCTCTCTGTTGCTGGATCTTTAGCATCATCGTCATTTAAATATTTGGAATTATGTTCTTTTTTTCATTTCCTTGATAATTATTTTCCTTCCATGGAATTTACACCCTTTAAATATCATATCAAGTCATACCTACTGTGGCTGATTTATGTATCCAGTGTATTTAGCTCTTATAGTGCTTTTTCTTTTCTTCTTAGAAATCAATCCTGCCTGGTTTGCAATCATTTCAGTGCTTCTCTCTCTGAACTACCTGCCTAGAAAACCGCTCAGCTCTCTCCATATATTTCAGGTGTTGAGATGCCTGGAATTGAGCACAGAATTCCTGACATGACCTCGTAAGAGGCATGCAGAGATTAACACTTCATTTCTTCATGACTTCATGCTTTACTGCAAGCAGGCAAAAAAAAATCCCAATTGCCGTTCTCCCCTGAGATGCACTGAACGAGTTCATCTACAACTTACTGTCCACAATCACCCCAAGGTCTCTCTTACTATAAACTTCAACTTTATCCTTTGTATAGAATGTTGCAATTCAGATTCTTTCATATATGAAGGGACTGAATTTTCCCGAAAGCCGTATTTTTCATCTAACTTCACTACAGTTTTAATATTTATTTGTCCTCATTTTTGCATAAGTACTGTGTCTCCATACTGTCCCTTCACCCCACAAAATACCACATGCATGTCATAAGCATCACCCCAAAGCTGGGCACATTATGGAAAGTGTGGTACAAAGTAGTCAGTAATTTCCACCTCAGTTATCTGCCATATGCACATAAGATAGGCCAAAAGTGTTAAGAGTCAAGCTAAGTGTGGTGGGTTGACCTTGAAGGGCTGCCAGACACCCATCCCGGACTCTCTCCGTCTCCTCAACAGGATGGGGGGAGAAAACAGGATGAAAGAGATCATGTATCGAGATAAAGCAGGGAGATTGCTTACCGATTACTGTCATGGGCAAAACAGACTCAGCTTGGGAAATAATGATTTAATTGATTACCAAGTGAAATATGTTTGGATGGTGAGAAACAAAGACAAAAATTAAAACAACTCCTTCCACCAACCCTTTTTTTTTCCCCAGGTTCAAGCTTCCTCCTTCGTTCCCGATTCTTCCACCTCCCGCCACCCTGAGCAAAGCATGGGGGTGGGGAAGAGGCGGGGAAGAGGTCAGCTCATAACACCACCTCTCTGCTGCTCCTTCCTCCTCACACGTTCCCCCTGGCCCTGCATGGCTCCTCTCCATGGCCTGCAGTTCCTTCAGGACGCATCCACCTGCTCAGCATGGCGTCCTCCATGGGCTGCAGGGGAATCTCTGCTCTGGCACCTGGATCACCTCCTCCGCCTCCTCCTTCCGCTCTCACCTTGGTGCACACAGGATTGTTTCTCACACAATTTCCCCTCACTTCTCACTGCCATGCAGTGTTTTGTCCTTTCTTAATCACACTTCCCCAGCGCCGCCGCCATCTTGTCTGAGGGGCTTGGCCCTGCCCTGGGGTGGGTCGGTTGGAGCCGGCTGGAACCGGCTGTGTCCGGCCCGGGGCAGCCCCGGCCCCTCCTCGCAGAGGCCGCCCCTGCAGCTCCCCCCTGCTGTCAGCGCCTGGGCATGGACATGAACACACGGAACCAGAGGCAGGCTAAAAATACAAACAGCGTAATGACAATGAGTGAAATATTAGTGCCTAGAGATTTGGGGGGGAGGAGGGGGATTTTAATCAGAAGATTAAACACGGACTGGAAGCAGAAAGGGGAGTCAAAGAAAGAGGGCAAGGGAGGAAACAAAGTAAAAGAAGTGAAAAGAAGAAAGGTAACTTAATGGAGAGCTTGTGAAGGTCTGAGTAGGCACAACTTGGACCAAAATGTCAGTCAGTGAAGAAGGAAAATGACACACCCACCTCCTTTCAGTGATGAACGTGGAAAACTTCATCCCCAGATGTAAGTGTTCGAAAAAGCAGGAGGTGGCAAAGAAAACGGGTTTGCATTCTTAAATAGAGCAGCTATGAGCAAGTGCTTGCTATAATAAGTAGAATAAATAACCTCCATTACAGAAATGTATGTTTTCCCTGCTGCTCTCCATCACAGTTGATAGCTTTTCCCTTTAGATTTTCAAGTCTTTTTAGCCTACACATAAAAACAGGCACTTTATTAAATTTCACCTGTTTATTCCCTTTTAAAGATAAAAGTAAATGTACTTTGCTAGTATGATTCATGTTACTGTGACCATGTGCTCATGAACCACCCAGGTATTCCTTACAAATAAGACGAATGCATCCCTAGGGGGTGTTCTCTGGATAACTAATGTGTAAACTATATAGAAAAACATATTACATTTGTCTTCCAGGCATGATACTCCCAATCTCCATAAACATTTACAACAGGTCTTTTTTAATTATTTCTTTATTTTTCTTTCCTAGTCCTGCATTTCTTTCTGCTCGGCTTGATAACCTTCATTTGAATAAGACCTCTCTGACAGCTCTCGGTTCTTTGTGTAGGCAACCTGAAACAGGATTAACAGATGTTCCAGGCTTAGAAGATGTTTTTCAGGACCGGTTGATCTTCCCAACTCCTCAAAGGTAGGTGTTTCTTGGATAGAAAATCATATAGGAATATGAAGGTAGTGAGAACAATATCATAAAGCTGTTTTATGTCAGCAGGCAAGAGTACACATGCAAAATCACAATTTGAAAGACTAAATGCCTTACAGATGGAATTTGACTGGGAAGCCTGGAACGTTGCTTTTTCTTATGATCCCAGATTTCTAAAAGGTATTTTGAGCTGTTTAATGATAAAGGCAGTAGTAGCATATTTAGATTTAGATTATTCTCATGGCTGTAGAGAGAATAGTGACACAATTGAACTAACATTTTGTCCCTCGTTTCTTTATGTAGAAGAAGTCACCTATTGCTTTAATTATCATCCATATTTCTTTTGCCCTGTGAGCTAACATAATACACACAACACTTCTTTTAGAGCGGGGAAATCTTAAAGTAATGAAAAATTAATTTTTATTATCCCATTCTGCCAGTGAAAGAACTCCGGTATACATCATGGAAGTGATGCATAGAATCATAGAATCTTCATGGTTGGAAAGGACCTTTGAGATCATCAAGTCCAACCAAACAGCCTACAATCTCTGCCACTACAGCATGCCCTGAAGTGCCACATCTACACGTTTCTTAAATGCTTCTAGGGATGGTGACACAACCACCTCCCGGGTCAGGCTGTTCCAGGGCCTGACCACTCTTTCAGTAAAGTCATTCCTCCTAATATCTAACCTAACCCTCCCCTGCCACAACCTCAGACCATTTCCTCTGGTCCTGTCATTATTCACCTGGGAGAAGAGGCCAACACCCACCTCTCTACAGCCTCCTTTCTGGTAGTTGTAGAGGGCAATGAGGTCTGCCCTCAGCCTCCTCTTCTTCAAGCTAAACATGCCCAGCTCCCTCAGCCTCTCCTCATACGACCCGGTCTCCAGACCCCTCACCAGCCTGGGAGCTCTCCTCTGGACACGCTCCAACACCTCAATGTCCCTCCTGTACAGAGGGGCCCAGAACTGAACACAGGACNCCCTCCCACCTACTTTGGTGTCATCTGCAAACTTACTGCACTCAGTCCCCTCATCCAGTTCATTGATGAAGATATTAAACAAAACTGTCCCCAAAACTGAGCCCTGAGGGACACCACTGGTGACCGGCCTCCAAGAGGATTTCACCCCATTAATCACAACTCTCTGGGCACGGCCATCCAGCCAGTTTTTAACCCAGTGAAGAGTACACTTTTGTATGCCATGATTCTCCAGCTTCTCCAGGAGAATGCTGTGGGGGAGAGTGTCAAAGGCATCCAAAGACATGCAGTAAAAGAGTAACACATTGAGGCATAGATGTGCTTACAATTATCAAAATAATAATACAGGTCTATTAATTCTTCATTCTCACCTGCTAGAACTAAAAAAAAACCAACCCAAACCATTACTGCCCTATCAGGTTTATTACGCTTTGTCTATATTTTCAAGAACTGCGATCACATCAACAAACCACATCTTTCTTGGGGAGTAAAAAGCTCGAGTCCAGGAACTGGTAATGCATACCACAGTGCTGCCGGCTATGCATGTAGTTCTCTGCGTCATGGAGGATTAATGGCATTATTATTTATATTCACTGTAATAGTAACTGTACATCAATATAATGGTGGATAAGTAGCCATTGGCTTCTTCATCTTGTTTACCATCTCTCATTTTCACACAGAGTATTGCTCTGTAAAACAAATAGTGTAGGCAAAAAAGACATCTTGAAATATATACGTGTATTTTCAAAGTACAGGAGGGAGAGGGAAGGTCACCGAACAATGTAATTGATGGCACTAGCAAAATGTTTCCTAACCTGCAACGTTGCTACACTATGTTGCTCACAAATGCCAAATCAGATCAAAGTATAGAAATGCAAGGTAACACCCTCTTTGTTCACATTGATTGCATCAAAGGAAATAGAATGTAAATTAGGAAAGCTTTGGTGAATGGATAGGCAGGCAAAAGAAGTACAATAAAGTGTTGGGTTTCTCCTTCCTAGCAGAAGCATATGCTGTGTTACCCAGCTAATCAAAATGCACAGTGCATATTTCAGCAGATTGAAATCAATTGTAACATGAGATAGCCTTTTATTTTATTCATCTTGACTCTACTGAGTGATTACTTTACCTTCTGCTGTTCAGCAACTTTCAGAATAATGCACAACTCAGTGGACTTACTTAATGCATGTGTGTTGAATCTTTACTTTAATGTATTTACCAGAGGCTGGTGGTGCAGAAGGCTGCAGGCTCATATGCTTCCTTGAAGGATACGTGGGTCACAGCTTCACCAGAGGAAACTTTGATTTCTGTGCCTGATATAAAGTTTGCACATTGATGGAATCACATTCTTTATCCTTACAGTGGAGAGCGATGGCTATACCATTTTAGAATTGCTGCCAGCCAATTAGTGGAACACCATTGATGATGTAGTTTCACAAAAGGCCAACAGGCTTCCCACATTGTAAAACAAGAATAAATTCTGTAAAATTTATGGCCAAATTACTGGCAGCTGAGGTGCACAGTGAAATGTAGTCAATTAACGTGATCACTGTAAATCATGGTTACAGCTTGCTGTGTAAATAACAGTTTATAACAAACATAAATAACAACACAAGTGACTCGATTTAGCGGTGGCACAAACTGTTGTTGATGGTCCACATACTGAAGTGTGGAAATGAAAACAAGGTAAATATACAGCAGAAAAAAATTGTTTAACCACTAAGGCAATATTTTAAGTGACACACAAATAAATAACAAGGTGCAAAGTGGCAGGTTGACAGACTATAACCAACCAAAGAAATTCAATGACAGACAAAAAAGAAGTCAAAAGATGTACAGGAATTAATGAACTGAGATACATTTCTAAATAAATTTCTAAACAAATATGTATCACCAGTCTCTTACGGGTCGCGTATCCTCTTAAATTTACGAGTCTTTTTATCACAGTAACACTTTTATATCCTAATAATTGTGATCCATTTTTTCTTTCCCACTGCATGCCACCCAATGAAGTCAGCTATCAAAATTCAAATTAAAATTCTATTTTGCTCTAATAATTGAATGAAATTTCCCTAGAAAAGTATCCCCCTATTTTTTTAAATAGCACACACAAGGTCCAAAGCTGGATATGAAATCAATATATTTTCTTGGATGATTATTACTGATCATGTAAGTTAAGCAAGTATTGATTTCTCACTTTCATTGAGGGAAGTGCAATTATGTCTTTTTGATAACAAACTCCCACAGATATATCTAGCTTAATAACAATTAAGAACGTTACAAACATTCATGGTAAGTAGATTATGCAAGTTCTCAATTTAACTTGTCTCCAAGTTTGCTCATTTGTTTTTAACTCAATACAGAGGGGTTTTTTAACTCTAATGTAGAGTGGAGAAGTTTTGAAGGCATGGGTTTGTATTTCAGAATGGAGAAGTTTAGGGTTGTTCAAAGCCAGCTCACTGAGAAAAACTGTTGTGAAAAAAGCTAGAGCAAGTCCAAGTGCAGGGTCCCCCAAAACAGCTCTGCTTAAAAGCCTCAGTAAGGGCTTGGGAGATGGTTTTAGAGCAGCTTCTTGCTATTCAGCTTCCACCTCAGCTGCTTTGAAGGTTTTTTGCAGCTGTGCTTGTGCTGTGTTCCACCAGGTACCCTCTTGGTCCAAATTGTGACCCGTACCTGTGGGTTGACCTCATAGCCTGGCCTCAGCCCATCCCCACAGCCCTGCCTGGTCATTCCAGGGCAGTGTCTAACCCTAGTTTCCCTCACCAGACCTGATCCTGACCCTCACCCATTGGCCAATGGCCCAGCCTGGTATCTGCCTGGCCCTGTCCCCAGGGAGGTGCCCTGGGGCTGGGGCTCCTCTGGTGCCCCCTGGCTGTCCTGTTCCTGCTGGGGCGATGAGACAGGCCTTGACTGCCAGGCTCTGCCTTAACAGACACCAGGGAGCCCCTAGTGGCCTGGCTCCAGGGACCTCCTGGCCCATGAGGCACCCTGACTATTAGATATAAGAAAAAAATTTTTCTTCAAGGTGGTTAAACATCATGGCAGGTTCCCTGTTACATAGAACCACCAGAGAGGCTGTTGAACGTTCATCTTCAGAGATGTTCCAGAGCTCCAATGGACAAAGCTCTGAGCCAAGACCATGGCCATGCTGCAAACTGGGAGTTGACCTTGATTTGACCGAGGTGCTGTAGGAGATGACCTCCAACCACACTGAGAAGAGCCAAAAAACCTTATGTGTGTAAATTAAAAAGAAAACTCAAGGCATCCTTCTTTCATGAGCACAATTTCTAGTGTCTGGTTTTAAAAGGAACAGGCAAGTCAGCTGATAAGCTCCTAAGAGGCGCATGCAGGAATGTGTCATGGTTGTCTCTTCAGTGAAACTGTAGTGCTTTAAGCACTGCAGTGTAGGACATGACTCAGTATTTAAGTATCATAAGTTAGTTACCTCCATCAGGTTTCCAAGTTACAAACCAGAGCAGGATACTTTAAAATTACGCTTTGCTATACATAACTCTCTTTGCAGATATGAACCTTAATGGCTACTGACATTCTAAAACAAAGCATAATTAGTAACTCCAAAACTAAAAAATGGTCTCCAAAAGGTAAATTTGCTCTGTTTAAATTGCTGGTGATTCTTTGTGTGTTGAATAGAAGATGTATGAATTAAATTCCTAAGAACTGAGAAAAAGAGAACTGGAAAAGCTTTAGTTGACAGCAGGCATCAAGCCCTCCTATCACAGATACCACACTTTATTATCTCCAGCTTAAAAACAGCTAAATTGTTTCATCCTAGTAGTCTCGGAGAAGAGATCCAAAATCTGAGTGCTCCATTGGTCAGCAACATTAATCTAATTTTCAGCCTGGATTTATTCATAGCTAGTTTATACCAATCTGTTCTTGTGCCAAAATGATTATTTAGTTTAAACAGCATTTCTCCTTTCTTTGTGTATTTTTAAACAAGTCCATACATCCCTTTCTACCTTTACCATCAGGACTCTAATTATGGTTTTATTTTCCTTTTTTTTTTTTTTTTGTGGTGTTGGTTTTTATGCCCTCAAGAAAATGCAGTTCAATTTAGAGTTCAGCACTTCTTTTATCCTCTTTCTTTCTGCTCCCAAGACAAGTTCTTACTGATTTGGTCTTTCCAAAGATATATTCCGAAGTTATATTACAAAGATTATTTTTTTTTTCTCCTTAAGTATGTATCACTGGTTGGCTGACTTCAGTGGACTCAGGAGTCCTATTGTAATTGGAATTCTTACAATATTGTTATACCAGTTAAGAATAAAGCATTGCTATGATCTTATATATTTCTGAAGAAAGAGCTCTCCTATCACCTCAAGTATATCTGTTTCTTTTCACACAAAGGTCTACCAAATTCAGCAAACATTATTGCGTTTTAATTGAGAAAAATAGTAGTCTATTTTGAATAAGAGTATTACCCATTTATGAATCATGACTACAGGCACAAACTGTTCATTTATTTTTGTTAGTGCTAAAATAAAGGTGAAAAAAAAAATCATGTTTTCTCAAGAAAATGTAAAAATGTGCCCTCTGTATTAACAGCATGTTTATCATTGCATAGTTTCCCTAATGTCAGAAAAAATCTAAACAAATCTATCATTATTACATGTAGAGGTTTACAGCTTAGGTCATCTGTCACAGTGTGTGGTTATTATATACCAAAGGTCAGATCTATATCAAGAAAGTTTATTTTCTTTTCATCATATTTTTTAGTACTTGACTTGCTTCAGTCCAAAGTGTTTAATGTGGAATTTTGCAACTTAATTATTCATGATAGAGAATATACTTTTTAAAAGTTTGCTGAAGGTAATATAGAAAGGATAATGAAAACCAAACTCAAGAGAGCTGAAAAAAAATTACTCTCTTCATGTTCATGTCAAGTGAGGGTATTCTCCTGTAATGTTTAAAGGGAAGAGGAGGTATGTCAAGAGGCTAGAAGTAGACAATACACTGTGAAATTATGCAGGCAATGAACAGTGGATTCCAAGTTATTCTGAGCTAAGAAGAGTTCACTTCTGCTATATGACAAAGGACCATTAATGATTAAGTATGTAAATACCAGCAGACAACTGATTGTGTGGTAAATCGAGATCTATGCATACTTTGGCAGATTAGTCAGCTGTATGTGCAGTTGGTTGTCGCCTATGGGACTCCAGAGGATTAATTACACTGTGGCAGCAGGCCTTTTCGTTACTTAGTTTTGTCTGTACAAGTAATTGAGTGTGCAGCTATGAACAGTGCGTGCTGCTGTGACCATAATAAAGACAGACAGCAAGAGACAGGCATGCCATGACAACACAGCCTACAGACCACAGTGCCATCCCAGGAAGGTGAAGTGGGGAGCAAATCACACGTTTTCCCTGAGTCTAAGGTTCATTTCTGTTGCCCCAAGACAAGTTGCTCTGGTTATGGAATGCAATAATAAAGAATTCTAGGCCGTGCCAGAATCGTTATTGTTTTCATCCAAAGTAGAGCACCGTAGGCCAGATCGTCAGCTGCAGTAAATTACCACAGCGCAGCTACATTGACAGCTGTATGAACTTAACCAAATGAGAATCTAAGCAGCTGAGTTTAGGAGCTATGACTGTTTGAATCAAGCCCAGAGTATTTTAAATTTTACTTAGCTCTTTATTGAACATTTTTTATAAGGATGTTGGTACGCTTCTCTGCACAGATCCAGGATAAATAATCCCTTTATCTGAAAAAGAATAAGCTTTTAATAATAATAATAATTATTATTAATATTATTATTATAGTTTATTCATTTATTTAAATAACATGCAAATGCTCCAGCCCACAAGGTCCAACCTGGCGCTATGGTGCATCCTAGGTACATAGGATGGACTGAACTTTCTGGTGAATTTTAACATGCTTATAATCTAGGATGACATATCCCTCCTGAGGTTGTTTCTTTCCTACTGCTTTTTGGATTGCTTTCTGGCTCCCCCCAAAAAAGTTGCTGACTATTTCTGAAATTCTTCCTTAATAGCAGGACTTCTATACATTCTTCATCTAGACAAAAAATAGGTTTTTCAGTCCCTGTGTAATAATTTTAAAGACATTATTAGTAAAGCTAGAGGAAAACATCATATAATGGTTAATAAACTTGCTGTAACAATCTGTAATTGTCTTGGTTTGCCTTTCACTAGTCACCTTTCTTCCAGCTTTGGGCTGGAAGATCTTATATTCTTGGTAGTCTCAATTTGGGTAAGGAAATGTCAATAAGAGCTATAGAAAAAATTTCGAATGATCCTGAAAATCTTGGAGATCCTGAAAATTACTGGAAGACAGTGGTTTTATGCAGGAATTAGTGAAGGAGGACAGGCATGCAGCAGACAGTGAAAAATTGCTAGATGTTTGAGTGATGAAATAGCAGTAAATCACCGAAGGGGGCACAGGCTACAGTATCTATCCCACCAGACAGAAGCATGGCTCATGATGGGTATTAGGTCCATAGTACTGTATTTAAGAGTAGATTTCAAATAAAGAACAGAACTGGAGTTTCTGTTCTTGACTCTTCAGAGACCAGTAATACCTTCTGCAAAAGACATCAATGTATTTTCCTACCTATGTTGTTATGGCAATTTTAAAGGCATGTGAGTTGTGTACCACAAAACCAGCACTCGGACATTCCAGAAGACTGCATTGTTGGCAAGCATTTTGTTAGTCTCTGCTTTATTTAGTACATTCACCAATGACACATTAGAAGCCTTTTCCAGGTTTACATCTGATAGGATAACACCTAAATGGCTTTAAAGAACTGTATCTCCACATGACATGACTGCCACAGATGACTATGGCAAGAAATCTGTATTGAAAACAAATATCACACCAACCATGTCAAAATGGTTGCTTAAATTTGAACTGAGCTAAGAATAACTTTTAACAGCCAAAGCTTAAAATGGTGCAACTAGGGAACATCCTAGATCAAAATTTCAGGTAAACCAAAACTAACATAATTTCTGCTTTTTATGTCTTGATCTAGTTGCTGAATAAACAAGAAGGATCAGTGGAGAGCCAGTGTGGATCCAAGGCAGGCTGGCGCTCTTCTGCTGCTATTCTGTTAGTAAATGCACTCTAGCCAAAACCTGTCCAAATCAGATTAAAAATCATAATGTAATCATACTGTGGCTGTTATCATAGGCACATTAAAAGTACTGTAACTAATATTTCCTAGGCAATCCTTTTTCCTAATACTCGTGAGAGAAATCAATTAAAGAATCACATGATACAACAAATACCTCATTTTCTACTAGTCAAAGATACTTAGCTTTTACTCCATTAACAGGAAATAGGAACAGAAGGGCATTGTCAAATCTGTGAGATGAACAAGCTTCAAGTTTCAGGTTCAGCCTTTTCACACTGTAGGTTCCCAGACTGCCTTTAGAGCAACTTTAAAAATTCAGCATGGCGTTATCCAAGTTGCCAGAATTAGCCATCTTCAGGGCATGTGACCCCTATAATGTGGTGAAGATTGCTACAAACACAATGCAGTAGTCCTTCCTTTAGTGTTGGCCTCCATGGAGGTCTTCTTGCATTGAGTACCACTAACTCAGAGGCTGCTATCTGACTCAAGGACGTTTAGATGCGTTTGTGTGAATATTTTCTACTGATACATTTGCCTATATGAATTACTATAAAAATATTTTTTCCTGTGTCATTATTGGACTAGTCTGAGCATGATTACTTCAATACAAACCACAACCATATACCATGCTGCACAATACTAGATAGCACTACAAAGAAGTGAGAGGGTGGGAAAGATATCTGGACAATTTTCCCTTCCAATATATACTCTTCATTGTTGTAAATCTCCATCAAGCTCTTTAATGTTGATTTCTGTATAGCTTCAGCTCATGTCACTCACATGGGCTTGCTGTGCTGTTTTTCAGTGTTGTGTTCTTCCTTAATGAACTATATTTTTCTAAAGTCACATGTTGAACAAATACAATGTCCATTTCAAGTACACTCCTCTTTCTAAGCAAAAACTGAAGAACTGCTATGTAGAAAGTCGAACTATTTATTCAGATGTGGGTACAGTGGACTGGACAATCACAATATCAATTTTTTTTCTCAAACATTAAGCCATTTAATATTAGCTCCACAGAACCTCATAAGTTTTAGCCTCTGTGTACACAGTATTTCCGAACCACTGAAAGGTACACAGATCACAAAAGCTTGTTTCAAAGCTAAAATCTTCCATGATAATAACTGAGACATTTGCATTTTCACATTATTGTCCTTTTGGGTTTTTGGTTTTTTTTTTTGTTTTGTTTTGTTTTGTTTTGTTTTGTTTTGTTTTTATTTTTGAACTGTTTAAAATGAGAAATGACCTTTAGTTTGTCAGAGTGGTCGATCCAGAAGGTTAGATTTCCAGTATGACCTTGGGCCAACCACAAATTTTCTTCACCTTAATCGCTTTTCTGTAAAGTTTGTGCAAAGTGAATGTAATAAAGTCAGTCCAGAGCCCAAGAAAAGAAAAGCAGTCTGTGCTACTTGATAGTATATCACCAAGCATCGCAGAAAAGACTGTATTTATTTATAAACTTGATATACACTAAAAATGGTCTATTTGTATTCTGAATTCCTTAAAGTTTTTGGGTTGTTTTGGGGTTTTTTTTCATCTTTGCCCTAGTGTTTTATCTCTTCTGTAGTCAAACTCACTGGAGGATGTAGATGAAGAATTGTCACATGAAGTCTGGCAGCAAAGAAATGAAAAGCATCCCACTGCAACAAATTTAATCTATTTTATAGGCTAGTTATAAAGAAATATTTTAACAGGAAAGAGATGGTATCTAATGTACTGTGAAAAATAATGTCAGAAAGGACAGTTTTTTAAAAACTATTCAGATCTGTTTTCTCTACATTGAAAGGGACTTTTACTGTTTTAAAGGCACATGATTTTTCAGCTACTTCTTTGAATGCCATAGCAAGACTGAAAAGCAAGCATAAAGAAATCTTCTATCTATCTGATTAAAATTATTTTTACATGAAAACCTTTCTCAAAATTAGCAGAATATGATCCATTTATATGCTACACATTTCTAGAGAGCTGTATGATGTTCCAGTGCTATAATAACAATAACCAACCTACCACCTTGAAATGATACTTTTTTTTCATATACCACTTTTTACAGCTATTAAAATGTAATTTCCAAAAACTACTTCAGTTCAGTAACTTCACAAGCTGTACCTGCTGGAGTATTGTTCCTTCTGGAAATATTTCAGGTGTCTTTTTCTCTCAGTTGACAAAATTACAGTGTCAGCTGCCATTTCCATAAACTGGAAGCAACAAAAAACCTAGTACACTTCTTCAGTTTTTGATTACTGCAGCTGTTCTCAAACCTGCAACAAAGGGAATCACCAAAGCAGCAAAGCTACACAGAGACTGATGAGAACTACTATGACAAAGAAATCTAGATTAAATAAGTAGGTACTGAATTTCAGCTAGTTTTCTAGGTCTTGGCTTACAACATGGCATCAAGCATAGGGGCTCATGGTGAGGACACATAATAATTAGAAGACTACTTGGAAAAGTAACTGGATTCAGTAAGATAAGAAATGCAAGGATTTCTGGCAGAAGATCTGAATGGGGGTGGTTAATGTTATTATGCCTTCTTCTCTCCTTTAGAAGTGCAAGGCTTTGATCAGAGGTGTGAGGTTAAAGAATTCACATGAGATTTCACAACATTGCAGATGCCTTTCATACAAGCCTGCAACCCCATATGTAGGATACCATCTAGTTTTGCTCTCTTAAATATGTATTACACAAACACATACAAACACATACATACACAGGAACACATATTTTTATAATGTGTTCTCTGTGATCATTCATAAAGATGCTGAAGAGAGCCTTTGGTTTCCCACAGGTCCTTGGCTATTAGGGTCTCACATCTGCCTGTTTTCTTCAGTATAAAATAATTCATAATCTGCATTGTTTCTTTTATATTTTAAAGGAAAAATATATTTATTTTTAATAATACTTTCTTGATCAATGCAGTGAAGAAATGAAATTACCTGGCTTGTGCTAGAGAAAAATCAGTTGTGATAAATGGAAGTGGATAATTTCACATATTTAATGTAGATAAACCCCAGAGTATATGATTTCTGCTTACCACAGCTATTTTACCAAATGGGTCCATTTAGCATTAAAATAGATAAATAAAATACCTTAAATTAGTACTGTGGGACAGGGGAACAGTGAATCACACTCTTCCGTGTTTTTTCTTATTACATTTCATATATGTCTGGGTGTATTCCTATGCCAGCTAAAGTGCTGCAATGTACTGTACTTCTTTGTCTTTATTATTGGCAAATAGTTTGAAAATACTGAGCACTGAAACCCCTGAGAGCAGGAGAATATCAATAGCCAGAGAAGAACAACCTGCATGTTTGCAATACAAAAGAGGGATATATTGATTTGTGGGCAGTTCACCCAAATTAATTGTGCCAGCCAATAAGAAGACACCATCAATTATTTGTTTAGCTTGAAAAACATTGGTGTTATGAAAAACAGACTTCTCCAAACAGAGTAAAAGTGAATGCACACGTGTAGAAGAAAACTGCACAGTGAAGCATAAATAACTATGAAGTATTGCAGATATATAATTGTTAAAACAATTTCATTTTAGTAAAACAGCATAAAATAAGAGGAAGAAAGGAAATTAATTAATCAACAGGGAATATAGTAGTAAGAAAAAAAAAGTGTGTATATTAGCAGTTTATGTACAATACACAGCAAGATAAAAAAATGAATCAGAATATCTAACTGATAATTGTTTTGACATTTCTTGAAATGAAAATAAATGAAAAGAAGGTTTGATAATGATTTAAAACAGTGAAAAGCAAAAGGTTGAAAGAAGCAGGAGTATTTTCCTATGACGGGAAGAAAAGAGGGAGCCTTTTTTGCCAAAAACTACCACACGCACAGATGAAAGAGGCACTAAAGGCACTTTCTGCCTTGGAACAAATCAGAGACCAGTTATGAGGAAATCATCCAGAGGTTACAAGCTGAGTTCCAGCTTTCCATGAAACAAGCATTGGACTGGAGGAAAACCATGACTTCATAAATGGGCTCTGGATGCAGATGTCAGTGAGATAAAGACCGATATCATAGACTGTCTTAATATCCACTGCCAACTTCAGCTACTGTTAGTACATATTGATTTACCAATCCCATCTTTATTGAAAGAGCTGTCTCTACTCTCAACCCCCAAAACCTGCAAATTCTGTAAAAACAAATGGAGCTGCAATAAGAAAAAAAAAGTTTCAGCTACCAGTTCAAAAGCTGATTTAAAAAAGAGATTGTTTAATGTAAGAGTAATTTACCCATGCTCTATCGCTCTTGAAAACAAAACCAAAACCACTTATAGTTAAAAAACATAGGAAGCTAAACAAACAGCTAGGTATAGTTAATTTGTTTCTTGTTACTAATTTAGCTGAGCTTCGTGTATTAAGTTTTGCATTCAGTGACCATAGCGGTACAATTCCAGTACACGTATCATTAATAATACCATACCTCAGCATAAGCCTTGAATTTGGTGTGCCCTCTAAAGATAAAATTAAGGAATTTGATTTTCAAGTAGCTCAGTAGCAGCCCATCAACCGGAAATTAGGTTTCTCAACAGTTATTCCTTTTAAAAAGTTATCCCTAAAAGTGGGAAGTTTCCCATTTCTATCATTACATTTTCATTTGTTGACATTGTGGATAGTTCTGCAAAATAAAATGTAATCCAGTTTAATATTCTATAGCATAAAGTACACATTCATTTAAAAGAAGACAAAATCACACTGTTACCTTATGTTATACTGCAACAAATACCGAAGGCAGAAAGATATAAAATATAAATATATAAATTTAAAAGTAATTCTTTTCATCATATATCTTTCATGCAACTAGCAGAAAAGCTACTTTAACGGAGTTTTGTCCTTCTTAGCATTTGATCTGAATTATCTTCGTGAGAAATTCTATCATATTTTGAAACATCTGTTTCAGAAAAATCAGAAGGATTTGCAGTTCTTGAAATACCTCTGGTAAGTGAAAATACATATCAACTTTTCATCAGCAAATGAAGTGCCTTAGAAGACAGTATGGAGTACTAACTGAAACATATAGAAAACAAACCATAACATAGTTTTACATTTGGCAGAAGGGTACATTTGTATTTTAGACACTCAAATCAAGTATAGATCTAACTCTAAATCTGTGAAATAAAAATGTAACACTAACACCCACAGGTAACTCCAATAAATTCCGAAATACTCCATCGTTTGCTTTAAGAAAACCATTACTAATGGCAGTAAACAAATGTGTAGTCCTCCAGCCCATAAAAAATAGGTCATATGATCTTACAGTTTATGAGACAAGCCATATGCCTTGACAGATCTTTCTGTTCTATAATAAAGTATAGGCAATGCAATATAGATCCTTTCCACCCAGGTATATCTTGCTATATGTCTCTTTTTGTGAAAGATATAGGTGAAGAGAAAACAATAAACCTCTGAATAGGTTTGGAAAAAAATCATTCCTTATTATGAAAAATAAGCTGAAACAGAAGTGAGAGCAGGCATCAAATTTGCAGGCATCAGATTTACAGGCATGAAAACTGACAAAAGCAAGAGGACACAAGAGACGATATGAATGTACAGAATGATTGACCAAGGGGATAATATGGAGCTGGAACATAAGAAATGCTGGGTCATATCTATGGTCCATACAACCCTGTAATTTGCCTCCAACAATGGCAAGAGAGGAGATCTTTTCAAAATATTCGAGTGTGACTAAGTAAAAATGTTCAAGGAGGAAAACAAAGAAAAGATAAAAGCTAAAAACCCTTCATATTCTAAAATTTAGTGGGGAAAAAACAGAAAATATTTTGTAGCTATTTTTGTAATTGAATAATTCTAGATACTCCCAACCAAAGGGTAAACATGACTGTAAAACTATTGTAAATAACCTGTGTGCTTACCGCTGCAGTACTACTATTCCTAGACTGAGCTTTCCCAAACTCTCTTCTGTGATCAGAGGCAAGTCATCCCATATCTGTAATATGTTCTCACTGAAAGATAAGATCCTACCTTAGAAATCAGTTATGTCAGACAGAAAAGGAAGGTTAAAGAAAGTGTACCCGCCATGATAAGCAAGAGTGTCAAACTGGTAAAAACAATGAGGAGAAGGCTGGGGTACTCAACAACAGTTTTTCCTCAGTTTTTACTGGCAATCTCTCTTCCCACACCTCTCGAGTGGATGGACTGCAAGACAGAGATGGGGACTGGAAGAGCAAAGTCCCTCCCACGGTAAGAGAAGATCAGGTTCTTGACCACCTGGAACCTGAATATACAGAAGTCTATGGGTCCTGATAAGATGCATCCCAGAGTCCTGAAGGAATTGGTGGATGTAGCTGCCAAGCCACTCCCCATGATATTTGAAAAGTCACAGCAGTCAGGTGAAGTCCCTGGTGACTGGAAAAAGGGAAACACTGCACCTATTTTAAAAAAGGGTAGGAAAGGGGATCCAGTGAACTACCAACCTGTCAGCCTCACCTCTGTGCCCGGGAAGACCATGGGACAGATCCTCCTAGAAGCTACGCTAAGGCACATGGACGACAGGGACGTGATTAGACACAGCCAGCTTCATCAAGGGCAAGTCCTGCTTGACCAACCTAATGGCCTTCTATGATGGAGTGACTACATCGGTGGACAATGGAAGAGCTGTAGATGTCATCTCTCTGGACTTCTCTAAGGCCTTTGACATGGACCCCCACAATATTCTTCTCTCTAAATTGGAGAGAGAGGACTTTGATGGGTAGACTGTTTGGTGGATGAGGAATTGGTCATATGGTTGCATGCAGAGGATAGTGGTCAATGGCTCAATATCCAGATGGAGATCAGTGACAGGTAGCGTCCCTCAGGGGTCTGTATTTGGACCATTATGGTTTAATGTCTTCATCAATGCAATAGATGTTGGGATTGAGTGCACCCTCAGCAAGTTTGCAGATGACACCAAGCTGAGTGGTGCAATTGACATGCCTGAGCGACAGGGTGCCATCCAGAGGGACCTAGACAAGGTAGAGATGTTCAACAAGACCGAGTGCGGTGTTCTGCACCTGGGTCGGGACATCTCCCAGTATCAATACAGGCTGGGGAATGAAGGGAGTGAGTGTAGATCTGCCAAGGAGGACATGGGGGTACTGGCAGATGAGAAGCTGAACATGAGCTGACAATGTGCACACACAGCCCAGAAAGCAAACTCTATCCTGGGCTGCATCAAAAGAAACATGACCAGCAGCTCGAGGGAGACGATTCTTCCCTTCTATTCTGCTCTCATGAGAAGTCACCTGGAGTATTGCACTCTGGACTCCTCAGCACAGGAAAGACAAGGCCCTGTTGGAGCGGGTCCAGAGGAGGGCCACAAAAATGATCAGAGGGCTGGAGCACCTCTCCTATGAAGAAATGCTGACAGAGTTGGGGTTGTTCAGTCTGGAGAAGATAAGGCTCCAGGGAGACCTTATAGCAGCCTTTCAGTACTTAAAGGGGGCTTACAAGAAAGATGGGAACAAACTTCCTAGCAGGGCCTGTTGCAATAGGACAAAGGATAATGGTTTAAAACTCGAAGAGGCTAGATTTAGACTAGATAGAAGGAAGACATTTTTTACAACGAGGCTGGTGAAACACTGGCACAGGTTTTCCATAGACATAGTAGATGCCCCATCCCTGGAAACATTCAAGGTCAGGTTGGACGGGGCTCTGAGCCACCTGATCGAGTTGGAGATGTCCCTGGTCATTGCAGGGGAGGTTGGACTAGATGACCTTTAAAGGTCCCTTCCAACCCAAACTATTTAATGATTCTATGATTCTAAATCAGTCCAACAACTACATCTTTCAAGGTCAGTGGAAAATCTCATTCTGTTTTATTTCGTTTTCAATCCCAATAAGGTAACTACTTTTTAAATTAAAACATAGCAAATCCAAAAAGATCAAAGTAGTGATGGAAGTGCAGTGATTAGTTCCCCGTTTGGAGGACTGGAAATCTTAATGGTCTACATTAGGAAAAAAAATTTCTTGCTTATCTTTCTCTAAGCTTCTCTCTAACAATTCACAGTCACACATGACCACACATACAACTATAATTATGGCGTTGTTCCGAACAGAGCACATTATCAGGGTATTGGAATAAGTGTATAATGATCTTTCATGAAATGGGAGTAAGCATAATTTCATGTGAAGAATCACATCCAAGGGAGCAGTTAGTGTGTCAGTGATTACTTTTTCTTTAGAAATGAGCATTTTATGTCATTTAATGTGATGGACAATAGATACAGGTCATACACCAAAAGAAAAATTATGTTCAAGTGGCTATTTAAAAGTGAGTTAAAGGCTTATGCTTGGCAAGATGAACAGCTACCTACTGATTGTTAAAGCACTGAGAACCAACATGCCTTTTTTCCTCATTCAATAATGTATCTGACAAACCTGCATGTTTCCAAATTCAAACTTAAATTTTCTTCTTCACATGAAAAATACATACTATTTAATTAAACATGTTTGAGCTTGCTAATCATTTATGTACGCTAGTTAACACAATAAATATTTCATAAGGATTTCCTTTAACCTTTATACTCAGATTTGTGCAAATCTTAGATTTTAGAAAAGTAAGGAGAAAACAACACGTTTTACACTCTTGCCATGACTCAAAAGTCTCAGATATTTTAGCAATACTCCACAGAGAGACTCCACAGCCTCTCTGGGAAACCTGTTCCAGCGTTCAATCACCCTCACAGGAAAGGGAAAAAAAAAAAGAGCTCTATTGCTCTTGAAAACAAAACCAAAACCACTTATAGTTAAAATACATAGGAAGCCAAAAAAAAAAAAAAGGGAGGGTTCATATTCAGACAGAACTTCCTGTGTTTCATTTTGTGCCTTTTACATGTTGTTCTGTGACTAGACACCACTGGGAAGAGTCTATTAATGAGAATAACAAGTAGGATTTTTTTTTCAGTGGGAACGAGGAGATAGAAAGTACATTTCCTTGACAGAATTGCTATGAAAAAGTAAGCTTTGTGAAGAATGAGAATAAAACAACACTGATAATAGGAATCAGCCCAAGAACAGGGCTGAGCTTAACTAGTCTACTTCACAGCCTATAAAATAGATTCTGCTTTGTCTAGCCCTTGCAAGGCCACAGTTGCAGCCTTGTCTCTAATTCTGGGCATCATACTTCAAGAAAATCCCTATTAGTTGCAACAAAGCAAGAGGGAAAAAAGAAAGATGAGAGGGCTATTAGCAAACCCACTCAGGAACAACTGAATGACCTAGGTTACTTAGCCTGAAGTAGAGAAGACTACAGGCAAGAGACAATTGCAGGATGATATTCCTGGTACACACAACGCATAAATACATATTTTTTTCCTAAATAGAATTCTTCATGCCTGCAGCAGGCAGAACTAGGGATGGCACTTTTGCATTGCAGCAGGGCAGATTCAGATTAGATATTAGAAAAAATGTGTCTTTTGCAAAGGTAGTGGAGCACTGAATTAGATTGCTCTGGAAAGCATCGATCTCCAAAACTGGAAACATATGGAAATATATATTAGAAGTTATATAAACATGGATCCCTGTTGATCATAAGTCTAAACGACCTCTCAAAATTCATGCAGTCTTATGAGCCCATAATATTAAAATTGCATAAAAAGGCAGTTATTAATTATACATGCATTTAAATAAAGTTAATCTGTACTGATTTAAAAATAAATTAAGAAACATCAACTTATCTCTTGACAAACATGAAATGAAATGTACTGTTTAACCAGAGGAAGAGCTAAAGTTAATATGGATCCATAAGGGTAACAACCAAAACGGAATAAAATTCTAGAATTATAACTTATACCATGTTTTCCTTAAGAGCTGAACTAGAATTAAATTACTCCCCAAGGAACAGAATAATAACTGGAATCAGTTCTTAGTTATAGAATTAAAGCAATACTGCTGTGCTGCTGATGCTGACCTAGTATTTTGGGCTTCCTTAATCTATTTCTTCCTAGATCTATGATTTACGACATCTGAGGACTGACCTTTAAATTTCTGCCCTAACAAGCAGGTTTATTTACAGTCCTTGCTGATAAAAAATAAAGGCCTCCAGGCCAGTAAGTATTAACTTCTTTAAACATAACACATTGTCTCACATATAACCTCCTAGAATTTGTGACAAGCAACACTATTTGAGGTCTAACTAGTTTCAAGTCTTCTAAAACAAATCTAATTTATACTGCCTAATGTACCTTATTTTGCTCCCTAACAGCTATTTCTAAATGCAGCAGAAAACACCCTTCTAAATCAAACTGGTTTCTGAAATGCAATGCAGCAAAGAAAAACATATAATTATTTTTTTCTAACATGACTATGAAATAAGCATTTCCATTAATCTTAAATTTGTTGAACACCACACATATCAATTGTCCTTCTACTTACAAACTATAAATGTCAAATTTTCTCTTGTGATCTCTTGGGAAATGTGACATCAAAGTTAACGGAAGCATTTATTTAGGTGAATTTTTATATAGAGACTGGGCTTCTTCAAGATAGATATATACATTGGATCTGGGGTATGAAGGTTTGAGATCTATGTGGATAGAAATACAAATACATACACATTTGGTCCCAGAAGAGCATATGACTCTTTATTTTCTCTTTAGAGATAACAAATTGTGTTAATGTCACATCAGAAGTTGAAGACAGTCATTTGATTAGATGTACTTCTCTAAATTATTCTAGAAGTCTATATTGTTTTATATGAGTTACTGGGGTAGAGACACTTCTGAGAGAATTCTCAGTTGTGTCATTATGTTATTCCCAAATCTTCACTTCTATCTTAAAGAGGAAAGAACTTAGGCCACGGAGGTACAGGTCAAAGCAATGGACAATGCAAAGTCATATGGAGACTTGCAATCTCCAAGAGCACCGTATCATGTAGGGGGGACTTACCTGCCATTATGATGATTGATAGCCTTTTAAAATGAAGACTTACTCAGAAATACCAAACCCAAAGACACCATTTTAGCTAGAATAGCAGGGTTTGAGTTAGCAGCTGCAACAGACTCCCATCTATGTCAAAAAAAAACACAAAAAAGAACATAAAACCCCTGCTGATTACTGAGTGAGATGGTTTTACAGGCAGTGGCCTACTTCCCCTTGTTCAGCAACACTCATTATGTAGCCAGTAGGTAACGGAGGACTGACAGTGGGGAGAAGACCCCTCATTTCTCTCAGCATATACCTACATCAAGAGGAGGCTGAATTATACTTCTAAGTCTAGACTCACCACTTCAGTCCAGAAAAAGGCAAAGCTGCAGCACTGACTAGTTTCACAGTAAATTTGACTGACAGTGTTATCCTAACTATATCAACTACCTTTCTGAAATTTATACTTTTTATTTTTAAGAAAATGTATATTTAAGAAATACAAATGGTAAAGATACAAGAAGATGTTTAATTCACTGAGGCATTTTAAATGAAATATGTATGAGCAGTAGTATTAGGGACAATAAGCCAATACTACTTGACACAACTGTGTCAGGTACTTGAAATTATAACAATTGATTTCACTAACGTAGTTTAACACTGGCAAAACAACACACTTTTAATTAGTTTCATAAAGGACTAAAGCATTTTGGTGAAGTGAAACCAAAGCAATGAAACAAGCGATAATTTTCCTAAGATGTTGAATTACCCACCTACGTGTAGAACCTTGTGCAAACAGGTTGCAAACAATTTGAACAGACATTCACCATCCTGGTTTCAGTATATCAGTGAATTGTTAGAAAACTCATTAAGTGAGATTATCTAACCCATCAGAAGATGCACTAACATTCATGCATTTAACATGCCAGATTTAGACAATTGGCAAGAATGTGTGCTAAAAAAGGAGTCAACATTCTTTCTAATTGAATCAATGGGTTACAGAAATGGAAAGAACATATCTAGCACTTTCTGCTACACTTGACCAAAGAAAGACTGCAGCAGGAGAAAAAGTTTTCAGCTATTTAGGTCTGTAAGACACTAAATACCAGAAATAGATAACTTAGGTTTGTAAGCATGCACATCCTAGATGTGACAGTGACATACAAACACAGACCTAAAAAGAAATGGCAAGGTAAAATGACTTTACACTCAGACTCCCACAAGTTCACACAAACGTGCAATATATGTTTGTTCCAGCAGCACCTTTGAAAAAGAAATTGTTGGTCTCATCACTCAAAAAGTGCATTCCTCAAAATTTTAAAGTTTCTTAAAAAAAATATTAGAGAGTTTAAGGAAAAAAGAGGCTCATCCAATGACTAATTAGAATGACAGAGGCATTCATCTGACTCATTGGTTAGTCACAGTGCTCTAAGCCGTAAAAATAGTGTCTCATTAGTCTTTTAAACATTTATTCCTTATTCTACATGAAATTGATACTTAATCACTTTGCTAGTGTATGGCAGGCACTTATTACACAGGGAAAACTTGGAGAACGGAAAGTTTATAAAATCTCTGTCAATCTCTCCTACATGTTAGGAATGATTCATTGTAATGGGCCATGAGCAGCAGGGTGACTCTGAATGGAAGCCTGTAATTAACTTTGTTTCATGTTTTATTGATAACATTTGCTGTTTTATGAGATCTGATCGTACACCTTGAGCAATGTGCAAACCTATGGATCATGCTGTGCTTAGATACCCTGGCATTGTGAGAGATATGCGAAACTAAATAGATTAGATGGAAAATGTACCACATCCCTTGTGATCTGTAAACACATTTAGATTCTCCCTTTCCTGCCACCTGTTTGATGTTGTTTCTGTCTCAAAGCATGCTTGACATTTAATATGAAACACGGAAGTCAAAGTTCTTTTTTACTGTCTTGGGCCAATATTTACTTACAAATACGGAGTTGCAGACAATTTGCGGTTACAAATTTGAGGAGAGATGTATGGGTATGTATGAGGCTTCTGTTATCCTGGAAGCAAGTCAACCACAAATTGGGAAAAATATGTGGGGGGTTTTCTAATATGGGTAATTCGGCAAAGCTAAAAGCAAATTTACAAAATCCTTAAAAGACCACGGATTATTTAGGAACAGATGGTGTGAAAGACATTTGAAATCCCTCCTGTAAACTGTGTTCTACTTCATATAAACAATATAAGCAGAAGCTCATAGACCAGGATCTTCCTCCAAACAGTTTTGACCCTAGTCTTCACATCTGGTATCACATTCCTGCTCAATTAAGTTTTTAGTTTTGTTTTCACAAGGAAAAAAGTCAGTGGGATTACCTATCAGAAGACCCTCTTATCACATGATTCAGACAGTGGGGGATTTAATCTCCTACTATCTGCAAAGAAATGTTCATTCGGAAACTCTAGTTCTGGCTATGGCTATGTTTTCCCAACTGAAATAATTTGGTATGATTTTTTGAATAATTTTTAAATATCATAATAGCTTTTTCTGTGAAGTTCTACTTCCCAACTTTTCTCTTTATTTCTACAACACTTTTAATGACATCAACTTTAGAATCACAGGCTTCATTGAAAAAATTGCATTTTTTTTCTTTTGTCTTTCTTTTCTGAGCTCTTACTGTACGTCCACTTCATGTTTGTAAATTTCAATAGCTTCCTTTACTATAAAGCCTCAGTCTGACGAGGTCCCTCTAGTGTGATGAATGAAGCAAATACTGGGGGAAAAAAGCCCCACAGTACAATCACATAATTTAAGACTGCATTATAGACAAGAAAGAGAGAAATTAGAAATGCAGAAGCAAAATATTTCTGAATTTCCTAACTACTGAGTGGTCAAGTTAACTTAATGCTATTCCTTCAACATAATGTTTCTGCCAGTGTATTTATTCAAATTCAGACTTGACTAACGGTGGGAAAAGAGGAAGCAAATTGACAGGCAGCACTGTGTCATGGGCAAATCTAAAATTCTGGTTATATGGAAGATCCTCTTAATTAAAACCCAACTGAGAAAATAAGTAATGGGTAATGGGAAGCCTTTTGTCAGAAGCACAGGTTATATTTTGGTTTCACTGAAAAACCCGAAATATGAAAGCATGAACTGAAACACGATTCTGTATATTGGCAGCCACAGGCATTCAAAAAAAAACATGACTCAAAACTCACACACTGGTTTAACAATCATGAAGTTTACAGATCATTTTACATGTTTTCCCCTTGTCTTCTAGTTTTCCAGTTTTAATAGCACATTTAATTTGCATTTCCAAGCATGCTTCTGCCAATATGACAGGTAGATTCTCATACAAGCTCTTGATTCCACAAGTTATGGGTTTGTGACAATGTGCTGAAATATATAAGCCTTGCAATGAAATCCCAAGATGGAAAGCATTACTGCAGCCTCATGCTGGTTCCAAATCATTTTTCTTGATGTGGTACAATCATTAGGGATTTTTTCCTCTACTCTTTTCAATAAACAGTTCCCTAGTTTGACAATTTAAGCTGTTTACAATGACTTTTAATAGCTATCTATCAATAGCTCATCTTTTCAAGCAATTTAAAAGTCACACAGGCATATATGTCACTCAACTTGTATTACAATCATCTACTGTGAGTTATAAAGCACTGAAATTTTCCTATGAGACAAAACATCTAATACAGTAAAGGCCTAATTTAGTTTGACTAAACTATCAACTTCATGCAATGACTCATTAAGTCATGGTAAGAATTAGTGTGTAGCCTGGAGGAGTAAACCCAGGTTTGTAAACCAAACAGTTCTGCATCCAAAATTCTGCCTGTACCATAACTTTGACCTGTATCTTTAAAATTACTTCTTAAAAAAAAAAAAAAA
The DNA here is from genome assembly GCA_013400035.1 of Rynchops niger. Lineage (NCBI taxonomy): Eukaryota > Metazoa > Chordata > Aves > Charadriiformes > Laridae > Rynchops > Rynchops niger. Next base: position 47,478 of record VXBH01004378.1, read on the forward strand.
AACCAAACAAACAAACAAAAAAAAAACCTTAATAGATACATATTTATTTACTTTTAAATATTTTTATATTTAAGGAGAGTAACAGCTGATGAGTAAGCACTTTCCACACATAGGCAATATTAAACCAGATGTTAACACATTACTAACTCTCATCAGCTTAAACAGACCTCAGATTTCCAAAAGCCCCACAGATGCTTTACATAAAGATGACAAAATAGAACATTTTTTCTGTAAGGTTCTACTCTTGGTATCTCTCACATGAAGAAAAATGCATTTTTTTAGCCAAATGGCAAGAGAACAGAGTTGTGTCTTACTCTGATCTCTAGTTGGAACCCAGAAAAATGCTAGTAGGTTACTTTTCACTAAAAATTTAGGAAGCTGTTTTTATAAAATTTTCTTAGCTGCAAATAACAACAAGTTCCAAATTGGTTTCCATTAATAAAATCATAGAACAAAATGAGTTCCCATTTGGCCAATGAGGATTTTTTGTTTTGTTTAAGAAATGTTTCAAATCAGTCCAGCTCCTGAAGTCTTCAAAAATCAGCTATGTTTACATATATATATATATATATACATACATATACATACACATCTTTTTAGATGTGTTTCATTGTAAAAACTGAATGTATCAGGGAAAACAGTTACTTTTTGATCTCTCGTGCATCCATTAAAATGCAAATAACCTTTCAAAATATACTTCTTTACACAGCTTTTTCAACTTTCTGATAACGTTTCAGGAATGCAATCTTTTTCTATCCCTTCTCCAACCCGCAGCCTTTTTCTCTTCTACGTAGAAGAAATGAGGGAGATGCTATAATCCATTTCAGTGCTACTCAGTTGATGCATTTGCTAATTAGTGTATGAACCATCCTCCGAGAGCAATATTTAATTACTGCAGATATTTAGATGACACCATGAGATCCCAGCTAAGCCTCAAATATTTTTAAAATTACCTAGGTAACATTCTTTTTATTAATTATTAGCCCACTCCCTCTGAAAAGCAAGGTCTCTAAATTAAAGAAATGTGGTGGATGAAATGTTATTTTTTGCCACTATCAGCAAAAAGATTTTCCTCTATGAGGTTCTGTCAAATAAAAAGCTTAGTAGGCCACTAATGGCCATGACCTGTGGCAGCCTTGTTGTACTGTGTAACTGAATTATTTCCTTTTCTAAATCTCCAAGCATGCCACTGAGAATGCTAGGTCAGCATATATAGTAAACAAATCACCAGTCACCCAACAACTATTGTACTGTCTGCCTCCACAATGAAAGATCTCTTCCCTAGCTTGAACTTCTGGACCTTGAATTTGACTCTGTCTGAGCTTTTGTTATGTTAACAAACGATTTTGCTGGTAACACTGTGAATCTACATATAGGACTGGTGAGGGAAACACATTATTAAGGAATTACTTCAGTAAATCAGACCCAAGTATGCAAGCTCTCTAAATTAAAATCCTTCTCACCCTTCTGTATTGTCTCTGCAGCTTTAATTTCTCCCTTCTTCTCCATGAATCCATTTATATTGATCACATCAGTGCTTTTGGCAATTTATTCCAGATTTCTAGTGTTCTTTGCATGAAATAGCTCTGCTGGAATTCCTGTTTACTTCCAATTTCAGTTTGTTTCCACTGTGTTTTCAAACAGCAGGTTACAGTTAATTAAAGTAATATGAAAACAGATACATTTAGTATAGGAAATGTTTATAAACTGATACTTCTTTTTTCTTTAGCAGTGTTTTGAAACTGTATGTTATTAATAAAGTTGCACAAATAATTACCCTGAATCTCATATTCACGTAATTACAAAAATAAAATTAACATCTGTTATTATAAATGCATAATGCCAAGTCATAATGTGCAGGTTAAGGGTTAACACAAGCAAATTGGACACGGTACATAACACAAAATAAATTATTGTATGGTAGTGTAATTACATTCTAACCATTATGTTAATTATAACTTATATCAATTCAATAATTAAAGAAAACAAGCTCTTCCTTTGGTTTCCTTTTCAGACGCTTCTGCATACTAAATTATTCTATGTCAGCTAACGTGGCACTGGACCATAAGTCTGACAGCAGTGCACAGTGACATTATCTTTAATATGCAAAAGTAAGCTTAGTCTATATGCTAGATTTAAAAGAAATGTTTTGTTAATTAAATTGGGTCAAAAGTAAACACGATAGAGTTAAACAGGGCATAGAAAATGCACTTGTTGACCATCCAAATAATTAAATTAAATATTTATTACCTTAAAAATACTGACCTAAAGTGTTACTTTAAAATGTCTTTATTGCAAAATTAAATTAGAATGGGATAGTTTCTCTAAAGACAACCCTAGCAAAAAAAATCCTCCCCCCCAAAAAAAAACCCACCCCCACCCCCCTCAAAAAAAACCCACAACATAACCAACAGAAATCCAATCATATGAATACATGGCCGAAAAGAACTTTTAGAGTTATTTTATGCCTTTCCTTTCAGGAAACTACAATCTTATATATATCTCCTGTATACAAAGAGAGAGATTTTTAAGAACGCTTTAGATACTAGCATACATGCAGACATATTCTGACATGTGCTGATAGTGAGTATGAAGAAGTTTTACCAGGACATCATCTGAGTAGTCTTCTCTACCCTCACAGTTAGAAGGTTAATCCCAATATGTAACTTATCTTCATTCTGCAGACAAAGTCAATTACCCTTTGTTTTCTATAAGAAGAGTGGAAGCATTGTCAATGTCCTCATTATAATCCTCTTTTCACTAGTATGGTAAAGACATAAGAGAGGCAAAGTTTGTATGGAGAGTTAATGTCTATTTAGACTGATATAGTAGGGAAAAAAGTAAAATTTGGAGCACTGTATATCTTTATCAGGTCTGAGAAGAACCAGGATTATATAGACCTAGTAAAGAATGGACAGACATGTTCTTGTCGCTTCCTTCAGAAATTTCTACTTTGTCTAGAAAATTCCTTAAATGTGATAGGAGAATTTTATGGATGTGATCCAGGCACATCAACACTGAGGAAAGCTGAATAAACAGGCATTATCTCCCACATCTTTGCATTTATCTCCATTATTAGCATGTTCTGACTCACCTTTTGCAACAGCAGTACATTGACACCTTAGTTTATATTTCAATATTTCTCTCTGTGGTGTTTTCAACTTTTCCAATACTCACCCACAGTTTCACTTCTAATTTCCTATCTGGAACTCTGAATTCATCTTCACTGTTATATTTTCAAAATAATCTAAATCACTCACAATTGTGATCTTATTCTTCAACATGCTTTCAGGTTCTCCCAGCTTCCTAACATCCACAGGTTTTATAAGTGTACAGGAAAGCATGCTGTATCTTTTATAGCTGTAATTAAAAATGTTGGCCAGAACAAAATCAAAACCATGGACCTACCTGATATATCCTGTGCAATCACTTATTAACTGCAGGCTTTTTCAATCATATATTTTATAGCGATTTCATCTCTATCTGCAATTCCTACCAAGAAGGTGTTGTAACTAGTTCATTCCATTTCTAGAGTGGTTTTTGTTTGTTTCCCCAGTGTTTTCCATTAAATCATTAAAACAGTGTTTAGTAATCTACGAAATGTTTTCTTGGATGTTAAAGGTCCACAGAGCAAAAAATTTCTCCATCACTGATCTAGGCCACTGGTGGCCAATGTGGGAGTCATATACAAGATGCATTCTGATATAGCTCTTCTCAGAGTCCTTTCCCATGAATCCCTCTGTTAAGGGACACAGACAAATGACCCCGGCCTGAGGTTAAGCTAACTAAACAGATCAGGAGAAACCACTGGACATGACATAAGTAATTGCTGAACATAACAAATAACAAAGTGATAAGTTGGCAAGAAGTTAGCAGGAGTTGCAGGTAGAGCCATGAGGAATCTAATTACACCAATGATTAATGACAGGGGGAGGGTCGAATTCCACAGGTTACAAAATGGCAGTACCGGGGACATTTCAGGGTGTGGAGTCTTGCAAGGCCGGAATTACCTAGGTAGCCTTACCCTTGAGGAAATTCACAACATATTCCTGTGGTATATGGCTGCAAATAAACTTAAACTAGAGTTTCTGCTGACAAAAAGAAAAGGACTTGTACCTCAGTGATGCTGTCGATTTCAGCCACCTGCATATCACAGTAATCAGTGAAGGTACAGCGGACTGTATGACAGTACTCATTCTGTTGTAGACAAGTGGTCATATAAGAGCAGGATTATTCAGCTCTGTATTCGCGCTGAATACAGCATCAGAATTGAACTGAAGTGCTTAGGGATTGTCTCCTTGTACAAAATCTGACAAAGTTTACCTCCAGTGGCTCCAGCAATGCTTTCTCTTTGTGGTTTGAACAGCCTGTGGAGGTTGAGCAAAACACGTTCTGCCGTGGAAATGCTAGAGTGAGTCCAGAGAAAGGCAATAAGGTTGATGAGGAGTCTGGAGAACAAGTCTTATGAGGAGCGGTTTAGGGAACTGTGGTTATTTAGCCTGGAGAAAAGGAGGCTGAGGGGAGACCTTATCGCTCTCTTCAACTACATGAAAGGAGGTTGTAGGGAGTTGGGTGTTGGTCTCTTCTCCCAAGTAACAGGCGATAGGATGTGTGAGGACAATGGCCTCAAGTTGCACCAGGAGAAGTTTAGGATGGATATTAGGAAAAAATTCTTCTCTGAAATGCGTTATGAAGCATTGGAACAGGCTGCCCAGGGAAGTGGTTGAGTCACCATTCCTGGAGATATTTAAAAGACGAGTAGACGTGGTGCTTAGGAACATGGTTTAGTGATGGTTTCGTCAGTGTTAGGTCTCTTCCAAACTAGATGATTCTATGATTCTATCTCAACAGTAATGACTGAAGTATAGTGTGGGAAAGTGACGTTAACAGTTCCAGTGCTCCTTGAGCAGTGCTAATGAAACTGGAGCACACAGAGGACAATCACCTGAGCTCATTTGCTATGCATGATGCATTTCACCTTCATTTTATTCCAATAATGTAATGAGGCACATTAAGGGATTTTTCAATTTTACAGCGAAACTCTACAGCAATATGGAATGTTATGCTACTTACCTGCCTGCTACAGCACACTATATAAATAAGCAAAGCAATGCTCTTAAATTTAATCTTATTTTAGTTATTCATAAGATATTAGACTTAATTATTAAGACTGCAACAAGCATAAAAATGTTAGATTTCACAAGTGCTGTACGTTTATTTTATGTATAGATAACTAACTTGTAGACTGAAGTCTATTTGGGGTTTTTTGGTTTGTTTGTGTATTTATTACCAGGGGAAAAATCTGGAGTAAGGAAGATGTACCCTTGGTGGAAGAGGATCAGGTCAGGGTTTATTTAAGCAAACTGCACACACGTAAGACCGTGGGCTGTGATGGGATGCACCCATGAGTGCTGAGGTAGCTGGCAGATGTCACTGCAAGGCCACTCTTGATAATCTTTTGTTGATCATGGCAACTGGGAGAAGTTCCTGAAGACTGGAGGAATGTAAATGTGCCTCCTATCTTCAAGAGGACACAGGGAACTACAGGCCGGTCAGCCTCACCTTGATCACTGGGAAGGTGATGTAGCAACTAATCCTGGAAACCATTTCCAGTCACACAAAAGACAAGAAAGTCATCGGGAGTAGTCAGCATAGTCTCATCAAGGGGAAGTCATGCTCAACCAACTTGATAAACTTCTGTGATGAAACAACTAGCCTGGTAGATGAGGCGAGAGCAGTGGATATTGTCTACCTAGACATCGGTAAGGACTTTGACACTGCGTCCCATAAGATCCTAATAGACAAGCTGTTGATGTATATACTGGATGAGGAGATAGTGAGGTGAACTGAAAACTGGCTAAACGTCTTGGGCCCAAAGGTGGTGGTCAGTGAATCAGTCTAGTTGGAGGCCAGGACCTAGTGGTATACCGCAGGCATCAAAACTAGGTTCAAATCCTGTTTACATAAATTGATTACTGAAAAAAATCTAAATCATTCTTTAGTAACTCAGCAGCAATAAAATACTGAAATTATATTTACAACATTTGTTGGGTAGTTTAAGAACTTTCCCAGATAATTTTTAGCACCTTTGTTATGTATTTCTTTGTACACCTCAACAGCTTTTCTATCAAATGAAGGATATAATTGAGCCATCAACAGAAGACTTTAATCTGATTAAATCACTAGAGAATCCAAAAAGATTCAAGATTCTTCACATTATTCAGATATCAAATACTACACACTATAAAATATCTATGTAAAGTACAGTGATTACACTGGAAAATAGTTGCTTTTTCAATTTACTTATGCAACATTCCAGAGTTCTTTCCCCCTGTAGAGCCTCTGACAGGAAAAGACCACAAATTAGATAGCAGATGTTCTCCGACCTCCTCTGTCCACTCCTTCCATCACAATAGCATAGATGTGCCAATTAGTGCTCTTAGTTACTAAATAAAGAAGATACCCAAAGCACATTGTCAGAAAAAGCTTTAACCAAGGTCTCGCTACTGAGCTGTCTCTGAGGTAGAAGAAGGACTGAGGCTGGAAAACTGTCGTCTTCTTGGACCAGACCACAGGAGGGAGATGACAGAAGAGTATCTCTGCTGTAAGAACATAGAGATAGCACTAAGCAGATGTGATTGTCCTTTCAGCTTCACAAGCACCATCTCTATAATCAGAACAAATAAAGTTATTTGATGGGTGTTCCCTGGCAAAGGCGTTATCAAAGACTGCAGTCAGAAGGGAGATACTAAAGCGGTGGTACACCAACTTCCCATCTCCCTTGCCTTTTGTACTTTGCTTCAGCTATTTACTGGAATGTAGGGTTTTTTCCCAAGGCAGCGGTACAGGAAAACACTGTCCAGTGCAAACTGTGGGGCTTTATAGGAGGAAATTATCACATAAAGAAGGTATTAATAGAGATGGCAATTGCTCCCAGATGATTTTCAAAGAAAGAACTTTATACAGCTTCACAGCTAAAAAAGGGGCGAAAAAGATATAATATTTTAGACATGATAAATTACTTTCAAGGAAAAGTTATTACATGGTAAAAGCTTAAGGTATAAAACAAATTGACTAGTAATCTCTTTTATTGTTAACCTGGATCATATCAGCATGGTCCCATATCGAGTTGCATTAGTATGACTAAAGTGCTGGAAAATTAACAGTCTAGCTTGGACAGGAATATCCCCAGCAGGTGTCACTGGTGCAACTTATGATTGACATAATTATTGTGTGAATCAACAGATATTCTTATATAAACATTTCTTTTTGTCTCTTAATACATCTGTGTAACAAGATTCCCCTGTATTTTAGCATGCAAATATATATATATCTTCCACTGTGTTTTTCTTTCAAGAACAAGATGGGTCTTTTGGAACAAGACTATCAATATTATATGTATTATATGGATTCCCCACCGGCATGGGGATATTGTTTATCCCTAGTTCTTGTCCCAAAATAATCCTGAATTTATCTGTCACTGTAATCCCTACTAATCACTGTAGTTACTAACATGCCAGCTTTGGGAGGTAATAGTTGATTAGCCATTGGTTACTATTTTAAATGGGTATGTACAGTGCAGTACCAGTATGTAGCTGTCACAGTCAACATTGCCTGACAGTCCTTTACCACTGAGTCCACCACATCGTTTAAATTCTTCACTAAAATACAGTACTTTGAATTTATATTGACATACGTATTAAAAAATTGAGTGAACATAACTACAAAAACTGACACTAAATATAATACAAAATTTCAGCAAGAGCACATTCAATAATAACTGTACACTCGATGTCTCAGGCAAAAACTTGCATTGTTTACACTACTATGCAGTTGTGTAAAGACAGAACTAAATGCTGTAACATAAGGTACATTGGCTGAGTTATTCTGCAGCAATATACTTTTATTTTTAGCACATGAGATCTCAGCATTGCAATGATTCCACTTTGGTCCATAGTCAATATGAGAAATACAACTTAAATCTTAGTGCTGAATGCCCTGGTAATTTCTTGTTTCATCATCCAAATATTGCAGAACTGTGGGAATCGAGGCTTATAGGCCTTGAAATTATTTTGATGGGATTTTAAACTCCATACTTATACAAAAAGAATGAAAAATAACCTTTCTTAAAATGAAACAAACTTGTGAAGAAGAATAGCAGTAACATGCATTAAAAGTTATTATCCATGCATTTCCTTTGACTTGAGTGCAATATTAACCAGGGTGACCCTTTTCACATGTTACTTCGTCATTAATATCTGAATTAAAATTTACCTTATTCTTTTTCCTCTTTTAAAAAACACAGTAAGTGGAAGAATTTGGGATGTTTTTTACTAGAGTATATATTTCTTGCTTGATGAAATGATGTGTTAACCCATCGTAAGAAGTGGTTTATATCATATATTAAGTGTGACAAGATTAGCCAATGAAGAATATTTTCATTACTGACTTTGGTTTAATGGTACACAAGTGAAATCATTCCTTGCAGAAGTACATTGGCATAAGAAACATTTTTCATTTTTCATCAAAGACAAAATCATTCCTATTGGTGGCTGGATACACAAGAGAGAAAGAGGGGATGCAGAGGACACAGGAAGCCTGTCTGGGAACTTTAGTTTGATGTATTGGCTGTGTCTAAACTAAGAAATACATACGTTCATGTTTCACAGTCCTTACCCCCTCATGCCAGGCACAATCTCTCTCAGAGTGGACTGCTGATGCATTCCTGATCCGTACACACGCACATTTCCTTTCAGGAGAAGCAGAGTTCATAGGGAAGAATGGAGCATATGAAGACATGAAAATCGCTCTTTGATTATCCAGTTCAGATGTTCCTACTGAACGCGTAGGGATGGTTCAAAATTCCAGTGAAATTCTTTCTCCTCAGAACATGCTGATAGGATGAGGCTAAAACAACGTGTTTTAGCCTAGGGAAAAAAGGAAAAAACGTCTAGGGAAAAAAAAGGGCTCTAGTGCTTGATGGATGAAATAGTGAAAATTAGATTCCTACTCTGAATCACCTGCTAGAGGACCTGTTTTGCAATGATTCAGGGCAGTAGCCTACATCAAGGTCCAAACCTGATTCCTGCAGCAGGGTCTGCCTCATCGCCGACTACAGGGAAACTTAAAGGTGTTTTGGCTAAAGTGAGCATTTGTGAATACAAAGCCTTATCATTCTCTTACTGATATTTGCCTGGAGTTTCAGAGTAAAGGTAAAATTTTAATGATAAATGGTCCGTACTGTCCCACATTTGATATAATGCAAGTTTGTTTTCAAGGAATCAAGTTCAAGGGGGGTAAAAAACCAACAACTAAATGCTTTCTTAAAAGAATAAAGAGTGCCAGAAAGGATTTTTCTGGTTTATTACCTTCTGCATGTTCAATGCCTAAGCTTTTGAGATCCTGTCTGTTCTTTGAGGATGTATCCACCTAAGTCTGTTAGGTCTTCATGATGCAAACAAACCTGACAACGTAAAAACTCATTGTGCATGTTCTTTATATGAGAATGCATTGTCTTTATGTGGCATGATATACCTCTGGCTTTTTCTTTCCTTGTGGACTATTTTACCTCATGTTCTATAAGATCTATCTAATGCTTTTTTTGCCTTAGGATCCCTCTCACAGGTATAAGTATCCACTGTTGGGGAGAGGGATAGAGCAGGGGATGGGGGAAGAAGACTGAGCTTTTTTTTATTAACTTGCTTTCTTCAAGCATTACCACTATTATGCTTTTATAAGTTATTAGTATTATGAGAGACACCATTATAAAACAGAACAACATGTGATGGTAACTGTGCCATTAAGGTCTCTAGTGGAACATTAATTATTGATCTTTGCCTCAAAAGCATCAGAATGCTGTATTTGAGATACAATGAACTGTTCACCTTACAAGCATTCAACTGAACTATGTCATTCAAAGGTGACAAGGTTTAACTCTGCTACTATATTCAGAGCACTCTGAAGACTGCAATAGAATTGCAAACACAGCCAAACCTGCCTATCAGAAATAGGGTATCTGACACAAATAACCTTTTTGTTGGACAGGACATTTTTTAACTCATTCTCAGTTTCTTATTCCTTGCTCTTCTTCTGAGTTCCCTTACTTCCTGCAAACCATGCTTTTAGTGATAAGGGTCTGGCAGAGGGTTTATCACTCTTCTTAAGTGAGTGGTGCTGCAGTCAGTTCTTTTGATATCATTCAGGGATGAAAGAGCCTTGCAGGTAAACTCACAGATTTACAAGCCAGTAGCCCTCCCTGGTAGGTGTTCTACCACAAATAAATAGTGGTCTCCCTGCTGTGATAGGGACTGAGATAAGTACACATGTGGCAGAACACTATTCAAAATAAATCACTGGGAGAAAGTAAGGCCTCTTCCTGCTGCAGTGCCACCAGCAAAACCTCTCTCCTTGGTTTTGCAGGAATTTTGAAGTTTCCTTCATTAACTTAAGCTATTGAAGAGTTACAGCCCTGCTGATAGAGAAACTGTCTAAGGTGTTGTTTTATCATGTGGTGTCACGTAGCACAGTCATCCCCCTCTAGTCCCTGCTATTCATAAGCATATGCCTTACTTTTAGCGATTTTAGCAACTGACATGTGGTAGGACGAGAAAAGTACTTTCGGCAGATCTTTTAATCACCTGTAACTATGTCTAATTTTGCTTAACCCCTTTTCCTCTGTCCCCTTCATTTCTGTCTCTTACAGAAAGCACAGGATATTAATTTCTCTCTCCTAATAAGTTTGTGCTGACTTTGAGAGAGCATCTTTCCACTTCTGTCCTTTCTTAAACCTAACAGACTACAGACTCTACTTTTCACATTCACAGAAGTACAGGGTAGAAAGGTCATTTTTCAAACAACACTTTTCTTACTGTAATTGCCTTTTGTCTGTCATTTTTCGCCTTGCTGATGGCCATTAAAACAGGACTGACTGACTGATGTGGTGATGTTGGTCAAACCTGGCCCTACAGATGACAGCTTGAGCCTGAGCAGGTGAGGAATCAGTCCATGGGGCTGGCAGATTAATTATCTTAATGTTAGCATCCTCAAATTACAACTGCTCTGTCTTGAGACAGTGCTGTTGCTGCAGAGTGGGGCAGGTTTTCAGACAAATCACAACAACCCACAGCAGCAGAGAATCTAGTTCTGATAATATGCCAGGATGAAAGCATATAGATTAGACTGAGAAATCCTAAGGGAAATTGAATCACAGATAGATTAATCTACAAAAAGGTAAACCTTGCACCTAAAAGGAATTTCCAACTCTATGCCACTTGCACAACCAAGGTTAAAGGTTCACATTCTGGTGGGTTGGTTTTTTTTTCGGTATCATCATGATTGATGAGTAAGGAGTACGTAAATCTTTGTTCCAGAGGCTCTCCAAGAGAGCAAGAAATGAACACAGGGAAGGAATGCAAGATCCTTAGATCATGAACTATACGAATAAATTATATGAGGCATCAGCTATAGATTGTGAGCTATCTGAATCAACCACATCACAGCAGAACAGATGTACTCCTTAGGTGAGACTGCTGTGTTCTGTCAATGTAGCTATGTTGGGAAAAAAGTCTACAAATATAAAATGTCACTGCCTGACTGGTACAAGTTGGCAAAATCTCTAGAATGGATACAGCTGTGTCAGCAAACAAGAGGTTTTTCTCAGCTTAGCCTATGACCTGACAAAGGTAATGTGGCTTTATGAGCAAAGCTCTCCTTTTGCCACATTTAAAGTATCTCAGCTAGTGAGCTCTGTCAACATGTGTAAACATGGTATATAGTGAGCAAACTCTGATATATAGACACAGGTATGTTAAACAGCTTACTAACAACCATACAGAGGGCATACATGGGGAAAATGGAAAAAAATCCGGAATTCATTAGACACCGTAAAGGAAACATAAAAGACAAAGAAGGACTTTCCAGCTACTCTAAGACTTGTCACATTTAATTTCATGATCTCTGGGATCATCCACAGCACATGTAATTGTATCATGAAGGAAAGCAAGATAAGCTTGCTATTACTTTCTTTCTAGATTCTGCTATTGTAACTCTGAAATAGCATGATGACTTAAATGCAGAGTTTCACTGAAGTTATTTCAAAATTAAAGTTATTCACTAGCTACCACACAGAAATGATATCAGAATTCATTTGCAAGGATTTAAATCTCCCATCTGTAAATTGACAGTTAAATCGAGCTCAAGCTGAAAGCAGCCAACTCCCATCTGATGACTGTTCAATGCACTGTGTAAAATTACTTTAATTCTTTGTTGGACGATACCCAAATAAAAATATGCATCTTCTCCAACTCAGTGAGTGTCACTTTTACTGACGGTATCACCATTAAATCTTGTGTCCCCTTAGACAGCTCCTCCAGCAACTGGCCATTTGCCTAGTGAAACTGATAGGCATCAAAGTTATAACAATTCAGCTATGTCCCCATTAGTCTCTGCAGTTGTGGCCGTACTGAGCATCACTGCCTTTATTGGAGCTCTGTGCAAATTTAAGCCTTGCCCACATGGTGCATGTTAAGTGGACAAGCATCAGTTTGTATTTTAGGTCCAGCCTAACACACCCAGTTCCCAGCCAAATTCCAAAGGAAGCAACCATTCAAATGAGGATGATGCATTTAAAAAGAAGCGTATTTAATTACTGGGCAGTCTGCCATACATCGAACAAATTTCCACTCTTGTACTTGTTCCCCCTGGCTGTGCTCAGGAACTGGGAGTTGTAATATCGAACCACAGTAACAAACAGAAAATAAGCAAATCCTGTGTTTCTACAAGCCTAGCAAATCCCTGAGACTTCCTTAATTTTACCAGTACTTAGTGCTTAGAATAAACCACAACTAACATTTCAGAGTTTCCCTATAAGTAAGTGTCAAAAACAAGGCCTAAATATTTCAGTGTAAACTTCAACATATCTACTTATGCATTTAGTAGCCTAATCTTTAATAATGATGCCTTGCTCCTTTGAAAGACCTAATAATACTGGTAGAATATAAAATAAAATAGAATAAAATAAAATAAAACAAAAGACACACTCCACTACCTCATACCCACTAGTGGCATCTGAACCAGTGTTAACTGGAGTAAACGTTAAAGGTATATTTTTCAATACAGCATAAACGTAGAAACAGTGATGCTAACTTCTCTGCTTTTGCAGTGAGTGCCATGTATATTCCCCAAAATACAAACCAGAGAGCCATAAGACCATTTCCGTTAAAAAAATAAAAGGTACATTCTAATCTAAAAGTCTCTAAAAAATAATGTTGCCAAATACCTCCCAAATGAAAAGTTTTATTCTTATACTAATGCTTTAACCCTCCTATATAATACTTAAACTTATAATCTAATTTAAAAACAATCTTATTCACACTGGATTTACTCTACTTTCAAGCAAGTGGTATTTACTACCACCAAGACATATTTATTTCATGTTTTACTACAATTTAAAAGATATTACCTGAAAACACTATTGTTGTTTTTGTTCTCTGGGAAATAGTAATATATAGGCTCCTTCAGATTTTGAATTCTGGAGCCATAGTGGCCTCTATTGTTGTCATATTAGAATAGCATGTATCACAAGTGTAGTAAGTAAACTACCTTTAGACATTTTTCATTCTTTGACAATACATGACAATAGTTCTTGTAAATCGACCCATCACCCTGGCTCCAACTTATAGACAAACTTTTCAGGACATACCTGTGATAATTACATCCTCATGCATCCATCTAACATAAGATCTGTCACAGACAGGTTAAGCTTTGTTGTCAAGTGAAACCAGGTTCTGCTTTGAAAATTACAGAGGATGCAAGGCCCATAAAACTTTCTCAACGTGCTGAGAATATCAGGAAAGTCACAGAAACTAAAAGCAGTTTTTTCTTCTTGCTAGTCAAATGATTGCTTGTGTGAAGATGAAAGATGAAACTTTAGCCATCAACAAATGTTGATTAGATCTTAGCTTTTATTCTAGAATTTTCCAGTGCTACAAAGACCTCCTTTAATAGAAAAATGGCTACTTTTTCCAAATGCAGTTTAGCCAAACTTAAAATATACAGTATAAATCTGCATTTGAGACTGTGTCTCTCTCCGTCCACTGACTGTTCGAGAATCCCAGACAGTTCCTTTAGATAATACATCTAGTTTTTAGATTATTAAAGTTAGGCAAGATGTACGTCACCCTAACAGATTACATATGAGGCCAGTTTACAAAAAACCAACATAATAATTACTACATAAAAATGCCCAAATGCAATTTATGTCAACACTTTATATACCAGAATGAGGTTTTCATTATGGAAAAGTTGAGTAGTATCTAATTAATATCAGGTTTTGCCCAACATTATCAGGAGAGAATTAAAATGATGCACTGAATTTTAGTTCTATGAAGTATTAAAGTCTGCTATTAAATATTCTATTGAGAATAGACTAAAACTCAACTCCCTTGTTCCCTTTCCCCTCAGGAAGCATGACTGATCTTCCTAATTCTCACTCTACAAAGTGATTTATATTCCATGTGATTAACATCATATGACAAATTTGTTTCCTTTCCCAATTTTTGAGCCAAAAATAATCCCCATTAATATACTCTTGAACCTATGAAAAAAGAAGCAGTCTTTTGCACAAAAGAAGGGGACTAGATGTTTAAGATTTCATTTTTTACAGCATCAAATGTTATTAATATTTGGAGGGGGAAATGAATATGAATTAATAGCATAAAAAAAGATCTAAGTAATCATATATCTGCAGTAATGTATGCCTATATTTTTTAATTGAAATTTGGGAAAAAAAAAAACATTAAAAAGAAAAAATATTTGTTGATATTGCAAGCTTTAAAAATTAGTACAATGGGCTTTTTTCATCAATAGCCAAGGATGTGATGAATGAACCTTGGGTAACATGAACATACAACTTAGAAAGGAGACAAGCCTAGCACAAAGTAATCGAAGGTGTTGAGAGATCATTGCTCTCATATTTCAGTGACTTTGCAGATAATGGATATGGTACATGCACCATAAATGGGCAACTTGATTCATGACCTGAGCAGATCACTCTGTGAATCTCATATTTTATGTGGCTGCAAAGCTGTCAATTTTATGTTAATTTCAGACTGTGAACTATTCCAGTTGCTACTTCCTTGACAACCCTTTGTCAGCAAAAATTAGTAACAATGAGACAGGAGGTGGAAAGCGTACATAACAAACATACATGTATGAAGTACTTCCCTTTCACAGATGTTTGTTCCCTTTCAGGTATCAGTTAAGAAAAAAATTAGGTAGCTTCTAATAGTAAGACTAACTGGAAGAATAAGTAGTAGTGCTTTGTATATGTCAAGGTATATGTTTGCCTCTTGTCAGTGCCTTCCTACTTACCCTGAAGAAGGATGATATTAGGTAGTTAGACAATTCAGTAGAAATGGTTAATTTATTAAACAATTAGAATTACTTAAATAAGCACTGGGGCTGTCTCCTAAAAAGTTATTTTTTCCTTGCCCTTCCAAGAACAGATTTAGTACATGTGACAGAACCATAGAATAGCCCAAGCTGAAAGGGACCTCAAAAGATGATCTGGTCCAACCATTTGCGGGGAAGGGAACCTAGATACAATTTTCTAGCACCCTATCCACTTGCATCTTGAAAACCTCCAGTGATAAGGACTCTACCAAATCCCTGGGGAGGCTGTTCCATTGAATGATTTCTTTCACTGTAAAAAAGTACTTTCTTGTATCATGATGAAACCTCTCCCAGTACAACTTGTATCCATAGCTCTATGTCTTCTCCATGTGGTTCCTTGTGAAAAGAGAGCCTCTGTTCTCTTTACAGTTGCCCTTTAAGTCCCGGAATACTGTGATGTAGTCCCCTCTAAGTCTTCTCCAGGGAAAAAAGACCTTGTTCCTTCAGCCTCTCCTCATAGGGCAGGTTCTCCAGCCCTTTGATCATCTTCATGGCCCTCCTTTGGACCCTCTCCAGTCTGCATCTTTCTTGAATTATGGGGACCAGAACTGGACACAGTACTACAGGTATAGTCTGACAAGTACTGAGTAGAGTGAGATGATGATGTCTCTATCTCCCCTATTAATACCCCTGCCGATGCAGCCCAGGATCCAGTTTGCCGTCGTTACTGCAGGGGCTCACAGCTGACATGTTTGGCTTGCTGTCTACCAGGACCTCCAGGTCCTTTTCAGCAAGACTGGTCCCCAGCCACACGGATCCTAGCCTGTACTTGGTCTGTTTGGTTATATCATCCCAGGTAAAAGACGTGTCTTTGTTAAACTCCATACTGTTCTTATTAGTCCACTCCTCCAGCCGGTCCAGGTCTCTCTTTAAGATGGTTCAGCCTTCTGGCTTGTCCACCTCAACACTCAGTTTAGCATTATCAGCAAATTTTATGAGGGTGCTTTCAGTCCCATCATCCAGACCATTTATGAAGATGTTGAACAGTGTGGGGCCCAGTATCAGTCCCAAGGAGGCAGGTCCACTTGTGACAGGTTGTCAGCTTGAGTAAAAACCATTACAAGAAAGCTTAAACTACAAGAATCTCCATCTTTAAAATGTCTGTAGGGTATGTTGAGCAAATAATATTTTTTTCTGATGATATAATACTTTTTCCTCACTGTAGCAGTTAGAAGTGCTACAGTAGAGATGATGTGGTAACGTGATTTTAGATATGCACAGACTTTTCTTACTTCTTTTTTTTTTAATTCAGTTGAAACAGAACTTTTGAATACAGGATTTAGTAGGAGGATTCTTTTTTTACTGAAATTAGTCAGATTGAGAAACCTGGTGGTGTAATTTTCTTTTAAAAGTGTTAAGTAAACTTTTTTGCTTTTTAATCCATCTTCAGACTTCTAAGTCTGTGTTATTCAACACAAAGCATCTGCACAGCTCTCATTTCCCCCAGGTCTTCATTTGGAGCATGAAGGCAGAGCTGAGTTCAAATGCAGCTTTGTACTTTCGATGTTCACAGGCTGCTAGAGGTTGTCCATCTTTCTCAGAAACTCACAGCATCCTTAGGGTTCTGTTTGCCATTCTAATAGCAGAATTAAGAGAAGACAGATGGTAAGGGAAAGAATTAGAGCTGGAAGCAGCTGTTATGAAATCTGCTTCAAGAATACAATTGCTTATATAGACTTACTCAGACAAAGCCAAAAAAGGAAAACACACTTTTCACCCTGGCACACAAGCTGGTGTTGCTGCTATAGTCAATGTAACTGTACTGCTTAGAAAAATACATATTGGAAATTGCATCATCAATGACAACACAAAAAGGGACAGAAATACAAATTAATATAAAAGTTTGACTCATTCTACCGTAAATCTTGAAGCAACTGAATTTACGCAAATGAAACATAATGTTGCTATAGAAATAAGTTTTCGCTTTTAAAATGTTTAAGCCTTGAGCATTCTCATCGATGTCCTATCTTACAGTGTTCCTGGGGATAGTTGATTAGGGCACTGATCAAATCAATGTGAGGGTGGTGACTGAGAAAACCAAAAGCAATATTGTGTATATCAGAAATAAGCCACATTTCCAAACTGCTGTCTTAGAGTGATCCAACTTCTTTTCTATTTTATGTCCCATATCAGCATGAGCGATGGAGCTGTCCCAAAATGTAGTAATGCTGTTAGTGACATCTCATGCAGACAAGTACTTCAGCATGCACAGATGCAATAGAAATTATATATACAGTCACAGAATCCTGCCCATAGGTGAGATCTGGCTTGTAGACCACAGGCTGGACCACTCTGATTTACCTGGGCATTACCAAAATGGCCATTCCCTGACAATCAGCAATGTAAAACTTCACACAATCAGTTACATCATAGGCATGACTGGGAACAGAGATGATAAGGGTGAGATTCAGTTGTCTAAACAGACCTTACAAAACAAAGTGCCAGGGAATGAGATCGGGGAGGAACAAGGGTGTGGGCATGTATTCACCAAGCTGGACCAGCTAGTGATCAGAAGGCCATGGGAGGTTCCTGAAAGGGGTATTGGGCAGGCAGAGGGTCCCTGTGCAGGATCTGGGGGATCCTGCAAATGTGGAGTGCCTGTGTGTCAAGCGTGCAAGTGCTGCATGTTTGCAGCAAGCACCATGCTGGACTGGCTGGCAAGTAAGGGACCTATGGGGCAGGTTAAGAGGGATCTGGGCAGGGGTATCAGGGGTATCAGAGGGGCTGTGTCTGTGCTCGGGGGATCCACGAATGTGTGTGTCCTTGTGAACCTACTGAGTGTCTTGTGCATGCTGTCAGTACCAAGCTACAGGACTAGTGAGTCACACACGTAGCTGCAGTTTAAGGAAGCACCTTGCCTGTGCAGTCAGTGTAGCCAGCCTTGTCAGTGTCCTGTGTGTGTCTGTGTGCCTGTATCTCTGGGATATGCACTTATCTTCCCTACTGGTTGAACTGGTAAACAGTTCAGCCCAGGACTGATCCCCTGGATGTCTGAGCCCCTGGGTCTTCAAGCTCCCAGGCTGGTATCCAGTGGATGGGCAGGAGGAAACCCTGGGCGTGGAGATGCTGGAAGCAGCAGCCACTTATAGCAGGACTTAAAACACACAGTCCCAGAAACTTCTTTTGTGATCTGAAAAAGCTTGAAGCATCTAACTTGAAATGATGGGCAAGAACAAGCTACACAGCCTGTTACCAAGCTGCAAAACCTTCCAGAAACTAACGGTAGAGGGAGCGAGGTGGTTAATTCAGTAGATCACTTTCTCAGTAAGACTCATGAGAAAATGAGAGTTCTTGCCAATTTTAAAACTTCGGATATATTTTTCCTTTGTATGACTAGTGAAACAGAGGTTGAAACCAGAGCTTGACAGGTCATTCAAAATACAATCTCTTCCCTAATCTGACCTGGCTGGAAATTTCCTGCTCACAAGGAGCCACAGATTCAAGCATAATTCAAGTCAAATATGTGCGTTGGGTATTTTTCATTAAAATATTGTCCTTAATCCAACAAATACTCCTCTAACCTTTTGTCATATTATTCATAATATTCAAGGTATTCAGAGACAACAAATATATAATACCTCAGCCTGCATTGTGCTGATGTAAAAAAATGGCTTTCTTCTACTCCCCCAGGTTGTCTAATCTAGTGGGAGAATTGTCAGTCCTGTCTTGAACCCAGAGGTTCAATTTATCTTTCTTGAACATAACTGACTAGACAATATCATACCATTATATTTGCTTTTTCCTTCTTTACTGTAAATATCTCTTCTGACACAATTTAGATTTTAACTGGCCATTTGACTGGCCATTGAATCACAGCACTCTCAGTTACTAATCTACAGGTTTGGTCTACTCTTTATATTCTGCTTCTATCTTCCCTTGAGGGGCTTACTGCACAAATGTTGTCATTAATGCTGAAGTGCATCACCTTACACTCTGTAGTACAATTTTTCATCTCAAATCCTTCAAACAGGTTTTGAAGTTATCATTTAAAATGGTGCGTAGCACACGGTGTGAATCCTTTGTGGACATTGGATAGGATTTTCAGCTCCCTGGAAAAAAAATGTAATTATCCTCTAATCATTAATGAGGGAAACAATCCACAACAGTCCACTATTTCCTAAGGCCCCACCTTTGGGGCTGCAGATTGGGTAGGTGAAGATACGTGCTTGCAGACTTAGGTCAGGTGCATAACCTCCAGAGAGGGGAAGGATATCAGAAATTCTCAGCTTGGCATTTCCCTTCTTCACAAGCACGCCTCACTGTTAGGAGCTAGGATTCAAATTCTCTCTGGAGGTCAAATAATGTGAGATAAGCCTTGTTGGGTACATTTGCAGGTAATCTTTATTGAATCTAAAGTTTCTGGGACTGATTAAAGCATGAACTATAGTGTCTTGATGTCTTAAGTAGTTATTAAACTTGAGAGGAGGGGGAATATGATGGTTGCAGCAACACAGAAGTACAGAAGTATTGCATACTCCTGACGAGGACTAAAGGCTTACAAAATGGGAAAACAGCTCTTATTTTATTTAGCTAGTTTAATGAATTAAAACTTCTGAAGATGTTATTTTTGCAGTCAGCCTTAGGCTGAGGTTAGAAGGATGTCAGAACTGGAACTACAGATAGCCATGTAATAGCTGCAGGTGAAATGAAGAGAAATTATTTTCTTTAGAAATAAATGCAGTCTGGTTCTAAATCTCCTTAGATTGGCTGACATTCCCACCACAACACAAGACTCTCTAGGGGATCTCATCTTTTCTAAGACCACTGATACCATAGCAAAAATGCTAGCATAGCAAACTGGAAGAAAATTCTCCCTAAACATGATGAGTTGCTGTTTTCAAGCGATTTTTCAGAAGCTGTTTATCCTCTATCTAGATATTCATATGACATGGATATAAAACTTTGAAATATAATTTTAGTCTTTGTTAAACTACAGTAAATGTTCCCCAGGGGATATTTTAATGCTCTAGCATAATTTATTAGAGAAAGATAAAATAAAATAAAATCAAGCTTAATCTGTTCTTCTATTTACTACACTTGCTTTGGTTGGGATAATTTAATTGTTTTTAATTGCAGTTTAAGTGCCCATAATGATATAATTTTCAATATTCAATACAAGATTTAGACTATTTGCAATAGAAGTCTGAACATTAACACCAGCTGATTAATCTAATTAACAATCACAACTGCTAAGCATATTACAGCATACGACAACAATTCATAAGATTTATGGTGCTCCTCATGAAGAACAAAACAGACATACAATTTTCGGTTTTGATTCAATGCTTGTTTTCCTACTATATCTAAAGGGAAAAAATTACAATATTTTGTGCTGTTAAAATATGCATAAAGTAATAAATTATAATGTTAAGAATAGTAACTAGGGATAAGGGAACTAATTTTGGAGGAAAAAACAAAATTAAAACAAAAATCCGCACCACAGTTCATCTTCTGTAAAGTTCAGAAAACTTTCTTTTTTTCAAATAAGAATGGTGGCATTTCTCAGCTGTAAGCCAGCCTGTCCAAAATAAACTTCTTTTATATTAACTTTGACTTCAATGCAGCATTCATAGGAACCTTGCATATCTTCCAATCTCTGGGTCATTGGAGCTTCTCCAGGTCCAACTTTGGAGACTTGGACTCCTGACTCCAGGGAGACCAAGCAGTGGTACTGAAGTGATAAATGCCTTAAAACAACCCCTGCTCTTGGGGGGGTGCTTCAAAAGTTGTGAGAATGCTATTCATCCCACAGCCACCACAATTTAACAGCTTTTCCTATTAGCACGTATTTGAAGTGGTAATTCTTAAGAAGGAATTCACAAATCAGTGACCTGAAGTGCTGAGGTACAGAGCTGTCTCATTCATTCCTGCTACAGGGGAAGAAGCCTTCAATAGGATGACAGAATGGGCAGTTCTGGGCTATGTTGGAGCAGCCAAATTTGCTTGCAGCTCTAGGCAGAGCCCTTGGTCACACACAGCAGACCATGTTTTGGAACTGCAGTGTCCACCTGACTACCAAAAATGCCTACCAAAGATAATCTGAAGCAACGGTAGTTAAGATCGTTAGTGGCTTTGAATCCATACAAAAAGCAACCCCTCACCCTCTTACCCCCCCAAACCAAACCAAACTGAACTGAACTGAACTGAAACAAACCAAACCAAACAAAACAAAAAAAAACAACAGCAGCAGGAAATCAGGGAACCAGCTACAGAGAGAAGAAAATTTACAAGTAATTAGGAGAATAATACATTATTTTCTCTTTAATCCTGACACACACTCTTTCTATCCCTATTCTCCTACTAGTCCTTATTATACAATTTCTGCTACTTTTTAGAACACTTTGGTACCAAAAAATTTGCTTTTTAAAATAAGCTGCAGAGAGATTTTCTCTGAACTTAATACATTTCCCCAGGCTTCTTAAGAAGATTCCCCTTGAACCATAGAAATTCTTAACCCATCTTTCTCCCAAGTCATGCCATAGTGCTAATGCCACTTTGGCAAACCCACAGCCCTTCAGGGCTATTATTCAACAGTTAAAAGCCTCAGGAACAATTTTCTTTACTCGGTGGCCTTTCTGTCCTATCTTTGTAGACCAGTGCTCAAAATTACACTATTTAGGGAAAGAACTCTCTACTACTTTTCTAGGAAAGTTTCATTACTCTCATCTAATTGGAATTTCCTACAAAAACTACTAATATTTCATAAAGTAGCAGTGTTTTGGGTGATACAGTCTTCTATATTTTAGAGTGGAGGAAAAGGGTTTAATAAATAAGTATTTATAAACAAATATTTTGCAAGTAAAGCACTAAAAAAAAATAGTCTGACATTTTATTTATTGCAAAGTCTTAAGAGCACATTTTTTTAAAAAAATATTTTAGTCCGTGGAAACTTGCTTGACTCTGATGTAAGGAAGAGCGTGGTTGTAGTTTCGTTACATTTGTTGGTCTCAAGCATCACCTAACCCAGGTTTATTCTAATCCAGTCACTCTAAAACCATTGGTATCATCAATCCATCTGTGGTTGTTTCCAGGGATTAGTTAAACTAAACATTTTGGGAACCATGTAGCAGAGAACTGGAATCTATTAACCTCTCTTATTCCAATCAGGAGGTACTTGAATTCACAGATGCAATGAAACTTTGTATTGATTTTGACTTCTTGTAATACCTCCTAAATGTTTTTTTTTTAGCTTATCTTGAACAGAACAGTTCTGAGTTGCATGTATATTTAATCTCAATTGATGCTGCACCCAGCATGTTAATTAGGACTCTGTCTTATCTTTCAGAAGAATATTACATATTTTATGCAGTACTATTCCTCCTCTGCACAGCTCCAAATAAACTGAGGGTGCCAACATGCCATTCACTTCAGCAAAACTTCACATAATAAAAAATGCTTGCAAATATCGCAACAGAAAGCTGGAGTCCCAAGAATTCAAATATAAATGATACCACTTCATTCTCATACTCCCAGAGCACCAAAGCAGCGACTATGGCTCTTAGAATTAACATTAAATCATTCAGTCTATCCACACTTCATGCCCCAAATAATCATAATTGGATCATTGTTATGGAATCAAAGAAAAATTTTGCAGAAGGTGTATGCTGCCCTATGAAGTCTATTACAGCTCCAGTTATTATATAGTCTTCATTACTTTGTTTTGTTAATAAAGCAACAAATAATGCTATTCATAATGTCAATAGTGTCATTGTTTTGAAGTAAAGATACACTTAAAAGCAAAATCTTTGCCAACTAATTTCATTGTCAATACTTTCAAACTAAAATTCAGTGACTTTTAACTTCCCATCAACAATCTATGTAAATAAAATATAACCCAGACTCGAGGATGCTGTAATTAAAGGTAGGGTCTTAAAGGTGCATCAGTGGATGCAGAGACAAAAGAAAAAAAAATCCCATCATTTTCAAAATAATCTTAAAATTGTTTTCTTTGCAGCTCCACACCAGAATCTAAGTGGAGTCTGATGAATTTTAGCATACAGTTTAAAAGTTAAAATCAAATCCAAGCATTCCTGGGTAAAGAAATAGATTTTCCTAGAACATTTTGTAACGGAGAGAAACCACTAGAGGGCAAAATGTCCATTGCTAAAGAATAAGTGATCCAGGCACCTGTATATGAAGGAGAAAAGTGACAGACAGGAAAAATCCCCCAAAATAGCTCTTTTGTTTGTTTGTTTTCTTCACCCGGCACCCCGGATTAAACAGAAGCTTGTAATCAAAGTATCAATTAATAATATGATCACTGTTCCTTAACCGCTGTCTCTGAAAGGAGATCATTAGATGACATTTCTCATGAGGTCAAATCTATGCTATTGCTCCTTGTTTCTTGCTTATACAAATACCTACTTTCTGCAAACTTTTAGATGTTCTCAGTACTAAAACTTTTGTTTTAGGATAACTGGAAATAACAGAATAACAGAAACCAACTTGCTCAGGCCTGCAAATTTACCAAAAGTGAGGAAAAAAGATAACTAAAAAGACACAGGAGTGACGCCTTTATTTATGACTGACATTCATTTGGCCAGCTGTAAGAGTAAATATGCATTGCACTATTTTTAAGGTCCAGCTGTATAGCTAAGCTGCATTTATGACCATTGTTGCTTTAGTAATAGAGCTCTTCACAGTCATCAGTGTGTCTACGCACAAAATCTTTCAAGGAGCTACTGTTCTCAATAATTTCCCAAGTGACCCATTAAAATCTGAGACTAAAATCATACAGAGACAGAGCTATTGCAAAATTCAGCTTTTAAGCGTCTTTCCCTCCAGCTGAATTACAGCCACGAGTTGGAGGGCCAGATATCACACAGAATACACGGGGAAAGTCTGATGCCGAACGGTAGAACCATGTACCAGCACACGCTGGGGGCTGCCTGGCTGCAAAACAGTTTTGCAGAAAAGTACCTTGGGGTCCTGTGGAGTCAGAAATGTGCCCTTGTCGTAAAGAAGGCTAATGGCATCCTGGGCTGCAGTAGGCAGAGCACTGCCAGCAGGTCAAGAGAGATGAATTTTCCCTTCTCCTCAGCACTGGTGGGGCCACACCTGGAGTACTGTGCGTCCAGTTCTGGGCTCCCCAGTACAAGAGAGATACGGTCTGACTGTATTGAGTCCAGTGAAGGACCAGTAAGATGGTTAAGGGACTGGAGCATCTCTCCTGTGAGGAAAGGCTGAGAGAGCTGGGAAAGGGAAAGCTCAGGGGGATCTCATCAATGTATATAAACATCTGGAGGGAGGGTGTAAAGAAGATACAGCCAGGCTCTTTTCAGTGGTGCCCAGTAACAGGACTAGAGGCAACGGGCACAAACTGAAACACAGGAGGTTCCCCCTGAACATCAGGAAACACTTTTTTACTGTGAGGGTACCCAAGGGCTGGTACAGGTAGGCCAGAGAGACTGTGAAACCTACATCCTTGGAGATATTCAAAAGCCATCTGGACACAATCCTGGGCAACCGGCTCTAGGTGTCCCTGCTTGAGCAGGGGGGTTGGACAAGATGACCTCCAGAGGTCCCTTCCAAACTCAACCAGTCTGTGATTCTGTGAGCAGTACTGGGAAGCACAGATGCATACAGCAACTGTGTTCTCAGCTGGACAGCTATAAATGATCTTGGGTTGTGAAGATACATAACGTTGTTTTTTAGAGATCTAAAAGGCGGCACTATAAAATGCAAATGATAAGGTGGAGACTAAGTATAATGAATGGTTTCATAATTAAATAGATAGTTTTCTTCAGGTTTTAACAGAGCATGACATTGACCTTGCAGATACTGGTAAGGCAAATGAAAGTGTATATAAAGAAACTAAAAATACTTTAACAGAAGTGAAAGCAGATATCAAAGAATTAAATATTTCCAAATTATAAGCACCAGGTCAACTCCATCCCAGGATTGTGAAAAAAATGAAAAAGTAAGTTGCAGGCCATATAGCATGTTTTTTAAGATAGTTTCTATAAGGGGAGAGAACAAATCTGAAGAACAGCGGAATATATTATTTGTATATGAGAGAAAAGTTTAGCCCAATAAATATAGACTTTTTCATATGACCCAAATAACATGCAAAGCTTTTGGACCTATTTTTCCATCTACCTATAGATTCAATTTTGTTTGTTAAAAAAAGTAAAGTTTTAACATGAGCTTTTAAAAAATGAAATTATTTCCCACAGTAGGGTAATGAAGTAACAACTCATCCATCTGGGCTGTAACACTTTGACACACTGAAATCTAGTAGTTTAGCTAAAGATAAAGATTAATAGAAACCTAACCTGAGCGAGGAATTGACCTAACAGGAGGCAACACCAAATGGGATTAAACAGGAAACTCCTGGGTTGTGGTGATTGATTGGGGAAGCAAAAATTGGCTTTTGGCCTGATCTCTTTACAGATTTCCATTACTAGAAAAGGAGTTGTCATCACAAAGATAGGAGAATCTATTAACAAAACACAGGGGTGAATGACCTGAAGGACCGTTTTAGTGGATATTCAGCAATACTGTACACATGGCTGTGCATTAACTCAAAATATCTAAATTAAAACTTATTTTTAATTTCAAATTCAGGTCATGAAAGCAGAAGGACCTGATTGTATTGGTTGGTCATAGGTTAACTAATGTGTTATGAATGTGATACAACTATCTAAAAGGCAAATGCAATACTGGCACGTCATCATTAAGAATTCAGTGACTGTCAGGTTTAGGACATATTAAATAAAAAGGAAGAGTACTAGGGTAGGTCTATTAAGATGATAGGGACAATGAAAAGCTTATCATAGGAGTGAGGGCTAAAAGAACTCTGCTTTTTTTTTAATCTGTCAAAAAAAAGGCTGAGGTACAATTTAACTCTTATTTCTAAAATACTTCAGTGAGATAAACATTAAGGAGGAAGAAGAGTGACTTCAACTGAGGAACAATGTCAGCACAAATACAGCTAGGAATAAACTGTCCAAGGGAAGTTAGCAGAAGCCCTCAACTGTTGAGATGGGCTTTGATATACTTATGAAAATGCAGTCCAGCTCTCTGCTATTGCACGCACTATCCACAGAGACCCACAAAGTCCTTTCTAGTCCTGGTCTTCTGGGCATGGTCTGAGATCTCATAAATAGAAGAATAAAGAAACTGTACTCAGAGAGGTCAGCTAGCACCTAGGCATATATCCATGCTTTGAACAGTTTGACAGACTGGGTGAGCATTTGAACAGTTAGGGAATACCTGTACCGGTACACTGAGGAAATTTAGACATTTTATTAAGTTAGGCAGCAACCGAGAGATCTGAGGATCTCAAGCGATGCATAAATTTCACTCATTGGCCCATCAGGAGCTCTAGCCCACAGTGAACTATGCATATGCACAATAAACTATGTGGCACTATACAGATCCATCACGATAAATCATTTAAATTGCTTTTCTGTTCCACTAGCCAAGATAGCTAGGGCTCCGTATATTGAAGTCTGCACTGTACACACACCAAAAAAACCTTGCCTGTAATGAGAAAGCAATCTGCAGCAGAAGACAGCTATAGTAATTTTTTAGTATTATTATAAGGTAGTACACATGAAAAGTCACATCTCTCCTTTCTCAGAATGAACTTTCCAGTAAGCTAGTTCCTTGGTAAGGGATAAAAAAAACCAAAACACCACCTCCCCCCAAAGAGAAAAAAAAAAAAAAANGAAAAAAAAACCAAAACAAAAATAGGTTGAGGAGGTTGTGGGCTTAGAAAACTTTGAGCTAGTAGTGGGAAAAAAAGAAAGAAAGGTCTATCAGGCACACCAGCACACCTATTGGACCAAGAAAATGACTGTCCCTATCCTGTTCTTATACTGTCCTCATCACTTTAGTACTCAGGCTGAGGGGACAGAAGAAATACATCTTTGAGTAAGGGCATAAAAAAAGAGACTAAAATTGAAAACAACTCTATGAACACAATCAAAATATTCCACATTAACAAAAGAACTGAGTAACTTCTACCCAGAAATTTGGAACAGGATTTGAAAAAGAATCAAGCAGAATGAAAAAGAAGCATTAAGTGATTGCCCATGTGATAGATGTAGACAAGCCTTAGCAAGTGGAACAAAAAACCTAAAAGATTTAAGAAATTATTTTAAGTAGAACTCCTATGGTTCCTATTACCAGCTCAATAGAACTGTGAAAGAAACCAAAGGAGGTGAGTTGGGGGAAAAAAAACAACAACCACACAAACGAAACCCAAGGCGTAATAGTTC
Source organism: Rynchops niger (assembly GCA_013400035.1). NCBI lineage: Eukaryota > Metazoa > Chordata > Aves > Charadriiformes > Laridae > Rynchops > Rynchops niger. The sequence continues at coordinate 75,152 of VXBH01004378.1, forward strand.
TTCATTGCCAGGACATAGCAACACATATTAAAAATATTAGGAGGGTGAAGTTACAGAGAAGCTGCAGTAAGGAAAAGATTGAATTCAATGAATGAAAGGAATGTACATTGAATTCAGTGAATCTATTCAATGTATTCAATAGAGATTAACAAAGGCAACAATAAAATATCTTGCATTTTGTGTATTTTTTATGAAAGCTGAAACACATGTAACTTCATGCATCAGCCTAATAGTTAAATTCAATACAGAAGCACTTAAATTGATCTAGTTAGTTATATATTACAAATAAGGCCTCTTCATTTTGGAGCTGTGTTTCCTTTATTTTATGTGTAGTGTGAAGAAAGATATTTCATGATGAATAATAGATAAATAGCATTTAATGAGTTGTCACTTTACATTGGACATGAAATTGAATACTGCTACAATGAAAAGAAAAAGGGTCCTTTATAAGACCTGTGCCTGCTAAGAGAGGGGGGGCAAGAGAGAAATTTTGTCCTATACAAAAGTTAGCAATGGGTTTAATACAAAATACCAAATTTCTGTTTTGGGGAATGCCTGGATCCAAAAGAGAGACTGAGATCCCTCTCTTCTGTGCTACAAAAGGCTGGCTTTTACCTTCAGACCATAGAAACAAAAATTAAGCCTGATGACTCTTTTCCACTGCTTTCTTTTCCTCAGCCTAACTTTCGTGGCCATGTGAAGGTTTTATTTTCTGGAAACAGGTGAACACTCTTCTGCACTCCCACGTAAATCCTTCTTTTGAGAAGGTGAGGATGTTGAATTACGTCAAACTGCCACCCTTATAAAGCAAAACAAAATTATGATGGATAGTCATGTGATTACAAATTGTGATGTTACAGGGTGTAGCAGATAATGTCTCATTAGCAGACCTGTTATAACAAATATCCTGGTCTATTGTAATGGAAAGTAAAATGTTTCAGCAAGTTACCATGAAAGCAGGATAAGAAAAAATTAATAGGAAACGTTTTTTAAATTGGATATCCTTTTTACATACTTGATATTTTACAAAAATAAGAATTTTCATTTACTCCATATAATTTATCCAGTTACTCATGCTAGAAATTTTAGGAACATATTCTTCTAGAAATTGCTCTGGTGGGGTTTTTGGGTTGGTTCCCCCCCCCCCCCCCCCCCCCCCGCCCCCAAGAGTGCACTCACTGAGTCACTGCTCATTTTCTTTAGGGAGATATTTCACACAACAGAGCTGTCTCCAGGTCCACTGAAAACAAATTTGTAATTATCCTTGACATGGGTCTTATTGTTTCCAAGACGCTTGATATAGAAAAGTCAAGCTGTGAACGATCTTCAAAAGATCTGGATGGCAGATTGGGCATCGTTCCCTGGATATAATATTGAATTTCATCGCTGGCACAATTGCAACAAAGTACTATGTCTCCCTGAGAAAAAAAAATATTCAGAAATCCTTTGAATGTCAGTCCCCTCTTCTTAATTTCCATTATTCCTTACTAGTTTCAACTGCTTCAGCTGCTTCCTTTTGCCACTCCTTGTCTATTCTCCCCATTCCCCCACCTCCATTACTAACAAGTCATGCCTTTATTGAATTATTTTCCACCTCTCTCATTGATCTTATTTGCTTTATCTGAAGTTTCCACGGTTTCATTGTTTGCCAAGGTTTCATTAGCCACTGCAATCATCTAGCTCAATATAATAAGCCAGCCCAGGCAGGCTGCCTTTGCATTATAGCATCATAAAGCTCTGCAAGAAGTGAAAAAATGAATTCATTTATTGTAGTGTACATTCCAGAAATTATAGCAAAAATTTGCACCTTTTTTTTGTTTGGTTTCTTTAAACAAAATAAAGTGGCTGTTAAATCAACTAAAATTATTTTTTATTAAAATTGGACAACCATATAAGGTTAAAACATGTATATTACTTTAAATCAAAATGTTTTAAAAAGGCTGAAGTGACAGATTTAACAGCTAAGGTTATTATTATTTTTTTTAGAAACTAATTGGATAGTTTGTCCTTTCCTCTTTATTCTGTACAACATTCCTCCTTTCACATCTCTTTCTGTCACCCAAAGATACAAGAGATGGGTGGGTCCCAAAAAGCTGTGCTTGTGCCATACTGCTGTGCATACAAAATCAGTGCTTTGCTACAAGAAGCAGCAGAAGAGCCAAAGGTAGCTGGGAGGCAGCCTTTAAACCCTGAGCAGCTTTAAAATTCAATTTCATAGAGTTTTAATTGAAATCTCTATAGCAGGGAGTAACTGAGACTCCTTGCTCCTGAATCTGAATTTTAAAATGGTGCGGTAAGAACGCAAGCGAGTTAAGCAGCTGAAATTGACCATCAGGCCATAAAATAAAAGCTAGAAAGAAGAGTCTGATTCTGTCAAGAGAATCTGTAAGGTCTGAGGAATTACTCATGAAGGACAGTGGTAGTCCATTCAATAAATATAAGCTTTCACTGAATGATCAACTACAGCATATGCCTCTTTCTTAATCTGATGATCTAGCTCTGCATAAAAAAACTTGCTAAAGTTTAAAGACAAAACATTTTCCGAACCTGTTTTTCTTTTTAGGCTTCTCTCCATCTCATGCTTTTTGAATTCTATCTGAAAGTGTACTTAAATAATATTTTGGACTGGGAGTGGGTTACCTAATGCAGTTTCATATGCTTCTGGATTCCTCTGTGATCCATCACCACCCGTAAAGCGCAGTCAAGAGCCTAACAGACTTCCACTTAACAGAAACCTTCATGAATTCATGCTGTGATGCGCTATTAGAGAAGTACAGGGAAAAAGAGACTGATGAATTCTACAGGGATAGTAGATAGGAAATAAAAAAATAATTTTCTTGCATAACCACTGGTTCAGATAAGCATTACCAGTTTCAGTCTCCAAATCTAGATGTCTCCGTTTCTATCAGAACTGATCTGTAACCCTTCAGACCCACTCCAGATCGATGAGGGGGGAAAAAACAACTTTCCTGCCCTTCTTCAGTCGTGTTGAACTCATTTTGTTTAAATAGTTTACGCTAACAATATAGAGCTGTGCTTTGAGCAAGTGACCTTCAGAGGTCTGTTCCAACCTCAATTACTCCATGATTCTGTAACAGCCTTTTGGTTTCCTTCTCCTTTTTTTTTTTCTTTTTTTTTTTTTTTTGGTAAAAATAGCAAAAAAACCTGCTAAACTTGCTGATCTTAACTTCATGCCTTAAGATGAAGTGCCTGATCATAATCTATTATTCCTTGAAGACACATAAACTTGAAGTCTCTTCGGTGTTGCAACACACTTCCAGGCCCTCTCAGGATAATAAAAATGGGTGTCAAGAGCAGAAAGAGAGGTTGCTGAAGTTTGCTTTAAAAGTAAACTTCAATTATAGATGAGCTCTTAGTCTGAGGGCATTTAATTTGACAATGAACAAGTAGCAATTTTTTTGACATCTAAATGCCAAGCATCATTTTTCCAGCAGTTCGAGGCACTTACATGCATTGTTTTCATTCGCCCTGCTTCCAGCTGGCAGTCCCACGTGGATTTCTACTGCAAAATTAACTATGACTGGCACAAAGCATATGCCTGCAGGCAAGGAGATTGGAAGAGGCATACATATTTTGCCTTGGCTGAATCTTGTATTGGTTAGTAACTTCACTCACCTTCCAAGCTGGCCTTTCCGAGAACATATTGGTTTAAACTGGAAATCAGACCCTCAAGTTTTAAATAAATTAATGTAACATTTTTTAATTATCCTCTTGCCTCTTGTCTAGCTGCATCATATGCTGTTTATTTTGTCAGCCTTGTTCTTTGTAATCAAATTCATACTTCAGAGAATTATATATATTTTACAGTAGCTTTTATTGTTTGTATTATTATAAACTAAATCAAGTGTTTCATTTTACATATAGAGCAGAAAGTTTATGGTCTTATTAAAAATCCAGTAACAGCCTGTTCAATTTATTGTTGTGCATAACAAAAGGCATATCTTAAAGAGGAAAGAATTTTATTTTGTGGTTTGCTTTCCCACTGAATTTCAGCCAAAGACTCTCCATCAGCATGTCTACCAAAATAGTAATGGTAAAGGCTGAAGGACATGAGGACAAGTAACAACTGAACCAATGTTGAATGCTACCGTAATTTCTCACTTGCTGAATTCCCATGTGGTAGTTGGTATATTCAAGGATATTACACTCCCTGTATGTAGACACATGCATCTATCTCTTCTTTCTAAGATGTCCTGTAAAATAAACTCCTGATAATTCCCTTCACACCCTATTTCTCCGTACCTTCCACTTCCTTCTTCATGAATCAATGCCCTCAGAAACATACCTGCTCTGTTGCAAAAGTATGTTCCCCACAATTGGAATTGGCACAGGTCTTTTCTCTGCTCTAGGCGTGTGGGACAACAAATTTCTGTGTCAGAGCAAAGGAGGCTGAATTATTGATTCTGTTTCACTGTGACGGATGTATTTGTCTCTGCTTCTGCCCTTCTGTCATATTGAGCATTGGCACTCATTGCCTGAAACAGTCCATGTAACCAAAATACATACACACAAAAAGAAGAAAAATTAAAAACACAGAGGCCTGAAGATGATGAAATGTGTCGTGGACTTCTTGGTATCAAGTAAATGTGAAAGGTGCTCCCTCCACTTGAAAAATTAATATTGCTATGACACTCCAAGGCAGATGCTCTCTCTACAACCATCCTTTGAAGCAGTGCAGCCTATGTACTGTGGAGTGTGCTCTTTGGCCTGACTTTACCTACCCAGACTCAGTCTGTTCACACCGTCATAGAGAGAAAGCCACAACTTTTATCCCTGTGGGCAAACCGTTGCAGTATCATTCTGACCTTGCAATGTATAATGCCGAGAACTGTACAGGAAGGACTCAGCTGACTGTTGTGGGACACATGATGGCAGACGTAGTGAATGCAAGAAAAAACATTGTTATTCCTATGTCCCAAACTTTGTCCCAAACATGCACATAAACCTGCCTGTCTGCATCTGAGTATGGGTCTGTATTGAAGTACAGACACTGAAAGAATCACGTGGGCTTAAGGGTGGTTTCACGCTACCTGGTGGGATCTTAAAATGTAAATGTAACTAATGACAATGAGGTGTGCACTTTATATAAAATTGTGTTACCTCTGCATTTAGTATGAATATACCATCTCTAGAATAGCCCATCCTGTTGGTGACCTTGTTTTAAGAAACACATTAGTCAGATGAAAAGGGCTCAAATAACCGCAACAAGGTGTAACTGTCTGAGAATGGCACTCTATACAGTTTCAAAGCTCTCTATTCAGTTGATGAATGATCATGCTTACAAATATTTGAATTTATCTCTATTTATGATATTACTCTTTGATTATCATCTCACTGAAGTTCTATTTCCTACAGTCCAGCTATCTTTTAATGGATATTCTGTGGCATATCAGTATGTATGTATACTGTAACAAATATACAAAAGTTGTAAGGTTTTTCATAGCATGCATGATTTTACTACCTCTAAAAATATGAAAAGCTATTGTGCATAAAATCACTCCTAAATAATCCTGCCACATAAACTAAATGCAGAAAAAGATATAGACGAGTAATCTAAAGTAGTAATAGATAGCATGACTGTATATATCAAATACAAGGTATAATTGTATTTCTCCTTATTTACTGCCAGTTACTGTAAACAAGCCAAAAGTAACCCTTAAAATAGCATTGCTTCACTTACTGTATTAAACTAAAAATGCATTCTCACACAAGGCACCCTGACAGCTTCAATATTAACTGGTATCTCCATGTAGTTATCTTTGAAATAGTTTCCTTCAAGTAAGTTGAGAGACGTCTCTACTGAAATCAGTAACCTGATGAATCATGCCATCCAAATTAGCGCCCTTACGTACAATTAAAATTTTCCTTTCTCATATGCTCTGCTCGTTTTGAAGTTTAAAGAAAAAAAAATCACAGCTATTCTTTGTGTTCCTTGGAGAGGATTCTTTAGTTCACAGGGGCATGCCAAAAGTTTCTTCTATGCTGTAGAGAATGCAGAGCATTTTCTGAAGTGTAAACATCTTTGTCAACCCTGCTTGCCTCCGCTCAATCCCAAAACAAAGAACCTTTCATTACAAGATCTGAACCTGACAGCCAAGCCAAGAAATGACAAAAGTTTGGCACATTCGCATAAACAGGGAAATCTGTTGCTACAGTTTCTGGAGACTTCTCAGGTAAGAGCTTAATATTTCACAGCATCAAGGACAAAACTATTGACATCCACTTGCCCCATACCTCCCCCTCCATCCACTTTTTACTTATGTTTTCAGCCCAAAGCTGCATGAATTGCTTTAATGGCTTCTGAACTGCCACATCCTCTCTAAGATGTCCAGAGTTTCCAGAGTGGCAGATCATTCAACCCACATTGTTTGTTCAACCCCATCCCCCCAGTGGACAGCAAGGCATCCGTGGCATCAAAAAAATTGACATGTAGACTAAAACTGCTGACAGTCCCTTACCTACAACATTTGGCATGATTGTGCTGTAATACAGGATAAGAGATTAATGTTTCAAGTTTAGCGCTGTTGATGAGTCCGCAAATTTCTGAATTAAGCCTGAAATTTCTTGGCCAACATTTTAAATTGAGTTGGTTCTGAATATGCTTCTTAGAGGAGGTAAGCTGCACTGGTGCATGCACACAAAATGTTATGCAAGACAAAGCTGCGCTATTAGTGTTATTATATTCTTAGATCATCAGAGATACGGGGAAAATTGTAGTACCTTCTATTAAACCAGGTGATAAAGATACACTAAGATAGAGGTAGCTAAACCAAAGATACCTGAAAAACATTATAATGAATAATTTGACTTGATATTTAAATCAATTTGCTCTACTTAAATAAAGAAATTTTATTTCATCACAACAGAAGACACAGGGAAAAGTAACTGAAGAGGTTTGTTGTGGTGGATTTTTTTCACTCCATCAGTCTTGTTTGGGAAAAGCCACCAAGTTTCATGTATCCTATCATTCAGGCTTCAATATTGTATTTCACTTTCTTTCCTACCATAGACCAAAATGAGCATGGGATGTTAGGCATATTGCGAAGATGTGAGGCCTTTAGACAGAGTATTACAAGTTCTTATCAGCACCACCATATGCTATAAGACAGAATGCACATAAACCTGTCAACACATATAATTCTTGTTTTCTGATTAAAGAATACCTTACAGAGAAACCACACGTACTTCTTTCCTCCAGCATTATGATCCTGTTTCAGGATATACAAATGCAATTAATCTGCCATAGAAAATAACATACCACATAGCAATATATCTGAAGTAGGGAAGACTTGATTTGCCCATGAACTATTTCAAGTCAATTTTCTGTATGTAATTGCAGTGTCAGAGTTGTGGAAATACTTCTATCCAAACACACACAAGTAGTTTCAGTAAAAAAAGTTATTAAAGAAATCTGAGTTTCTAGTTTTGCAAATTTCCAGTGATTTTTTTTTTTTTTTTTTTTTTTTTTTTTNTTTAATGTGAATATGGGAGTAAAATCTTTCTGGGTTTATCATCAATCCAACATGGAATCTTCCAACAAAAAGAAATCTTGTTCACATTGTGTGACAAAAAGTTACATTTCCCAAATAGCATATGGTTTGTGTCTGGGGAAAAAAAAGAAAAAAAAAAGATATTTTTATGAATCATTAAAAAATTATGAATTTTGTTTTCTTTCAGCTGGGTACATGTATAAACTGTGAATGGTAAACTCCACTTTGACATATAACCAGAATTTTTCATAAGACAAAGTTGTTATTGTCATTGTAGCTTGATGGTGTTAGAATACTAGGAAAAGGTAATATCTTTTATGTGTAAAAAAAAAGATCTTAAAAACAGTGGTGCAGAGTAACACTGGAGCCCCCGAGGCTATACGTAGCCCATCAGTTGTCAGTCCAGGAAATGCAGAATTTGGAGGTGGGCAAAAACTGTTGTAGGACTAACAACAAAACCCCCCAAACAAAGAGCAAGTATCTCACATACATAAAGCATGCTGTATATTGTAAATTGAGATGTAACATAGAGTTACAGACCAGTGAAGAAAGAGCAAGATCTAAAGCATGTTAGAAAACATCAAAATAGCCCAAGCAGACATCAGAATGACAACAGGGGAAAAAAAAAAAAAAAAGGCAAAAAAAAAAGCTAGTCCTCACAACGCACTGCAACCCCACTCCCACTACTTTACGACCAGAGGTGCAGCAAAAGGATGACCATAACTTTGGTATAACAATTTTAACCATATTACTAATGAGATGTATTTTGTATTAATTTGGACTGTAACTGTTAGTATAATTTTACCTGGACTAATCATAATAACTTTGTTTTGTTTTAGTAAAGTCTGTTAGGATTTTAAGACAACTAACAGTAAATTCTTTGTTTCACATGTAAGGTATGGCCCCCTTTTTGTCCATAAAAAGATTTTGAGTGTAACAACTAGGGCAGGTATGTTAAACATAGGAACTTAATTTTAAATGCTATATAGTGCTGCAACATGGAAGACAATAGATAACTCAAAAACAAGAAAAGATACAAATGCCCAGGCGTACAGACAGCACAGTGGTTTTCCAGTCAATTAGTCAGTAGTCATTCAACAACAAGTTGCAGTTTCACTTCCTAATTTAGCTTGGATAGTTATAGTGGCAAGTTGCTAAATCCAATCTATGTTGATAGATACATATATTTATATTTTGCATATATGTTATGTGTGTATTTTGCCTGGGGAAACATTTACACATTCAAAAGGAAACAGCTCCTGACCTGGCAGGTACACATTCCAGCAACAAGCAAAATCAGAGAAGAGATTAATTAGGTGCTAGTGAAGCAATTAAAAAAAAAAAAGGAATGTATTAATTTAACAAGACTGCATACATGCAGCATAACAAAGACTCTTTGAAGTGGCAAGACATCTTTCAAAGAGATACTGTGATTGACAATAAAATCTTAAGTTGTTATGCAAATAATGTTTGAATGTGTGGTGCTTGCCAAAAGTTCATTTGACCCATATTTCCCTTCCTCAACCCTGGAATAAAAGCTCATTACAGCACCTAAACGCAAGTTAATGTATTTGAACTTTCTGCTACTTTTCTCCTAAAATTCACCTTTGGCACTCCCTGTATCGACATCTTTTCTGCCTTTAATAACTTTAAACTCACTTGATCCTTAAGGACTTGATTTATCTTTCCTAAGATACTAATAATAAAAATGGGAGTTGTAGTAGCTTGTTACAGGGGACAAACCAGCAAGCCCCAGATCAGGATTTACACGCAGGTGTTGGCTTTTGTCCTAGGAATTTAAGAAGTTAAACCTAAAGCCATTTGCACTACAGTCCGGGCTAAAAGAGCAACAAGTGATGTTGGCCGCAGCGTGTTATCACTGGTGTAAGTGATGTAATGGCAATCTGCCCGCACTATCTCAATACCAGATTTACTACACTAAGTTACTTTCAAGGTCTTCTGCTCTTAATTGCTCATTGATTACTCACCATTCTTTACAGTGGGAACCTCTGAGTTTAATTTGAATCAATGCTGACAAATGATACACGGTCCCAAACCCTTACTACTGACTTAATTGGAGAGATATACACTTCCAGTTTTAATTGTAAGTATGAAACGGTACCTCATCTGTTTTGATCTTGTGCTTTACAGGAATTTTCAGTCCGTTATTATTTTGTCTGATGTATGGTATTTTAAAATGCTCTGAACTGCATCACTTCAAAATGTTTTGTTTATTTGCTCTTTAATACAGAAGTGTTGTCATATCGTTCAGAACCCATTTGCACCCTTCTACCTGAGAAGGTCCTTATCCCGTGTTTCACATGCACTTCTCAATTTTAATATCAAAGGAAACTAGCAGTTATTTTCAGTGTTCAGCAAAAGCAATGGGCCTCATCTAAACCAGTAGAAATAGGCTTCCGTCATGCATGTCCGTATTACCATCTAGCTTAGGAAAGGTTAATATAAAATGTACTGTAGTCTAAGCTGCAGGATATCCAATTACAAGGAAAGAGCAAATTATTAGACTAGATACATCCATGCACTTCACTAAAGGCAAATACATTTTTAGACAGGTGTGCACTGAAGCAATTATATTCTAATTATATATCCTGCAACATTTTTTCACACTTAATTTAACACATGATGTAATCTATTACAGAGGAATACAGTTGTTAGAATTTTAATGCCGTGTTACTGCTATGAAATAAGAAGTACTTCTGTGGTGCATCTATACATGTTTTTAAGGTTATTTTACACTCATCTAGAAAAAGTAGATAACACTTGGAAGGGTCAATTGTATGAAGCAAAATAATACCAGTTAAAATCACCAGGTTCCCAACTGATGTCAGAACTTGAAAATCTAGCTTTTTTAATTCTAATAAATACAACATTTATGACTTTAAGCTGTATCTGATATATGTTTCCTTGGAAAATAATGCCAAATTAAATAAACTTAATTGATAAAGAACAGAGCTAACATACAGCAGTGCTTTATCTTATTAAATACAATGATTTTGAAAAATCCTTCTCAACTTAATAGTTCACTTATAGTTCACATATATGCCAACATTTTCTTCTTAGCCACTTTAATTCAGATAGTAAATATAACATTTTTGGCTGTTATACTTCACTGCTTTGAATTATTCAGGAAAGGGAGTACAAGGACAGAAAGATCAGGTCTTTTTATTCCTGCTATAAGTAACTGACTATATTGTCTCCCCTCCTGCTCCCCTTTTTTTCTTCCCCTCCAGTTTTCATTTTGTTGCTTTTTTAATTGATCATAGTCTGATTTCAATATTTAGTCTATTTTTCTGAAGTCCCATATACCAAATAATTAGAGACACAAGAGTGATACAAGTGACAAAGACATGCAGGACGCATTAGAAATCTTGGAATTTTTGACCTAGCTCTTGTTACCTGCGTTAGTCAAAATGAGGGTTGGATTTCTACAGTGTAGTATCACAGCTAAAAAAGCGGCAGGTTTGTAATATTGTTACATAGGGCAAAATATATCAGAAAATGACAACAGCTACTTCTAAAACTTCATTATCACTTATTTTTACAGTACCAAAAGTTTACATTAGTAGGAAATTCTAGATTTTATTTAGGACACCTAGTTTAGTCATAGTATAAATGCAACACTTGTCTTCTTTACTGACTATTATGCATTGGAAGAAACTTCCAAATCAATAATGCATATGCTTAAGCCCCTGAATTAGCCTTTTAAGAGACTTGTTTGAATGTGTCTACAGCATGGTGCCTACAAGTCTATCTATGGCAGTCAAATAAAAATCAAAGGCTTGCTCATTACTTGATTTGCTATGACAAAGTCAAAAGATCTACATATACCTTAGAAGAGAGTTCCCAAGCCAAGCCAAGTTTAGCACTGCACTAGGCTGAAGACCTGCGGCAGAAATAAGAAATTTTACTTCCATGTTTAGAATATCTATTTGATTGAAGAAAGCTCATACCTGTTTCACCTTGTGAAAATGCCATGCTCTTCAGTGCATCTTCTCCCAAGACATGTGGGATACTTAGGGTCTGCAAAACTACTTAAGAAGAATGTTAGGGAATGTAAAACCAGAGTAAAAGTTCCCCCTGTTTCACTTCAGCCACTTAGTATGAAGAATATGCTGGTTCTTACTACATGTCATCTTACTATGTTCTCAGGTTGTGCCTCATTCTATGTTTTGACAAGCTATTCAACTAAGGGACTGCCTTGATGCATTGCACGCATTGAGAATTTCATAACTCCCCAACCCTTTTATGTCATAGTGCCTGAAGAAAAAAAGCTACTCAAGTATCAGTTTCTCAATGCTTGCAGTTAAAATTATCAGTTAACGTTTATTAATTAAAACTTGTGATAGGTTATAGAGGGAAAAAGGAAGGCCCAGGGAACCTCAGACTAATCAGTCTCACCTCTGTGACTGACAAGATCATGGAGCAGATCCCTCTGGAAACTATGCTAAGGCACATGGAAAATAAGGAGGCGATCAGTGACAGTCAACATGGCTTCACTAAGGGAAAATCGTGCCTGACAAGTTTCGTGGCCTTCTATAACAGGGTTACAGTGCTGGTGGATAAAGGAAGAGCAACTGACATAATCTACCTGGACCTATGCAAAACTTTTGACACTGTTCTGCATGGCATCCTGGTCTCTATATTGGAGAGACATGGGTTTGACAGGTGGATCACTTGGTGGATAAGGAATAAGCTGGATGGTTGCATTCAAAGAGTTGTGGTCAATGGCTGGATGTCCAAGTGGAAACCAGTGATGAGTGGCATTCCTCGGGGGTTAGTACTGGGACCAGTGCTTTTTAACATCTATCGCAGTGACATGGACAGCAGGAATGAGTGCACCCTCAGCATGTTTGCCGATGACACCAAGCTATGTGGTGCAGTCAGCACGTTGGAGGTAAGTGATGCCATCCAAAGGGACAGGCTTGAGAGATGGGCCCATGCCAACCTCATGAAGGTCCACAAGGCCAAGTGCAAGGTCCTGCACATGGTTCAGGGCAATCCCAAGCACACATAGAGGCTGGGTGGAAGATGGATTGAAAGCAGCCCTGAGGAGAAGGACTTGGGGATGCTGGTTGATGAGAAGCTCAACATGACCCATCAATGTGTGCTCACAGCCCAGAAAGCCAATCACATACTGAGCTGTGTAAAAGGAAGCATGGCCAGCAAGTCGAGGGAGGTGGTTCTGCCCCTCTACTCCACTGTTGTGAGACCCCACCTGTAGTATTGTGTCCAGCTTTGGAGCCCCCCACAAAAGAAAGACACGGACCTGTTGGAGCAAGTCCAGAGGAGGGCCATGAAGATGATTAAAAAACTGCTTTATAAACCTATCGTTCCTATGTTTCACATGTATTATTAATGGCATTCATGCAAGAGATTAAAAAAAGGAATCAATGAGGATATTTTTTCACATCTATTTTGGCATGAACAAAACATGCAAATTAAGCTGGAGCTTCAAGTCAGAGTTGAGGAACCTATATATTTCAGATAGCAACTGTGCAGAGATGGGTAAGAGTTTAATTTTTGGACATAATTTTAGAAATTAATTTAAAACTTATTATAGGCACTCAAGTGATTCTAGAGTTGTCCATAAACAAAGGAGACACCAATGCTTACGAGCTCTAAGTAAATGTTTTTTTTCACCTTCCTGAACTCTATCGTATTTTAACTGTTTCCGTGGTCTTGGTTTGTGTTGCGTTGTCAGTCGACAACTCGTCTTCTGGAAACACCTCTTCCCAGGCTTTCCTAGGGTCCTTCTGTGGTAGCTTCTACTTTTGTATCCCAGGCTTAAATTACTTTTCCACTTTGCGTTAATGGAGAGTTGAAGATAATAAACATGCTAACCTTAGCGTTTTTAAAGCAATGGAAGTGAGATATGCTTATTTGAAGACAGTGACATTATCCAATAACATACGCAGAATGTCTATCAGAATCAATTCACCGAACAACTAAGATTTCTTTAATATGAATTATTTAAATACTCCATTCCCAGATCTTCTTCCAGAGAACATTATGTTTTCTGAAGTGTTCAACCAAAACCTGATTTTGTTGGCAACACTCCTGTTCTGAGATTAACTTCACAAAAAAATGTTACATGGAGTTCAAACTGAACACTTGGGACCCATAAATAAAATCTGATATTTTGATGAATAGTGGTATTACTGAAACTTGGTCATGAATTTTGCAGAGAGACCAGGCATGCTATCCCCTACATAATATAAATCTTAATAAGGCAGCAGAACACGACAGGAGCTACTGATGTGTTTAGGCAACCTGGGGTCTAGCCTACCCAGGTTATGTATTGTGCATAATACACTTTTTTAAAAGCCAGCAAAGAAATCTAAAATTTCTTATCTAACCAAGTGTTTAGACTGCATAACAATCCCAGGATGGCAGGGTTGTTTTCTCTTATGCCTTTTTTATCATTTACTCAAAAAACATTGATAATAAGAAAACACATATTTTATCCTGGTGAATGCATTCATTTTAACCTATCTGTCCATCTATATACTTCCTTGTTGGTAATGACAGCTCAACAATTATGAGGATGTTTATTATTTTTGTTGCTTGAAAGGCAAAGGTTTTTAAAGGTCCATTACCTCTAGCTTTAGACCTTTTAAAAAAAATAATCAAGCTAACAGCTGCAGAAGAGTGGTTACAGAGAGAGAAGAAACATAGAGCTGGAAGAATGAAAAGTGTAACTGAGCATAGCATGAAGAAGTTTAATAATTTCAGAAGGTGGATTTTACTTCAATGAATGTTTGAACTGTGAAAGATAGCATAGGAAAGTTAAATTACAGAATTTCAGGCAGCAGATATTCTTTCACAAAAGAAAAGTTTCTGAAATGATAGGTTATCTAGATTGGTGACAATGAACAAAACTACATCCCTACAGTTTTTTTTTTCATGCAAATTAATATTGTTCCCTATTTCTGAAGATGGAAGTATGTATGCAAACTTGAACTTTAAAGTTGTTAAATGTGAAGATAACAAAACATGGGATGGAGAAAGAGGAGGATCAGGAAGCTTAACTTTACTCCTTGACAACAGATATTGTGGACTATTTAGTTGGGGTAGCCAGAGAACTGAAGGGGGAAAGCCTTGTGTGTGAGAGGGACTGGAGTCAAATTATGAGGCAAAGGGAATGTGCTAAAAGGACATAGCAAGAAAGGATCAGTGAGACAGGAGAGAGAACAAGAATGACAAGGCAAGTATCCTGGAATAACAAATATGGACTACTTGTTTAACCTGTAGTTTATTCTCTTATATTATATACATTTATTGGAACAAAAGGAGAGCTCTTCTAGCAACGGTAGAAGAGCAGAGTAGACCAGCTGAGCAATAGTTTAATATGAAACCAAAACCAGACTTGCTTTATTATTGAATACAAGTTAATACTCCACAACCAAGGAAACTTTGAGTTTGTTTTGACTCAAGATACTTAGTGGATTCCCCACAGGGTTCAAATATAGCAAGAAGATAATATCATGACTTCCAGCCCAGGTAACAAACATTCTTACTGTCACCCACTAAAATGTTATTCAGCATTATCACCGTTCTTAGATGTTACAATTTCAGTCAGTCAATACAACATTTTCAGCAATACTAAATACCCATCATTCCCAAAAGAGAAGTTAAGCATAAAATTAAGTTGAAGACATCAACTTGAGCAGCACAAGAAAACACAATGGTTATTTCCAAAGTAAAGTAAACACTTGTAATACAGAAGTAGTAACTCACATTTACAACAGTTGCCACACACGTATAATACTTCATAAAGTGCTATTCTTCACACTTTTATTTACTAGTCTTCATACAATGAAAGAATGACTAAAAAGCCCTAGACATTTAAACCTGGGACAGAACTTCTAATTAGAAATAAAGGATTGTGTATTACATACAGTACGAATTAAATAGCAAAGAATACAAACTGATAATGAACATGAGAAAATTATGACAGAAAGGTCAGCCTCCTGGTATTCTACATATAATTCTCAAGAGACAGAATGCAGAAAGCAAAGATAATATTCAAAGAGACAAGAAAGGATATAGCAGTAACACTAACTGAATAACACTTGACAAGTACTTTTAAAAAAATGTAAATCTCATCACCATATAGCTTTTGAAATCTAAATAATAATCTCCTATCCCTCTTCCTCTCATTTACCAAGCCCTTCAGGTAGTTCCAGTTACAAGAAATATGGTCTATATGCATGTTCTGATACCACATTTATAGAATATCAGGAATAGCAGCTTCAAAGTTATTATATCTCTAAATTACTTTCTGAGAACACAAAATTGAATAATCTATAAAGGCAATATGATTATAGACATATATATATAATTTAAAAAAAAATCAACTCATAGTGAGAAAGTCTCTCTTTTAACAAGAAACATAGCTTCAGGCTAATGATGTTTTCCACCATTAGGAACCAAAAAAAAAGGCAAATCAGGCTAATTGTCCTCTGTGATAAGCTGGCTATTGCCCAATAGCTTTAGTGACACTAATGGAATTTGGTTAAATCAGAAAACCTGAGGCTGACCAGTCAGGCTTGAATTTCTCTGCTGAAAATGAATAAATCTGTAAAACTTAATGTTTTATAATACTGTCATTCCTATGTTTAACTGTTGACATCATTGATTACATTGAGAAAAAAGGGATCTAAAATACTGTTAATGAGGATATTGTATTGCATCTCTATTTGACTCTTGCTGCTAACTGCGTATACAAGACAACACTGTGAACTCAAGCTTCTTTTGGTGCAAGACAGGACCCAGCCAGGCCCCTGAGGCAAATCATATACCTGGCTGAGTAATTTAGATGTTCAGCCACCCAGGAAGCATTCTGTCTGAAGTTTTAGATTTGCCCTCTCTCATCTGCAAAGTAATTTGCCTCCAGAACACATGGACATCATGAAGGATCCCAGATGTTGAAGATATCTCTGATATGTCTTGAGGGACCTGAAAGGCCTTGTTCCTCCCCATTGGCTCCAAATCCCCTATGGCTCTCCACTCCCATGTAATTCTGCAAATAGAGAAAGGAAGTGGTCCACAACACAGAAAAGCTCAAAGGAAAATTTAGTACAGCCCAATTCTCTTATTTATAGAAATTTCTGTTACTCACAGTGATATAGAGTATATAAGAAATATGAAACTTTCTAGTCTTGAATTTAGCCTTGACTTCTGCCTTTTGGTGCATGCCATATATGTGCCTTTTTAGGATAGGATAGGTTATAACCAACTTTCTTTCCCTGTAAAAATTAGATTTTTTTTTTATTTATTTATTTTTTTAAGTGTAAAAAGATTCACTATTAAGTAACTACTTTTTTAGAAATTAATTTGAATTAACCACATTCTTCATGAAAAAATAAAAGTAGTAAAATCAGAAATAAGATTTTAAGAGCAGAGGTTTAAACTTTGGTATATAAAAAGTCATTTTACCAGACAACCTGATCACCGATAGTAATTTGTGAATAAATCAGTTTTCATTGTTTTCATAGTTTAGGAGCTAAAATGAAAGGTATCCAATGGAAACGTAATTTCCAGTTTCCCTTTTGGAATCTCTATATTCAATTATTGGTAATCAAAATAGTCATTAAACCACTTTCAAAACTAATTATTCTTAAATTATCTGTTGGCTGTTCCAACTGTGTTAATTAAAGTAAACAGTAAGCAGCTGTTCTTCCACTGTCACTACCTGCTTCTTGTAACTGAAGCCCTTCTATTTTTTATCTTGATGGAAATTAAATACGCTTTTGCTAATTCTGTCCAATTATTTTAGCCCTCTAATATACAGAATTCCATTAAATTTCAAATAGCTTCGAAGGGAAATGAGGGTGTACACAAAATGAGAGTGTGCACAAATTAAAAAAAAAAAAAAAAAGAAAAGAAAAATTAAACACAAAACCAACAGAAAATACAAGTTCATAAAATCTGAAATTATATGGACAGAATCAAAGTATTTATTAAGGAGAAATCATAAAAGATTTAAAATTTCAATGTCTCCATTTGGTTAAAGAGAAAAAGAAAAAAAGGACAGCCCTCTAAAATAAACCTTATCTGCTGCCTGGTTTTACAAACCAAGTTTTCATGCTTATTCCCTTGGGGAATTCACTGTGGTAATATAATGAAGAGAGAGAAAGAAAATTCTTATGACCCTTAGAGGCTTTGAGAAGCTCCCATAGGAAATGGTATGATGTATTTTTAATAAACTTTGTGAATTTTAATGAGAGGAGTAAAAGCAGTGAAGTAATATTTCATTGAAATAAAAATAACCGGTGCTAAATTCTACCCCATCCTAAACAGTAGATGAGAAATTTTTTTCTTGTCTTAAAATCACCTCTTGAGATTTAATTTATTTTTTAGTTACACTGTTCAAAGAACTTCAAAGAAGATGCATGTGCTTTTTTCATTTTATTTCAGAAAATACTCTTGTTCGTCAAGGCTGTTTCGGCTTTTTTTTCCTTTCTTTTCATTGTAAACACTGTGCTGTCCAGGGGTTTTACTGATTTTCTTTTTAGAGGATGGGCACAAAAGGGAGGACTGCTAAGGCAGGAGAAATACTTACACAGACAGACAGAATAAGTAGAGAGAGTCCAAAAGAATTCAACTGATAGTTTGGATGTGTCTATCACTTCTTCAGTTCTTAGGAAAATATATGCTGTCAGATGTCATACTGTGTTCATTTAAAATATTGCAGGCAAGATTTCTACTGTGGCGACAATTATTTCTTGAAAATTCAGAGAATGTGGAAAAAAGCCCTGCTGCCTGAAAGTACCTTTTGCTGGTGACATTAGAATGAATCTTTATTCAAAAAGAAAACCTCCATATCAGAAATTACTTCAGGAAAAAATATGTTATATAGCTAGCACATACATAGCATTGAACACATTTTTCCCTCTACCTTATGACCAAGAATTTCCCAGTCTATTTCATTCCAAGCATATACATAAATATACTGTAAAGCACTGAGCGTTGAGGCAAGAAAGCATTCTCCACTCTGAATTAGGAATGCGGGGCCATTTTAAGCATCTAAGGAAATCTGAATTATTTCCTCACCCACCCTCCTTCTCTCCCCATCAAGATTCATTCCCCAGACTGTCCTCCCCGCCCCCTGCCCCGCTTTCTCAGCTGTATCTATAGTTATCTTCACCTTTAGGTGAAGTGATACGTGCTGGATTGTACCCATCCTGCTGAAGCCCCTGTGCTCTTATATTGACATTCAGTTACATCTAAATGATAAGCAAATGCCAAGCATATTAGGTTACAAATATACCACACATTTAAACTCAGTTTGACCCTAGGTTTGTGCCTAAATTGCTCTAGTCTTCGCACTGTTAAATAGGTCTGAAAACACCATGGAATCTTGCATCTCACGCATATCAGCCCACCATACCAAACCAATGCGCAAGCTGGACAGCACTGAAAAGCAAGTTTAGAAAGCTACTTTGCAGCTGTTAACTACTGTTTCCTAAAACCAGGAGAATGGAGAATCGCTTGTGTCAGTTGGTGTCAGACTAAGGTGAGCAGCAACAGCATTGTTTCCCAGCTGATGTTGCCACCCCAGCTGCAGAGCTCACTCTCATTTCTTTTTATCCCAGGAAGAGGCAAGCACAAGCTTTGGTGAAGAAGTGTTGCTATTTCCCACCTCTCCACCCAGGTCAAAGTGCAGGTGCAATGGTACCGCTCTTCCCTGCTCCTGGGAGGAGAACCGTGTTCCACTGAAAAGGACGGTTCCCACAGCCTGCCTCCCAAAAGAGAGCCAGCCCCTGGGGCCCAGCCTCTTTGCTTCAGTCATAAACCCAAAGGAATGATACGTTGCAGATGGGGAAGCACAAGTCTGTAGAAAGAAGTATGTCTGATGCTCGCTGTCTCCCAACTCAGACCTCTGCCCAGGGTGGGTCAGCAGGCACAGTCCCAGTGCTCAAACCCAGGTAAAATGCATAATAGAGCTGTTACTCAATTTCTGGGGAGACTCAGAACCACATTAGGGAACAAACAGGAACAACTGATTTCACCTATTCTTTTGGCACATTGTGACTTTCAAATTTCAGGATCTTGCATCAGACAGGGAAGTATTTCAGTTGTGGGCACAGAGAGGATATGACACTTTGTGAGTCAGTCTCAAGGTCCCAGGTGTCTTTCTGCTCTCCTCTTCTTCATTAGAGTAGCAAACATAGTAAGAAACATGGTAAAACACGAAAGAATTGGCACTGTGTACTTAGAGATTTCTGGAACATACAGGTTCCTGAATATAAAATATTCCAGTGATATATTGATACAACTCTAAATTTTACAATGAACAGGGCTTTCTCATGTTATAAACATCACTGCCCATGCCTTGTCCTTCATCAACTTCTTCTGGTTCTTACTTTTCTATTTCTTTTTGCTGTGTAAAGTAATGGCAGGGCTTTGTCTTTAGTACATAAAATTTGTGTCATAAGCCTGAGAGGCAAGTCACAACTTGTAAGTCTGAATCCTTCCAGGACAATGCATTCAGAAAGTCTGAATATACATCAGAAGTCAAGCTTTCTAGTTACAGTTTAAGCATTCAAATCCATGAATGCAAGTGAGGTTTCATAAATTCTGACTTTGCTGGCAGTTAAAAAAGGTGAAGGGGTTGTGATATTGGCGATGACTTCTGTCAGTGCTCTGCTAAAATTAGATAGTGTACGTCTTGCTCTTTTATTGGTGGAGGGAGAAAATAAATCAATGCTTCTCTGCTTTCACTACTATCACAGCAGATAAAATACATGGAAATTGGAAAATGACAACAAATTCCACCCTCACAAAGGCTCAAGGAGTAACAAGAAGAGCACAATACAAGAAACTCCTAATGCACCTAAATAATTTCCCATGTGGAAAGAGTGAGGATAAAAACCTATGGTCCAATGAACGGGACACTGATCAAGGAATAGAAGACTTTTGATTCCCTTTCTAGCTTCCCTGCAAATCTAGTCTGCAGTCATACTCAAGTCACCTTATGAGTCAGATTTCCCATGTGGGCAATAAATGCAATAGCCCTTTATAAATAGCTTTTATATTTGTGGCTGAAAACTTCTGCATCAGACTTGAAATCTAAAATTTTCAAACCTGTTTGTTTAAAGCTACGATTTCTCTTTAGATTAAAAGTGAGCAGAATTAGTAAGAAACAAATCACTTGCAACTTTTACTGGGTTTTGCAGGAATAGAATGTCAAACTCCACCAAGAATCATGTGTCACTTCACCACCAAAACACAAACATAGGAAGCAAGGATTACCCACCCAGATACAAAGATTTCATTTCAACCATATTATTTTGAGTAATTTTTATCTTAAACTGATAAACAGTAGTCTTTTTGTTTTCCCATTTTTCTTTATACTAGCTAAATCATAGCATTCCAACTGTGGATCAAGTGAAACCAGTTTTAAACAAGGCTCTTGGAATTTTCCACTAAACTTACATCACTACTAAATCTGCAACAAGTGTAGTGAAACATCTATTTTTATATTATCCTTGAGTAGAATGATTCCGTTTTCTCTGTACTGGAAACATTAGCTCAGTTAAACACAAAAATCATATGAACAGCAGAGTTTAACTGCCCAAATTAAATGTTAGGGATTTTTTTTTTTTTTTTAATCAAATCCCTTGGAATGCATCTGTGTTCACTTCATTGTTCTCACTTGCAATGGTAATCCATATTAAGTCTGCTGTTTTGTCCTCTGTAAACATTTAGAGAAATTATGGCAAGTGCATTAGCAACTGACGTGTTACCCTTTAAAAGCTTTAAGGAATGGCATTGCTTTTAACATGTACTCTTCCACATTTGTTAATGAACTATAATTTGCAATAAGTGCACGTCTACTGCAAAGCATGACAGCAATCATTTTCCAAGGATGTGTGGATCATTTCATTTATAATTTTTGCTTAAACAAATGTGCTTATCTCTAGTGCTTAAAAAACATATATAAGGGACACAAGAGACTTGTATTTTGCTACAAAAAAAGTACAGCAATAATAAAATATTCTATGCATATACAGAAAAATACTAGCGCGCTCCACTAAAAGCAACCTCTTTCATGAGTCATTCTAAAATGATTGTACTAAAGATTTCAAACCAACATTTACAATATTTCATAATATTTATTAAAAACTGCAGAATCATGCATATGATAAAAGTGAATTTGCTGATGCCTATACCTGTATCGATAATGCAAGTCTGGTCATTAAATGGGTGAATGAATATAACTTATACTAAATCTATAACAACAGAGTGAAATGTAGGAATAGATTAATGGCCTTGTGCGTGAAAGCTTTGACTTAATGAACAAGAAACAAAAAGTATCCATCTTACTGTTTTCTCAACCAATCTGGCTTCTCACAGTGAAAGCATCATTATTTAAATAACTTCATCTGGATGATGAAACTGCTGATTTTATTCCAGGCTAAGTTACTTCAGAGACTTCTCTGCTTACTGACAGTGTACTGCACCTAAGAATATTAAGGCAATCAAGAGACTCCATTAACTGAGCCAGGGACAGAAATGATGTTTCATAGAGTGAAATGTCTAATGTTTCAATGTGCTGTTACTGCTAGGGAAGATTAATAAACATAATCACACAGAGAACCTGCAGCTTCCACCCTAAAGGATTTTGGTTTATGTAAAGATCAAATGTATAGGCTGAGCCACCAGCAACTCGTTCTGACAGTAAGCACAGCAAAGGCCCTATGAATCTTTAATGCCCAGATTTTATTAGAATACAAATTAGAGTAAGTTATCTTTTAAAGGGAGAAAACATGGATGTCCTAGTTGAGACAGACCAACAAGAGATTTGAAAAATTTATTTCCAGGCCTGACTGAAAGTTTGCAGAGACAGGCCTTATCCTAGGAACCTCTATTTGACTCTGTCTACCCAGTTGCCTTCCATGCCTTCAAGAGGTTTCCCTTCCAAGCTTCTGAGACCTGTCTGTACCACTCCCTGTTCAACTCAATATTCTCCTTCTCTCCAACCAAGCTACAAAATTACCTTTTCTCTCATTTCGATCTGGACAACCTGTCTTTCTGCAGGTTCTTCCAGATAAGTAGGGCCAGTTGCTGTCAGGGAAGAAATAGTCTTCTCTCCATCCATGAATTTGCATGCAACCTTTGAGCAGGAGCCATGCTATCTACTGTATCATTCATTTAAANTGCACTACTTCACTTTGTTTTGGGTGCAACTGGTAATATGAGTTGATTGGTTTATCTTAGTCTTCAGAGGAGCTGCAGGTTTTCATGAAGGACAGAAGGATTCAGCACTTAAATAAAAAAGGTTTACTTGTGGGTGGAGAAAGCAGTGACTGCTGAAGAGTCTTCATATGCCTACCTTAGTGTACCCATACACACACCAGTGGTTCTTACAAATCATGATAGATATTATTCTACTGATTAAATAAAGCTTGTATTTTCTTTGCAAGAATGATATTTAGACATACATTTTGAAAACCTTCAAAGCTAGTCTTTTTTTATTTAATTATGACTCCAGTGGGCAAAAATCTCTTTACATAACTGTCTGTGTAGTTATCCAGACCAGTATCCAAAGACAGCTAGATCCCTAGGATAAAAGCCATAAGAAGTTTCTTCCCTTCACTATGATTGCAAGATATAGAGGAGTTGATCTCCCTGATCAACATTTACCAAATACTTTGCTCCCTATTCCCAGCTTCAGATTTGCAGATCCAGCACTAGAGAAACAGTGTTATGGCCAGGCTATCACTGAACTGCTGGCAAGAACTGATTCCTGTTAGTTGAGAAAAAGTGATGTAGAGGGACAGGAATAAAGTTTTAAAACTATTTTTTTTGCTTCTGGTTATTAAAAATATTGTCTTATAACTACTCAATTAGTTCTTAATTAACTCTACCAGCCATTGTTGCACTTGTATAAACACTGTTTGGGATATTAGCAAGACATACCAGTGATAGCAGAGATTTCAGTGAGACTTTTTTTTTTTTTTTTCATTTATTTACCATCTGAGCTGATGAGATGTCCTTTACCTTGGATAGATTCATTAAAAACAATTTCTTCCCAGTAAAACATATTCCTACATTTTAGGGAAAGCACACAATATTTTTCCTTTTGCTTTTGAAAGAAACAAAGAAGTCATTTTATCACCTAATAGTTAAAACGTTAAAAAATATCTGAAACAATCTCCACGTGCACAAGAAACAAACTTAAATAATCTTGTAATCATGTAACTGAAAACTCTTTAATAATGCATACATCTACCTCAGAGCGACTTAGTGAAGACTATTAGTATTTTTGTAATGTTCTGAAGATGTGAGGCCATGGAAAGGCCAAATAATATTGGCATAGATGATAGCTATAGCAGAGGGTCTTGTAAATCACAAGGGACAAATACTGCTTAACATATGACACTCTGAAGAAATATTTTAATGCAGGCTTCAGCTTCTATGGTTTCCTGAGTGATTTTCTCTTTGAGGGACTAACTTCAATTTTATATAGTAATGCCATTAGATGTGTTAAATTCGGCCAGTTTAACCAGCCACGGAAATTATTTTTATGTCTGACAGTTTTCTTTTGTCTAAAGCACTCCTCAGTTAAAACATGGAATAAATGAAAAAAAGTCTAGGCTGCAGTGATCCAGTCCAGTTTTCAAAGATTTTAGAAGTCAGTTTATTCAACCCAAAGCCTACATATGAATTTATTTTATCATTTAGACATTTTAAGATCTTATATAACAGTATTTTTAGTTCATATTTATTATGCATCTCAGAAATTTACTAGAAAGTGGTAATGCATGGGATGACAGGGTATAATTTAAAGAGAGGCAACAGGTTAGACCAGTAGAAGAAAGGAGTCACACATTAATTCAGGTTAACTATAAATCATCCATATTAATAAGGAAAATGTTTAGGCCTATGGTGTTGCCTAAACACCCAGGATGGTAACAATGACAGTAAATTGCTATGAGGACAACATTAATGAAAGATTTAGTATTCATGTGTAGACTGCATGACATTATGTCAATTGGTGATGCGACTTTTATGTCTCCTATCAATGACTCCTTGAAGTGATTGGTGAGGGAACACACAGGAAGAGACATTAGTCTTCAGTAGCACATAAGATCTGGTAGAGAATGCTACACTTGAAGATCATGATATACTCAAATTCAATATCATCTAAGAAATGGAAAAGTTAAATAAAATAATTGTATTAATATTTTGGGTTTTTTAAAGAACTATAAAAAATTAATTTGAAAAAGGAGGGAGAGAAATATGGAGTGAAGTTGAGCCTGGGAAGAAGGGAGGGGTGGGGAGAAGGTGACTTAATATTTAGTTTTTATTTCTCATTACCCTACTTTGATTTGATTGGTTATAAAGTAATTTTCCCCAAAGCAAATTTGTTTTGCCCACAACGGTAATTGGTGAGTGATCTGTCCCTGCCCTTGTCTTGACCCACGAGCCTTTTGTTATATTTTTTCTCTCCAGTCCAGCTGAGGAGGGAAGTGATAGAGTGGCTTGGTGGGCACCCGGCAACCACAGAGGTTCAATACACCGCAACATGTCAAAACGATCTTTAGTAACAATTTGCTAAGGTGATGAAATATTCAAATGCATCAGAAGCTGAATTTCTGGAGCATGTTTAGGACAAGAAAAAAAAAATACATTAGAAAACTGATTATGAGAGAACAGTACAGTATACCTCAATTTCTAAAAGGTTTTGCTCAAGTCCAGCGTTTGTGGCTTTTAAAGAAAATATGCCATGGACAAGCAAAAGGCTTCTCATTGATTACTAACCAGTTACGAGATTGGAAGCAAAAGGTGAAAGCAATTGTGCAGCTTTCACAATGGAAGGGGAAGAGATTATTAAAAGAAAACCTGACCAAAAAGAATTGCCTATAATAACAGCTGACTGGGAAGTAACATAACTGATGAAAGTCTATGTCAGTAAATGCATAATGAAACAAAAAGTATGAAAAACTGAAAAAAAAAAATAAAAAACCCAAACAACAACCAAAACCAACTATACATAGCTGGTGTGTACAGTAGCTATTTAATGTTAAGAAAAGAGGCAGCAGAGACAGCCTTATGAAAAAATTTTGTGCTCAAGAGAGGTCAGCAAGTCAAACAGAATGCTAGAAAGAAAACAGAAATCAACACACAAAACCAGTATCATAGCATGGTGTAAACTCATGACGAGCACCTATGACAAGTACTGTGTGGGGTCCTGATCTCCTCATCTAAGAAACGGTATAGGAGAAAAATAAAAAGTATACAGGTGACAGGGATGATTAAGAAATTAAATAGTTTCTTTACAAGGAGAATTGACTTGATAATATTCCTATTGGAAGAGAGATGCCTGGTGCGAGATAACATAAATTACTATAAAAACATGAATGCCGTACAAAACGAATAGCTGCTTTCCATTTTCTTATAATGCAAGAACTATAAAAGAATTGTGCATTATCAGGCAACAGTTCAAAAACACCTCAAAATTAAATACTGTAATTTTCATCCAATGTGCAGTTAAAGCGTAGAATTACATTACCATCCAAGCTTATAGATTTTAAAGATATTATATAGACAATGTCATGGTTGAAAAGCTGTGAATACAGTCTCTGGTTCACAGCTGACAGTTGGAAGCAAGCATGACGTTCTAGGGGACTCAGCATAGGCTTGGTCAATTCATGTTCTTAACTGGTCACTGGCCAAAAGAGAACATGGGCTGAAAAAGACTTTTTTTTTTCTGTCCCAGTGCAAAAAAAATTAAAAAAAAAAATAAAAAAAAAAAAAAAAAAAAAAAAAAAAGAAAAAGTGAAGAATACCAAATTATTTCACAGGCTTGATCCTTGAGGAAATGATATCTCCTCAAACTCTTCTGAAGTTCTGGCGGAAAAACTGTTATCAGCAGTTTGCCGTCTTTCCATGTGGAGGCTGTATGTGGTGTTCACAAAGCTCACAATGCAGATCTGCAAAAAATAAATTGCCCCAACAGCTGAAATAATTGCAAAACTTGGCAGCAATACAAGCACTTTCTTCTCACCTTATTTTCTCCCAAATCAGTACAACGCGACGTGTGCACTAAACAGTAGCACAGCTGCAATATCAACAACAGTGCAAAATACACCTCCTGCCATACACTTTTTCTTGTAATAAAAAAAAAAAAAAAATCAATCAAGCAGCACATGACAAATGCTGTCCACAAGTTTAATGAAACACTGGGTGATAATTAGATGTTACAGTGATAAATACAGTATAGCATCCTATGTAAAACAGACAGAATCAACTTATTTCATACTATAATTACTGTGGGATTCAAAAAAGTAAAAAAAAAAAAAAAAGAGTAATCAAGTTATAGTATACCTTATTTGCTTCTACTTTATATAGAAATCCATTATGTGAGACTAAAGGAAAATGTAAGGTCTTTCTTTACTCAGGTTGATGGCCTAGAAAATCATTATCAAACGGTGCTATAAAATAGATTTTCTGCTGTTGGGTATTGAAGCTTCTCAGGGGACTATGACTTCGTTAAACTATTTGACTTTACTTATGTCTTGTGAAATACCTTATGAAATAACAGTAATTGTAGATTTGAATCATGCTTATCTTAGCAAATTACAGTTACAATTTCAATAGAGATGTTCAGATTTACCTTGCAGGAAATTATAGACAGTGCAATACTGCACTTTTCACCTTTCAGGCTGTCAGAGTAAATACCAGGTTAGAGAAATCTAAATACTACACTACGCAAACATGCAAATTCCTTGCTTCTATGATCCATTTATTATTCTCTTTATTATCCACACAGTTTTATGCCATATCATGGGTTTACATATATTTGGAGGAGTTTGTAATGGTTTAGGTTGCTACTCATCAGGAGAGACAGTTGTAACAGAAGTAATACAGAGAATGTTTGAAGACTGTTACACCTGTTTATTAATTAAAGATATGCTTCTATGAAGATAATGAATAGAGAAAAGTTCAGTTCCAATTTTCCTCTTCCTGCTCTAATATTCTTATTCCCTTTCCATATTATCGTGCATCAGAAGTCTTAACTAATAGGCTATCATCCCTGAACACATTGTTTAGTTTCTCATCCATTTTAGTCTCACTTCATATTCATTATTCTTCTACTCCTTCTCAACCACTGATCCTCCTAAAATAATTATTTCCATGTTTTGTCCCATTTTTTACCTGGCCTTGTGTGTCACATGCTTTCAAGAAGCCCATTTGTCTGGTGACATCTCAGCAGTACTATCACACAGCAACAGAGTTTCACAGACTTGAAGATCATTTACCCATTAATCACCATCTTTCTGCCTCAGAACATCAGTATCTCCACTGAGAATTCGCATAACCCACTTCTTTACCTCCTCCAAGTCCTCTGCTGTAGTCTGCTTCAGCCAGGCTTTGCAAATAGCCACCAGTATCCACCAGTCTTTGCAGGCGTCTAAGCCTTTCTCTCACCTAGCAGAACCAAAACTCATCTCCTATTCTCAAAATTTAAGAAACCGAGGCACAACGAGTACTTTTGAAAATTATGCCCAGGTGGCAATAAGAAAAGAAGTGAGAGCTTCCCAAATAATGATGCCTAATTTATTTATTTATTTATTTGTCTGCAATTTGCATTGTACTGTATGTATTATATCTAATTTTAAAAGTTGCTGCTAAGCAAAAGATGGTTTTGTTTATTTTGCTGCATGTGATTATGTCCATTTGGGAGCACCATCTGGAGTTCAAAGAAAGGCAATAGAGAAATCCAAAAATATTCAAGAGTGCAGATATCCAAAACACAGAGAACCTGAAACATAAGTGAAAAAAAGTGATGCTATTAATCCTGGCAGGAAGCAGTCGCTGCCAAGTCACATAAGCAACGGGAAGAAAGACTTATGCAAGGGTTTGAAAGTGGACTGTCAAGAGTTTGCTGCAACACAGAGAACTGGTAACAGTCACTTTACCAGTAGCAAGCTGGAAGAAAAGTACGGCAAAGTGGTATGTGGCATGCAAAGATTTGTTTGCAAATTCACTTTTTAAAGTCTAACAGTGAGGTGGGTTTTTTTAAGTTATCTTTGTCTAGTTTAACAAAACTTAATTTACACATGCAACCCTCTCTCCCTTTTTTATGTAAATCTCAGGAAAAACAGGCAGACCCACTTCAAAGCTTTAGCCTGAGATTCTTTGAAGTCTGTATTACTAAACCAAATTTGCAATTTACAAGGAAAAAAACTTTATCTGTTGACCAGTAGGGACAGGAACAGACACACAAAAGGAATACGAACAAATACAAATTACTCCATCTACGTCATTTAAGCAAAAGATATGCAGATTCTACAGTGTTAAGGATATTGTATGAAACTACTCATGGTTGGCATATTACTTTACAAATAAGAAAAACAAAACATTAATTTACTGTGCTCTTATTATCATGACAGAAAAGGTCAACATGATAAGTTTCCTGGATTTTGGACATTATTTAAAGCAGATTTACTACACAGTAAAAGTGATTTAAGGTCCTGCTGGATAAAATGAACTATGATAAATACATCCAAAAAGACAAGAAGAGTTGAATTTCCTTACTTTGGGAGAAGGTGTTTGTCAGTATGAAAGTCAAATTATCTGAGCTGTCTGATTTTATATATTTTCTACTTACTTCTTCGGTATTGATTAATCTACTGTACTTTTATTTTTATTCTTGATTGATCATTTTGGATATTCCTCCGTGTGATTGTACATACCACATACTAGTCCTCCAAAAGCAACAGTCCTCTGTGGAACTACCTGTTGAATGAGGATTATCAAATTTGGAGAAATAGGTGGAAAGGGGGAAATACAACCCTGCTTACGGCAAATGAGGTAAGGAAATTGCTTTCTCCTCCCTTATTGAAGTAGGGAAGACATTTCTGAGCAGGTCATAGTCTTCAGCACTGTAGACAGAAATTATGTAGAGCATAGCCCCAATGAGGAATATAAAACTGAACACGAGTTGAAAATGCTTGATTTGACTTTCACACGGAAAGAGGAAAGTTGAGTCCTCTGACCTGTGATGTGAAAAAGGCTACAATGTTCTGTTGGGGACCAGCTCTTTTGGGAGAGCCAACCCAAAGAGAGCTGACTCAAATTAAATGGGAATGGATTGCCTTAGACTGAACTAACATTCTCCCACAAAGACTTGCCAGTGCATTTGATTAGCATCATGGCCCTACAGTTACTCCTGTGCTGAAAAGATGATCTGCTCCTAAGCATGAAATGGTATTTTTTTTTTTTTCTATTTCCTATGATTCCTTTTTTTTTTTCCACAGCTCACTGGAGGAGATATGGTCTTAAAATGAGACTCAGGGCTGGTCTTCTATAGCTGTTGTACTACTAGCTGCTTAGCTTTCACTGGTTAATAACAGGACCTGGTAAAATGAATATGCTGGAAAGAAATATGCTCAACTCCTTCCTGGAATGCTAGTGAACAGGAAAAAAAAACTGTGTTGAAGATACAGGAGAGGCACTTTGTAGCAAAAACATTCCTTGTAGTTCTCAGTCATATGAGTTAGCAAGTCAAGTTGCATACTTAAGTTAATTAAAGCGCTTTCCGTTGTAAAGAAAGCAGTAAGTGTCCCAGCTCACTCTGACATTTATTATTTGATACCTTTTATAGGTTTTCAAGACCAGGAAAGAAGATGCTGAAGTCCTCACTAGCAAAGTCTGTTCTGCCTTCAACAATCATTTACACAGAGCAGTAACTTGTTTTTGTGGAAAACGAAATGCGATGTAACGGCTCTTGCAGGAGAACTCTTGGAGGAATAGAAACAAGTGGAATATAATGATAATATTTATAAAATATAAGAGCTTTCAAAAAGCACCTGAAGTGGCTCAGGCATTTTTAGATAATAGCACTAAAGGAAGAAGCCCTAAGGTAAAATCTTAGCTTTTGCTAAGTTAAGTCAGAGAAAATTATTACCCTTAACCTCAACCAGATCAGGAGTTCACTTCATGTGACAAGAGGATATCAGACAACTATGTTCCATCTAGTTTAAACAACACAGCATGTGCAAACCTGTATGGAAATAAATGTGCTTACTAGAAATTAATGTTATTATAGTTGCTATAACAATTATTGATGAAGATACTCTTCCTTGAAGGAAATAAAGGGTGTGGTTCATCTCACCAACAAAGAAATAAAATTCCAGTATATTTTCAAAGTTTAAGAAATAAATTTGGTAAATTTCACAACACTTAATTTTTTTCCAATACTATAATGATATCTAAAATTAAACATATCAATGATCCCCGTGCAAAGATCTTTTTCCCCCTTTGAGACAGCTGTACCCAACCTGTCCCCAGCAGGCATAGTGTCATGTAAACTGATCCATGATCAAAACACTCAAAATTCTGCGGGTGACAGCAGGCTTGGAGCCAGGTATTGATCTGCTGGCTCTTCCTGTTTCTTCCCTTAGAATCATAGAATCATAGAATCTTCATGGTTGGAAAGGACCTTTGAGATCATCGAGTCCAACCATACACACACAAAGAAACCCCTACAATCTCTGTCAGTCTCTGTCACTAGAGCACCCTTGTCATTCTCTGCAACTGGAAGGATAGAGAAGAACACTACTTGTGCTCCTGATCCCTTAAACTGTTGTCCCAAGGCCCTGAAGTCTCTGTTGATTGCCTTCAGACTTCTTGTTGCAGCTTCATCACTGCCTTCCTGGAAAATCAGTAATGAATGGTAATCTGAGGGCCATACCAGGGTAGGAAGGTTTCTCTTCACACCATTAACCTGGGCCCCAGGGAGGCAGCAGACTTCCCTAAGAAGTGGGTCCGGTCTGCATACTGGGCCTTCTGCTGTCTTCAGAAGGGAGTCTCCTATGACAATGATCCGTCCCTTTTTCTTTATAGAAGCAGTTTTGACGCAGGGCCTAGGCTGACTTAGCCTTGGCAACACCTCCAAGCTAGATAAACCATCGTCCTCATTATTGTTTGGTTCTACTTGCAGACCCTCGTAGCTATCATGCAAGGGCACCTGGGAAGTTGGGGTAGTCACTGAGGAGATGCATCTGCTGCACCAGGCAGAAACTTGTCACCATTGCCCCCTATCCCTTAAGTGACTGTATTCAGCCAGATGGAAAAAAAACAGGGAATCATCTATATGTGTCCTGTGTGCCCGTTGGGCCTGTCTCAGGGAAGGTAGGGTGCAAATCCAGTAATGTATCTCTGTCTCCCTTTCCCTGATACTCTTCAACCTACTCACCTTCTCCTGGAGCTCCATCACTAAGCGGAGGAGTCTCTCCCCCTGGGCTCACTGCTGCCATCCGATGCTGGCCTAAGAGCAGGGGACACCCCGCAGCCTGGCACCCAGGTGGCAGCATGTTCCCACCAGAGCTCTGTCTGGGAAGCCATGTCACTCGTGGTAGGCACAGAGCTTAGAGAGGCCATGGCTTTCTGCCAGGGAGACACCATCACTCCCTGGTCGATCTGGCAGAGCTTCAGCGCCCTTCCTGCGTGCCCTGATGCCCAAACTGCCACACTGCACCCTGGTCACAGCACTTCCCAGGGGCTACTTCTATTCGGGGGGAGTGTATTGGCCACAGTTGCTCCTTGTCCCCATCAGATCTCATCAGCTGCTGTCATGAGAGCTGCAAGATCCTGGCAGTTCTCTTGACTCCTCCTGAAGTTCCCCTAATTTGGGAAACCCCCCTGTACACCTCGACAGAGCGCTCTGCTGTGGATCCTGCCAGCGCCAGAACTGTTCGCCTCAGCGACTGCTGTGATACTAAATCACAGAGCTTATATTAACATGACACTTGACTTGTGATTTTGATATTTTGATTCTGGACTCATATTACTAAATGCTACATTACAAAATGCAATTGCATCAAATACATCCACATTAGAGACAATCAGAAAAGATTCCAGGGAGGTCTAAAACAATATATATTTGAACCTACAGTTTTAATTTTAAAAATAAACAGATAAGGACTTAAAAGAAACTTTCACTACTGTTAGCCCGCTGGTGGACAAAATATTCTTCGGTCTGATCACCAGCAAAGTAGCAGTGATGATGGTCTCATGTTAGATAACACCAGAAAAAAAAAAAAATCAACCTTAACAGTTTGGTAAGGAAGAATGCAAGACGAGACTGGATAGCCATGAGTACTACAAAAAAAGATTTAATGCTACACTGAATCACAATCTCTGAACAGAGGTTAAGAATACAATTTTGTTATGATTAAAAAGCAAATGTGATTCGGAGATTTATATGCAAGAGTGCCGCGTTAAAAACATTCCGAATACATTTTTTAGTCAACTCTGTAGTCTTAAAGAATCTGCTAACCTTTTTTGCATTTTGAATGACTACAGCTCAGGAAGGTTGTGGAATAATTGGAAACTATCCAAAAGAGGCAAATAAAAATGATCACAGGTATACGTAGCTTGACACAAAACATATATGATAAATCTTTAAGAATGTAAGAGGAGGTGTCAAATAAGAAAATTCATCCATCTCTGTGTAATCTGAAGACAAAATAAAATGCAAGGAGCTAAAATTCCAGAAAAGGAGATTTAAATTAGAAATCATGAAAATCTATTTAAGAGCGAGGACAGTGAAGCATTGTAACAGGTTGCTTAGGGAGGCTGTACAATCTTTTAAAGGAAATTTTTTACAACCATCCCTTAAGAATGACAGGAATATAGTATATCCTGTCTTCATGCAAGAAATGTATCCAAGGACTAGATAAACTCTTGCAGTGCTATTTATGACTCCAGCGATCACTGATACCTGTAAATATACCCTATAGGAGGTAAGTTTATTTATGACTCCAGCGATCATTTGATACCTGTAAATATACCCTTATAGGAGGTAAGTATATTTATGACTCCAGTGATCATTTGATACCTGTAAATATACCCTTATAGGAGGTAAGTATATTTATGACTCCAGTGATCATTTGATACCTGTAAATATACCCTTATAGGAGGTAAGTATATTTATGACTCCAGTGATCATTTGATACCTGTAAATATACCCTTATAGGAGGTAAGTTTTTTTCCCTGTAAAGAAATGTCACTGGGAAAAAAAAAAAAAAAATGGTTTAAGTTGCTATAATGTATCTAGTTCTTATGCCTAGAGTTCACACTAGGCAGAGAAGATTTGAGGAAGATTAATAAGAACGATCAAAGCCTTGTGAAACATCTCTTCTAGAGGTATGAATTAAATTTAACTTATTAAACAAAAACCCAAAGATTGACTTAGTCTCTCTACCTCTATAAGAACAGAAATTTCAAAAATAAGATCTCCAAAGTAGCAGACTAGGATATAAAACACTATAACAGCTAATACACAAATATAACGGCGCACAAATTTTTAACAATTAACCGTCAAAGTAATTTACCAAGGACTTTGATAGGACATATACAATTATAGGAACACATCTGAAAATGATACTCTAGTTTAACTATACATTTAGACTCAGAAGAAGAATTTTGCATTGACCCACTGAAATGTGAACTTTTATTCAATGCCACAGGTGCAACAGCAGAAGCTGAGGTGCTGAAGTGCTCAAAGCACCTGGTGAACTTTGAGTTCAGAAAGAAAGATGACACAATGTATAAGTAACTTTGGCATATCCAGAAAGAGAAGCTGGATTTTCATAATTACATACGTATCTATGCCACCCTTGAAAGGGGAACTGAAGCTCTGGAGTTCCATGTAGAAGGTAGAATGCACTAGGGAGACAATGCATGTGGACTTTGGTTGTCTACAAACATAAGCATCCAGTGCTTTTTTATGTTACTCCAGATACCTCCTCCAAAGGCTGTACCAGAAGGGCAAATGTCTCCTGTAGCTTTGTTGAAACTTGCAGCTCCAAATGAATGGGTTTTTATGAGAACCTGGTGCACCTTAGAGGGCACTAGGTGTCTTTGTTTAAGTAACTAAATCCAAACCTTGAGCCTCCAGTGACCTCACAAGAAAATAATTCCAGAATTACTTATTTCTTATGCCTCTTCAAGAAGGACTGATAACATTTTAGTGCACTGCATAAGACTCCTACTGCCTCCTGGTAAAACAGCAATGTCTCAGGATTGAAAGTACTGAACCAAAAGACGTCACAAGGCTGTGTGCTAATTTATTTTAAAAGTCTTTTGTGATATTTTTGTCATAGCTGTGGTGGTGGTAAACTAAGCTAGTTACAGATACTATCTGAAACACTTCCTGAAAACAGAATGGCTGGGGACTTGAACGTAATATTTTCTACTTCAGGCTAAAAACAGGAGTATTGAAGGGAAATACTGATGGAAAAAACATGTTTGTACAACACGCTATTTTAATTTCAGTAGCCTGTACATGCTACAACCAAGGATTAAAACCTAATTATTCCTCATAGTTTGAATGTACAGAACAAAAAGATCACTTCTACTCCCTAAAATTTTAATGCTTACAGTCTATCAGGCTTCTCTGATAAATAATGCATTAGAAGTTAAGAAATAGAAGACTCTTTTCTTTGAGCTATTTTCTAATGCACTGTTATGTAACTTAGTCCCCAGCATGTTGTTAACCACTCACAAAGAAGATGGTCAAAATGCGCATTTGTCCTCTGATTCCAGTCAGTACACAAAGAATTACTAGCTATAAAATGCATCATGTTTCATGTATAAGATCTTTACATATTTTTTGTCTTTCAGAATCAACTGGAGAACAGATAACTTCAAACTCCACTAAGAAAAGCAAATATGGTGAGCTATCATTTGCCTCTCCTTTCGTCACCCACCTTTCTCATGCGGCTTCAGCAAACAATTGTTTCCAGGCATCTGTTGCTTTTATTCACAAATTAACACAACAGAAGCCTACAAGGCCATCAAAATCTCAAGGTTAACTTTCAGACAGCAGCAACTGAAATGTATCAGTGCTAACACTACTCTGTTTCTTTTATCTCCCACTTTGTGCCCTGTTGTTTCTGTTTTGCATGATACCATTTTGCAAGATAGATTATAAATTATTCCCTTTGATTCAATAATTTTTGTGCTGACTAGATGAGTTTGGGGTTTTCGTTTGTTTTGTAAAGCATATACTAAAACACCCTTGGAAAATAAAAGAACAAACCCATATACATAGTATGATGTGCCTCCATGGCTCTGTTTAAAAAGTATCTAGGTATTCCTCAGTATTCCTTCAAGATAGGAGGATTAATCACCTGTGCAGATCTCATACTACAAGCTCACATAAAGCAATGCCCCAGAACCAAGAGTAGAGGCTGAAATGTGCCGACAGCAGAGGAGTTTATTTGAACACTTTTACAGTTGCGTTCGCTTTTCATAGCATACCTCAACCTCTGCTGGTTCCTGTGGATTAAATGGTTTTTAAAATGGTTTCCACCTTAGCAAAGCAGGAAGCGTAATTCCTGCTGATTTTCTACTTATTTGTATGAAAATTGCAAAAGTTGTGAAATGTACTGGATTGTTTTTAATCAAGAGAAATGTTTATTCCCTAAGATGTGCTTGTTTTATCCCCAGTGACTTCCTGAAGGAATTCAGCCCTGCATCAGAGTTGCCAATCAACCTCCATTTTGCCTGCAGCATAATACTATATCATTAGGCTGGACTAACTATCTTTACAATAGAAGATCAGTAACTATAAAATGATATTCAAGTCATCATCTATGCTGTGAACTGTATTTTGATTAACTTCCCGGCTCATATAAGCTGATCTTTAAGAAGTGGGTGGAAAGTGAGTCATACAATAACTCTTAAGAGTGAACAGTCTGGATGTTTCATTGCAGATACTAGAGAAAGGTATTCTTCCCCAAAGAAGGACACTCTATTCCTAGAAAAATTAAGTAATCTAAATATTTCCAAGTGAGCGCCAACTGGCACATCACCTCTTGACAATATTGCTCCTTGAGAGTAAACCAGAAATAACTACATACCTGACTATTGCGTTTGTTTTAGTCGAACAAAAAATTGCATAAAATCTGTGCTCCCGATTGGCATTTTGCTACCAGCTTCCACACTCACCCATGCAACTGTCTATACTTTCCAATATTCTACGTATGTTTTCTCCTGAGCTGATGTGCAGTGCCGCTAACGTCCACGTTCAGAGCCATTTATTTTGCAGATCCTACAAGAAGCTAGCCAACTAAAACTTGTGGTTTATTCCATTTCTGGTAATACCAATATTAAGATGACAATAAGACAGGATAAAGCCATTAATGGCCGACAACTAACTCTCACTTCTAACGCCACATGGAATCATGCTTGAGAAGTGTCTAAGCCCTCAGGATAGGCAGTATCTTTTTTCATCTATTTCGAGAAGCCCTTTCATCCAGTTAGGTGCTATAGGTAATAAATTAATATTGTTACCATTACAAAGACACTGACCGATGGAGAATCATGCTCTGTCAATAATCTAATGTCAAAAATGATTAGTGATTGTAATAATGAAAGCCGCAGTGCTTGATCATTTGCTACCTGAGTGAGGTTTCCTTTTCTCTTCGTGATAAATCAGCTGCCAGGTTTGCCAACAGTCTTGAGTGCAACAATAACTGCCTGGAGTTCATCCCTCTCTCATCACATACAACAATAAGATCTTCAAATTAATCAGATGCCTTCATGATGCAGACAGTTTTAACTGCATAATTACGGAAATTACTGCACTCACTTGGCGACCTTCCAGGCACTGTATGCTTGGCTATACAGTACAAACAGATATTTTTGTGAAGCGATGCGCCTTCTTAGTGTATCCTGGTCTCCATGATCTTGCTTTGCTACTGCAAATTCTAACAATGTTCCAAATATGAGACCCCCCCCAATACAGGAAAAGGTTTTTGTAGACTGAATCGCTCTTCAGGTGCAGTTTGTGTCGAGAACGACTTAAAAGAACAACACGGATTCTATGTCAGCAATATCCACCTACCATTTTATGCATCTCAATTACATCCACACAGATCTACAGATGGAAACAATGTTGTTTTATAGAACAACACTGTAATAAAAGTGGGTAAAACACTTCCCATTCTAGTTTATGAGCTCAAACTAACTGGAATGGAAGGCAGGAATACTTTTAACGCAAATGTGTCTTTTTTCTTTATGAGGAAAATCTATGCTTCATAGTGCGTGCGCTATTGGAAGTTCTCATTCCATAGTCTAATTCCACACATTCCCTCCCATTCCTTTGTGACTCCTTCAATGCCAGCACCTTTCACACTGCAGCCCAATGGGGCATAATATACATTTCTTTGTAGCTTTTTGTCATCACAGCTGCACTACTATTATCAGGCCATGCAATACTTTTTTGGTGTTTTAAGGTGCTACATACTTTTGACTTACTTTGAGCCAATATTTATGCTTAATATATGAGCAAAAATTTAAAATTGTTGTTTTAAATTGTTTAAAATTGTTGTCACTGGGAAATGAGACAAATAATTTATGTCAACCAGCAATCCTTTAAAAAAAAAGTTTACAAATTGTACATTTGTTACTGTTCATTCACCTATAGATTAATCACATACCTAATGGTCAAAATGAAAATATAGTAGCCTTTGTACGACAGTTACATGTCTCAATATGAAATTTATTAGTGCTTCATTTATTCCTAAAATAGAAGCTAGTAAAGCGTTGGAATAGCAAACACAGCACGTTGTTTGATACAGGTACATCTTCATCACTGATGTTCCACAAGAAAAAAGTCATACTACTAATGATAATACTCATGCGTACAGGCAGTAATTAAGGACTTGGTCCCTGTGAACCTCACAGTTTTGAACACTGGTGGTACTTTGCTGAACTCTGCAGAGGGTTATACAGTCTCCGTCTTTGCTGGGCCCCTTTCAAGACTAGAAGAACTTTTTTTCATCCTGCAGAGCTAGCCTGACCACAAAACAAAATCCTCATACTGCTGTATCTTGAGAAACGCAATGGGCACTCTAAAATAGGGCCTCTTAAAACTGTAAGACTACAGCCTGTTTGAACATACAGTAAGGGAAATCTTTGTATTTGCATTTTATATGGAAATTGTCTTGTACGTCAATAAGAAGAGTACTTATTTCTTCTGAAAGTTTGTATGTATTAATGCATGCCTAGCAACTGAAATGCTTGATTACTCTTAGAAATGTGACGAAATATAATTCAGCTAATTTAATTCCTCTATTAATACTAACCCAACTAAGGATGCTTAAATGGTATTGGAGCACTCTGAATCCAAATGCATATATTTTTAAAGAGTACCCTCAGGCTAAGTGTGTCATATTTTTTTTAAACTCTCCCTTGCTTTGGCTCCTTTTCTTGCTAATACCACCCAACTCAGATATTTTTAAAGCATGTATCACCCTGTCATCTAAACATTCATCTTATTTTGAAGAACTATTCTGCTGCAATCGCTGAAAAGAAAAAAAAAAAAAAAAAAAAAAGGGAAAAAAAATTAAAAAATCAGTGCATAAGACTACCTAGGCTGAATTACATTTTCTGCCAGAAGAAGAAAACATCATTGTCTCATCACAGTTCATTTAATCTGAGAGGAAGCACGAATGAGGCTTCTAATTTCTGAAGGAGATGAGACTCCAAATCAAATATATCTGTAGATTGATAAGTACTCCAGGGAAAATCTTGAAAACAATATGTAAATTCTTTCTGCACCATTTTCTTTATGGGCAGAGAGAAAAAGTTGTTTCCCCTCACCCTCTTGAGATACTATGGAACTCTACTTCGAACAAAAGAGTATTAGAGTTACATTTTAACTGGCTACACCTTTCCAGAAAAGGTCTTAAAACTTAGTAACACATGAAAGAGAGAAAGAAAATGTACATCCAAACACATGCTAAAATAAGTCATGTGCAATATATTTTCTGTATTCATTGGCCAATGAATAACCTTCATACAAATACAACACATGGAACAGCACACAGTTCAATAAGCTTGGTAGGCACTCCTGTATTAACAAAGCGCACAACATTTTGGCCTTGTAAAGTTATTAACTACATTAGATTATTTCTCTCTGTAAATAAAGGGAATTTCTACTTGCATACATTGCCCAGACATACAAAAAATAAATGGAACATTCTGAGGTGAGTACAGTACATTTCCAATGGCTCTAATTCCAACCGTTTTTCTAGCTTACCCTGGTTGGGTTTTTTCCTGGTTTTTGTTGTTGTGTTTTGTTTTGTTTTGTTTTAATTTCACAACATAAATTATAAAATATGCAAACCCCATTTTCTAAGGAGAAACACTGGTTTTCTACATTTCAAAATTACTTTAGACTCTGACATAAATTCTGTATGTACAGAATAGTTTCACTTCTGAAAGGCTGGAACAAATCTTTAATACGTACATCAGTTTAGTGAACTATTCAATAAATCCAGGGATTACTTTTATGGCAGAAAAAAAAAAAAAAAAAAAAAAAAAAAAAAGAGTATGACCTGTAATATGGCTTGTTTATTCACAGCTTGAAGATCTACATTTGTCCATGGCCACCAGCCAGGTAACCTGGCTGTGTACTATTGAAGTCTTCATAATCAAAGCTTTCATTGCTCTAAAAAATATGCATGATCAGTCTTTACTTGTTTAAAAATTACATGTCAAAACTTGTAGGAAGCAGGTGTAGAGTTACCCAAATACCACCAAAATATTGGAGGTCATGCCTGTCAAACCTGATCTCCTTCTATGATAAGGTGACCCACTTAGTGGATGAGGGAAAAGCTGTGGATGTCATCTACCTGGATTTTTGCAAGGCTTTTGACACCGTTTCCCACAGCATTCTCCTGGAGAAACTGGCTGCTCATGGCCTGGACAGGTGTACTCTTCGCTGGGTAAAAAACTGGCTGGATGGCCGTGCCCAGAGAGTGGTGGTAAATGGAGTTAAATCCAGTTGGTGTCCGGTCACAAGTGGTGTCCCCCAGGGCTCGGTGCTGGGGCCGGTTCTCTTTAATATCTTTATCAATGATCTGGATGAGGGGATCGAATGCACCCTCAGTAAGTTTGCAGATGACACTAAACTAGGCGGGCGTGTTGATCTGCTTGAGGGTAGGTTGGCTCTGCAGAGGGATCTGGACAGGCTGGACCAATGGGCTGAGACCAATGGTATGAGGTTCAACAAGGCCAAGTGCCGGGTCCTGCACTTGGGTCACAACAACCCCATGCAGCGCTACAGGATTGGGGCGGAGTGGCTGGAAAGCTGCCCGGCAGAAAAGGACCTGGGGGTGTTGGTGGACAGCCGGCTGAATATGAGTCAGCAGTGTGCCCAGGTGGCCAAGAAGGCCAACAGCATCCTAGCCTGTATCAGGAATAGCATGGTGAGCCGGACTAGGGAAGTGATCATCCCCCTGTACTCGGCACTGGTGAGGCCCCACCTCGAGTACTGTGTTCAGTTTTGGGCCCCTCACTACAAGAAGGACATTGAGGTGTTGGAGCGTGTCCAGAGGAGGGCTACAAAGCTGGTGAGGGGTCTGGAGGACAAACCTTATGAGGAACGACTGAGGGAGCTGGGGTTGTTCAGCCTGGAGAAGAGGAGGCTGAGGGGAGACCTTATCACCCTCTACAACTACCTGAAAGGAGGGTGTAGAGAGATGGGGGCTGACCTCTTCTCCTTGGTGACAGGTGATAGGACAAGAGGAAATGGGTTTAAGTCATGTCAGGGGAGGTTTAGATTGGATATTAGGAAACATTTTTTCACTGAAAGGGTTATTAAAAGTTGGAATAGGCTGCACAAGGAGGTGGTGGATTCACCATCCCTGGAGGTGTTTAAAAAAAGGGTAGATGGGGTACTTAGGGACATGGTTTAGAAGTGGCTTTTGTCAGGGTAGGTTAATGGTTGGACTTGATGATCTTAAAGGTCCCTTCCAACCTCAGCAATTCTATTCTATGATTATAGTATCTCTACTGCTGTTGAAAACTGATTGAAACAAGGACCAGCAGCTTGCCACTTTGTGGCACAACCACAAGGTTGTCTTTAGCTTCTGCCCAAGAAAATGTGGGATGCAGCAGTAAGAGGCTCTGGGAAGAAGGATTCAAAGAGGTGGCTATGTATCAAAGTGGCAGAAATTCACAAAACTTTGAACAGGGAGCTGTGAATTAAGAATGATTACTAGAAAGAAAATAGAGAGATTCATGATTTTGAGACAGATAGGACTATTAAGAATAGAAGGAAAGGCTACAAGTACAGCCTATTCCCTCTTTTGTGTTTGTTCAGAAGCCAGAACAGTCTATTATATCCATAAATAAAGAACAAGTGAGAAGATACAGGATATAATAGAAGCAAAAATTATGGAAACTGCAGGAAAGAATACACGCTGAAGGCAGGCTATAGAAAGGTACCCTTAAAAGGTACACAGCAAAATAAACAAGCATAAGACCAAGAAGGAAAAAGAAATATAATGCAAGACATTAAAAAAGAAAGTTAACCAATAACATTACCACAATCATATTAACCTCTCTTTGTTTCATGTAAACTTAAACCAAACATAATTACTTAATTTCCTTACTATGAAGAAAGGCTTGGAGGAAATTGTGTGATATAACAGTTTTGGTTTGCTGCTTTTTTAAATCTTTGCCAGTAGATTCAGTTTGTTCAGCAAAAATGTTCCAACGTAATAGAACTATGTCAGAACAATAAATTTTAGAGGTTTTTTTTTTTTTCCCTCTGGTTAAATGAATTTTTTTTTCATGTTCATTTCCTAACACCAGTAAGTTTTTATCCTGTGAAAAGGTACTTTTAATGGAACATGACCAAACAAAGATTCAGATTTACTATTTCCACTTTTAAGCTTTCTGATTATGTTATTTTCAAACAGTTTTAGTTCCAGTTAAGGGTTCTTCCACATGGTAAAGCGAAAATTAAAGTTACATCCTCCATAAAATAGAAGCGAAGAGCACCCTTAAACTATCTTTTTTCCAAGAGACCCCATGCAGCGCTACAGGCTTGGGGAAGAGCGGCTGGAAAGCTGCCCGGCAGAAAAGGACCTGGGGGTGTTGGCAGGCTGCGGGCTAAATATGAGCCAGCAGTGTGCCCAGGTGGCCAGGAAGGCCAACAGCATCCTGGCCTATATCAGGAATAGTGTGGCCAGCAGGAGTAGGGAAGTGATCATCCCCCTGTATTCGGCACTGGTGAGGCCCCACCTCGAGCACTGCGTCCAGTTTTGGGCCCCCTCAGTACACAAAAGACACTGAGGTGCTGGAGCGTGTCCAGAGGAGGGCTACAAAGCTGGTGAGGGGTCTGGAGAATAAGTCTTATGAGGAGCAGCTGAGGGAGCTGGGGTTTTTCAGCCTGGAGAAAAGGAGGCTGAAGGGAGACCTTAATCGCTCTCTGCAGCTACCTGAAAGGAGGGTATACAGAGGTGGAGGTCGGTCTCTTCTCCCAAGTAACAGGCGATAGGACAAGAGGAAACAGCCTCAAATTGCACCAGGGGAGGTTTAGATTGGATATTAGGAAAATTTTTTACACTGAAAGCTTTATTAAGCATTGGAACAGGCTGCCCAGGGAAGTGCTTGAGGCACCATCCCTGGAGGTATTTAAAAGACAGGTAGGCATAGTGCTGAGAGAGATGGTTTAGTGATGGTTTTTGTCAGAATTAAGATTGATGGTTGGACTAGATGATCTGAAAGGCTCCTTCCAACCTAGGTAATTCTATGATTCTAAGGAAAGAAGGAAAGAAAAAAGAAGAGAAAAAAATTAAAAAGCAAGAAAGAAGACAACAAACGAAAGAAAATGCAGTAAAAGAAAAATTTTGCACAACTGTGAGGAAAAGATATGGATATCAAGTTTTCAAATCTCACCCTCCAGTCTATTCATATACCAACTCATTTATTATTAAAGCATGACATTCATGAATCACAACATATTCCATTAATGAAATTATTCAGATACATGCAAGAAATAACATTAGAAATAAGCATTACTGCAAATGTATTTCCCATCAGAGCACTCAGCATAAAGAAAACATCATGCAACAATTCGTCCTGTCAATTTTCTCAGAAATCAAGGAGAATCATGGGAGCTGTTGAATTTACTTGTTTATATCTACAGAATAAGACACTAATTCC
This sequence comes from Rynchops niger, assembly GCA_013400035.1. Taxonomy (NCBI): domain Eukaryota; kingdom Metazoa; phylum Chordata; class Aves; order Charadriiformes; family Laridae; genus Rynchops; species Rynchops niger. Next base: position 118,672 of record VXBH01004378.1, read on the forward strand.
AAGTCTTTTCATCCACATACGAGGTGAAATACTGCCTCTGTTGAAATCAATGAGAGTTGTGCTATTGATTTCGATGAAACCACAATTCTGGTCACTGTTGTACTCTCTTTCTCTCAGGGCTTAGAGAGATTCTTAAAAAAAAAAAAAAAAACCCAAAAAAAAACCCTCAGACAAACTACACCACAGGGATTCAGCTCATTATAGTCACTTTTCATACGGCAAAGGGAAGAAATGTTTTCATTCTATGGGAAAAACCTGCTGTTTGCCTAGTGCAACAATTTGTATCGAGTCAATCCCAAGCGCTCATCAACAAGGTTTCTTCTTGACAGAATCCTGATGTTACAGTATTAACCAGGTATATATTTTTTTCATTGACTTGGTTACTAATAGGACAACTATTCATAGCCCATTTTCGCAGTTTTGCGAAAGCACGCAGGAAATATTAGCATACAAAACATCAGTGAAACCATTTTTACATTACTGCAATTACAAAATGACTGTATAAGAGGAGTATTTATCACACTTCTACCCATATATTTTTTTCCCCCCAATTTATTCCCATCCAGCTGACGTGGTATACAGATGGGCAACTACCCCAACGCACTGCCTTTCTCAGCGCACCACTGTCTTGAATGCCCTACTCTGTAACGGAGGGTGTAAATCCCAGAATGACAGGGTGGTTTGGGCTGGAAGGGACCTTAAAAGATCGTGTAGTTCCAACCCCCTGCCCTGGGCAGGGACACCTCCCCCTAAACCCGGTTGCTCAAAGCCCGTCCTCAGCCACTCTTCTACACGCCACGGTCCACAGATTTAAGCCACGGGCTTTATTCAGCCATCGCCACTGAGCAAGTTCCTCCCCAGCTGAAAAGCAACCAACCACCCAGCAAAGAATTCTAAAGAACTGAAGGATCTGCAGGCCTTCTAAGTTTAAAAAAAAAAAAAAAAGAAAAAAATGCTATTTCGAGGCCCAGGGAGGCCTAATGCGTGGCTGCTCGCTCCCGTTCCCCACAGAAGGCAAAGGCAGAGAGCCCCAGCGGGCATCCGGACGCAGGCAGGCCGGCGAGCTCGGATTCCCCCCCGCAAGCCTGCGGTAGCCGCCGCTGAGGCCTCCCAACTGCAGGTTAACGGGGAACCAGCCACCGCTCAGCCCACAGCGGAGCGGCCCGGTCCGCCCCGGCGCCTTCCCGCCCGCCGGCCCCACGCATGCGCCGGCCGACGCGCCTGCGCAGCAGCCCCGAGGGAGCGGAGCGGAGCGGGCCCGCCTCGGAGCCCTTCCCCGGCCGGACCGGCCGCCGCCCCCGGCTGCCCCGCGAGCGCGGCCGCCGGCCCGCGCCCCTGCTTCGGGCGGGTGAGTAACGTTGGCGGCCCGCGGTGGGGGGGCTTCAGCTGTGCCGCTGCCGACCCCGGGGGCTGGGGAAGGGGCAGCGAGGAGACGGGACGGGCGCTTCTCGGGGCTGGGAGAGGAGGGGAAGGCGCCCGCAAGCGTTGTCGGAGGGGCCGGGGACACCCCTGCGCGGTGCCCGCCCTCCTGGCTCCTGCCAAGGCTCCTCGGCCGCGGGGGATGCGCGGCTCCTGTCGCGGGGCTGGCGCTTGGCCGAGGGCTCCGGCGCTTGGCTGCGCGGGGTCGGAGAAGAGCGGTGGACGCTCGTGATGTGGTGGCTTGCTGGGGGACAGGGGGGCGCGGCGCGGAGCTGGCTCCCCTCCCCGTTCTCACATTCAGCTCCCCTCAAACAGCATCGCCCTGCGGCCGCCCCGGCTTCGGAACTGCCCCCGGGGAGCCGGTCCGCGGGTCGCTGCCCAGGGGAGGAGGCTGGAGGCTGCTTTCGCTTCTGGGTCCGCGGCTGCTCGAAGTTAGGTGTGTGGTTCGGTGTACTTTGGAAGCGAGGAGAACCCTGGCATGCTCAAATCAAAACCTTTTTATATAGTAGTTATAACCTAATGCTGTCTTACCACGTTTAGAACACAGAAAATGCAGCAGCATTGTTTCTTCTTCTTGCTGCTATCTTTCTTCTAAATTCAAACCTGATTAGCAAAAAAAAAAAAAAAAAAAAAAAAAATCACATTCCTTTTTTTGTGAATAATACAGTTATCCGTGTTAGAATTGCCATATTTCAAATCCCTCTTTCTAAATTGGGTGGACCAAAAAGAAACCTTACGCTACTGAAAGTACTTAAATACATATATATATGTAGCATGGAAGCACAGCTATGAAGTGTCGGCATGCCATATGTAATGCTTTCTTCCCTCTTTAATGATTTTCAAGGGCTTTTTAGAAAAGTCTCTAGAAATAAAGACTTTTCCTATGCAGACACTTCTTGGGAAATTTCCCAGTTTTTCTAATGCTAGAAACACTCCTGAGGCTTTCCCAGGGAAGATGTGGTCAACCTCTGTTGCTTCTTTTTTATTACTTGTGTTCCCCAGACCAGAACGTGTTGTGGTTTGGACAGGCTCTTAGCAGCCCTCGGGGAAGCTTACTAAATCTCACCCGGTCAGTCACTTGGGAACGAAAGTAATGTTTCTTGCTGCACATCTGCACTGTAGCTCCAGAATGAGGTGCTTTGGAGGCCTAGAAGCTTCAGCTCCATCTAGAGCTGATCCGTCACTTGAGAGTTTTCAGCTTCTACAAGCTGATAAATCTTAGCAGAAGCTAAGCTGAGAAAACTTTGCTGAGAAGCTTTGATGCTGGCTATGAGCTACCAGCCTCGGTGACTTTTGGCTGACCTTACCCTTGCATCAAGAAAGTAAAATTTTTCAGAGCTCTCTTCTGTTGCATTTACATTTGTCATGTTTAAGGAGCATCAGAACAAATAAGTTAGAGTATTCGCTGTTTCTTACTAAAATAGATACATCTGTTTTATGTGAACATACTTTCTTTGCATTGCGTGTTTCCCTTTTGGAATCAGTAAAACTGTGAAAAAAACCAGCAACAGGGTGGGGTTTTGAAACTTGAGTTATCATGTGACCAATATGATCTAGTGTAATTAAACTCCTTTTTTTTTCTCTCTGACTAAAGAAACATCCTTATTTTGGGAAATGTGATAGGGAAAAGAAGCTTTGTTGTCTGTGCGCCTGTACTCTTTTTTTTTTTTTCTTCATATAATGTAAAGGACAAAGAGAAGGTTTTTCTGCAGGATAGCTTAAGGGTACAAAGAGTAGTAGTGATGGAGGAAGAAAAACCCCATCGCTGTCAAGTATGAGCTTGAATGGGAGAGGTTATCCTTGAGACAGGCTGGCTATTAAGTTTGGAAGGTACTGCAGCGTTTTTCATGCATGCCTTTTTTTTTTCATGGAGATACTAGTTTTAAGAAGAACAGCTGGATATTTCATAGTAGTGTGATGTTTCATACTATTTACTCGCATATAAGAAACAAAATTATTTGGAACAGAGATAGTCATGGAGGAATAAATATACTTAAATTTATTTTCTGCTCATAAGTCCATATAGCAGCTTCTTACAAACTAAAAGTAAACTAACAGGGGTTTATTGGAAAAGGGGACTGAATGTTATGGAAATGCAGGTTCTGTCCTTTCATGGTAAAGCTTCATTTTTTTTTTTTTTTTTTATGTTTAGTAAAGGAAATTGTAGTATCTGTAATCATAAAGGGAGAAATCAAAGGGCATCAATTGACTTCTGTGCTTTCCATCTGGACCTGAAAGTAACAACTCACGATTTGGAAAAGTGTGTGTGGTAGTGAAGAGTACACTGACAGAGTTAACTGAAGATCCTAATTTCTTCAGGCACCTTTCATGGAAAAATTTGCCAAAGGACTTTGCAGAACGGAGTGACTGGGTGATTTAAAAAAGATAAAAATAACATTATTTATTTTAAAAGTATGTAGTGTAGTGCACAGAGTGAGGCGGTTTTAATTTCACAGTGATGACCTCTGATCTCATTTTTACCACTCAGGAACTAGATTTAGGGATGATAATAATTCTGAAGTCAGGTTGCGTGCATTTGCGATGAACTGAATTGAAATGAGGAGTTTTTTCGAAAAAGGATAGGGAACAAAATTTAAAAAGAAAAAAGGCCAAAAAAAAAAGTAACTTTATGTCCAGGATGCATGTTGAAAATCACACTGTTTTCAAATGCGTTCCCTTAATCTCAGAAAGGAAGGATGTAGTAGAGCTGAAACAGTAGAGAAAAGAAACGCTTCAAAAATGTTTAAATGCACCCAGTGATAGGATTACAATAAACAGACTATAAATTTAGAGACCTGGTAGAAGCAATTAATTTATCAGTGAAGTACAAAATGTAAATAATAAATAAATGTTAGTAAATGCTTGCTTGTTCTCCCTTCTAATTTGAGAACTAGGGGCATGAAATTAAATTAGCAGGTGAGTTTCTAAACGGAAGGTGTTTTTTCATATTGTACAAAGAAGTGACCTTTTGTTCAGGAAGTCTCTGATCCACAAATACCTGAGGATGCCTAACTGTTCTGGTAAAGCATTACTCTACGTTGGACCTCTTCCTTACTCATAGGCAGAGACTGATGATCTAAACTAATTTATTCTTCTTTCTGACCCCTTACAGACAGATTTTTTTGTTCTTTAAAAATGAATTTGCTAGGCAGGAGAAAGAGCTTTGAACTGCTTACATTTTTGCCTGGTACACCAACATGGTTCAGCAAATTTGGGGTGAGAATCCAAAAGCTGCTACTAGTTAACAAGTCATCAGGGGAGTCAGAGTAACTCTTTGTGTGTGAGATCTTAATCTGCATAAAGCTGAAGTTATTCAGGATAACTTTTTCCTACTGAGAAGGGGAGTTGCTGTTAGATCCAAGTGCACCCAACAGTCCAAGGCAAGATACTTCATAAATATGTAGGAATGACCAGTGTACCTCAGTAAATTGAAGTCAGATTCTAAAATTTGGATGTTCATGACAGAAATACAAAATCACAGCTATGCTCTCTGTAATGGCTGTTGAATCAGAAATGTGTTCTAAGATTTTTCCAGTTCCAAGGATAGACGTAACTTCAGGTAGCTGTTTCACATGACATGTTTGCTCTGTCTGTTTCCCCAGTATTACCCTTCTGCTGTGGCACTAGCATTGATGATCATAATTTATCTGTCACTGTCTCTAAAGAGTAGCTCTGAACAAGATTAAATGATATAATGCAAGCATCACCAACCTGTAGCTCTTCAATGTGGCTTTTACAGCATGCTTGTCTGTGCTAGGACCGAATTATGTCATTGTCACTGAGACTGATGTCTCCCCCAAAACACAAGCTTTTACCGTAGGTATCACTCACTTGTTCTAGAAATTTTGCACTTTGATGCTGAGCCTCTATATAAGCATTCTAGAGGTTCATAATATGCTGTGGTAGTCCAGGGTCTGTCCTGATGCTAGTCAAGTTTTAGTAAGTATGCTGCTTGTTTTTAGTATACTTTCATTATAAATATTCCACTGAAAAAATACTTGTTAAAATAAGGATGTGGAGCACTAAGATCAATTCCTGACTCTTCAGAAAAAGAACTTTATGATAGAAATCTTTATGCAATAGAGGAGGAATCCAGTAGCAGATATGTCAAGCAAAGAATAAAAAGGAACAATTTCTTCAATATGGAATAGAAAAGCCCAAATGAAAGACCTTATGAACATTCTAATTATAGACATTACAGTCATTAATTCTTTTTTTACAGAAGAGATGAGATAAAATAATAATTGCAGAAGTAATCTATCATGCAAAGTCCTGTATATTGTTTGATGAAGATCAATAGCATCTGTTTAAAAGAAACAAAACTGAATACAGAAATACATTAGCCAGGTGAATGATATTGTTTCCTTTTAAAAAAAATAAAAACCCTGACCCTTTAGAAAACTTCAGTTTGTCTAATCCAAAAATTGAGTTAACCTCCCAGAGAGAGGTAGCATGATAGACTAGACAGATGACTGAAAAGATCAGAAAAATAGTCAAAGTAGTTTGAATGTATTTAAAGGCAATTTCTTATTAGAAGAAAAATGTTCTGGACTCCAGACAATCTCTTTGACAAAATTAAGATCTTGGGATGGATTGTGAGCTATAGAAAAAGAACCTGTAATTTGATGTAAAGCGATGTGAAATCTGTTAATGGAAAGTCTTAAATTAAGTACTATAAGCATATATGATTGTATATATGTCATAAAATCATTTGCCCAGACAGTAGCCAAAGGGAAATCCAGTTGGGCAAAATAAGCAGCATCATTCTTTTTCTCTTCCCTTCCCCCATCTGTGCTATTAACTCTTTTGTTTGTATTAGTGCTGTGATACTCTTTCAGCTGAGTCAGTGCATAGGGGTTTTTTTGTTGTTTATTTTTGAGATGTTAACAGGGTTTTGCTCTTTAAATGCATGAGTGACCTTACTGTGAAAACCAGATGACTCCCAGAGGTAACTAAAACAGATGAACGGATTAAGGTTGGAAATGGAAGCAGAGCTTCCCTTTCTGACAGTGTCATGCCGCTAATCCAATTCAGGCTGTATTGTTAAAAAACAGGTTCTAAAATTCCTTATCTAAAATTATCACAGCAGTAACAAATAGAGAGTTGTGACAACTGAGCTGTATGTTAATGCACCTTAACAGTAGTAAAGAACATTTGTAGGAAACTAAGGTGAGACTCTTTACAAGTTTTTTTTTAGAACGACCTGTGTGTATCCCAGTAAATTCAAGTAAGATTCTAAAATTTGGAGGTCAGTGAGAGAAATACAAAATCACAGCTATGCTATGTCTAATGGCTGTTGAATCAGAAGTTTATTCTAAGATTTTTCAGTTTAGCGTTGCCAGTTTTATGCATAATCTTGTTCCACATAATTCTGTGGTAACCCAAATTTCATTAATCCTTTTCTCTGGCTCTCTTGTGTTTAATGTGGAACAGGAATTAAAGTTATAAATAAAGTTGCCAGTCATTCCGTTTTACTGATTTTCTTCCCCCTACTTTCAGGGCTCAAATCTTGCTGTATACTATCGATCTTGTTTTGCACTTAGTCGTGGGATTTTGTAGTGTCACGTAGCTGTGACGTTGCACTAGCAGGGTGCCAGCAGCTAACTGACAGGTTTTCTGGTTGAGGTACATCCTTAATGCCATGTCATTTTTTGTTTACGTAATTCAGAAAGTAAATTAGAATTTTACATTTGTAAAGTTGCAAAGCATCATTGTTTCAAGTTTAATTTGCCAAAGTATTTAGTCAATGTATTGATTAACTAAATACAAAGTGGTTGGTCCAAAGCCAGTAAATAGGTTAGTAAATAAAACCTGTATTCTGAACATAAGCTGTATTTCTGTCATATCCCATTTTGTTCTTTACTCTTGTTCTGCTACATTATTCTCCTTTCATGGCTTCTGCTTTTTTTTTTTTATTCCTTCTTTTTTCTGTGCTATTTATATCAAACTTGTCAAAACATGATAGTTTTGAAATAATGTAGCCAGAATTTCCATTTCATGGGATTTACTTGTGTTAGGAAAACAATGAAGTTCAAAAGTAAGATGTTTTATAAAATACATGAGTCCTTGGTGGTAGAACCTCAGAACGTGACAGAGTCTCAAATTCAAAAGTGTTTTTTGTTCCTCTCTCCCCGTTGCAAAGGGCTGTTAGTTTTACAGTCAATGTATGCGTCACATTTGTCTCTGCATTATTTCTATTATGTAGGAAAATTATGAAGCATTTCATGCTATTCAATTAAGTAATAAGAAATCTGACTCTAAAATATTTGTCTTTTGATCAGTTGCGGCCGAAATCCTTCTGTTTGGATTCTGAACTATGACATCATGGCAAGATTTCGCAGAAGAACATGCATCATTTTGTTGCTTTTTATTTTGTTTATTTGCTCCATAATGATGGCTTTGAAGACTCTGAGACCTGACAGAGCTGGCTTTGGGGATCCGTTTGGACTTGGTTTGTTGCCCGAGCTTCAACAACGGACGGTGCTCTTAGACAATAAACAGAATTCACTAAATAGGATTCAAGGAGATACTGCAACGCGTGTCAGTAATTTGCATGGTATCGCGGTCAATACTATGAAGGCATCTATGCCTCCTGTAAACAAGCTGGAAGAAGAGCTGTCTTCTCCTAATTATAACTTTCATATATTCTACTATAGTTGGTTTGGGAATCCACAGTTTGATGGTAAATATATTCACTGGAACCATCCGTTGTTGCCACACTGGGATCCCAAAATTGCAAACAATTATCCAAAGGGAAGGCATAATCCTCCTGAGGACATTGGGTCCAACTTTTATCCTGAACTCGGCTCTTACAGTTCCAAAGACCCTTCTGTCATAGAAGCCCACATGAAACAAATGCGTTCTGCTTCAACTGGTAATGAATGTTAACGTTTCAGCATATTGTTCATTTATCCAGCCTTAAGTATGTGAACGAACACAACTGACCACTTCTTCCATTTTTTTTCTGTGTAATTCTGAACATGTTTGAAACTAATGTATGTCTTTGTATTTCTGAGTTTTAAACCCCAAGCATCTTCAGAGCTGTGTCTGATGAGTGTAACAGCACAGAAACGTAAGAACTATATTTGTAATCCTGTAGGTGCATGTGTTTCATGACTTACTGTTAAGCAGTGATAACATATGTAGAAAATACACCATTGCTAGAATATGTTGTCTGTGTATTTTATATTTTTGAAGATGAATACTTCAGTTTTAAGGACAGATTTCAGTAAATTATGTTAACATGTTTATGGAGCAGTCTGTTCAAATAGGAGCTTTTTTTTCCTTCTGAATTCTTTGTGTGTAATAATGTATTGGTGATTATGTATTAATTCATATGTCAAAGCACATGCAGTATTATAGCTTTTATACAGTTTATATTTTATGCAGTGTATTTATAGGTGCCCTCATTAACTATAGAAATGTCTAATCAAAACCTTCCTGAACTCAGGTATGATAGTTTCAGTGTAGCTAGTTACAGTTTATTTCTTTGTCCAAAAAGTATCTTTTTTTTCCCCAAATCAAATTGATGTTCCCTTTCTTAAATAAGCTGGACTATATACATAAGAATATTCAAGGCATTTTTGGTGTTTTTCTTTGTTGTTGGGCTTTACAGTCCTTTTTATGTTCATCTTCTTTAAAATAAGTAGTCGTATAGTCTAATATTAAACTCTGAAAAGCTTCGGTAAGTGTAATTGGAGGAACATGACCAGAGCTCACAGTATTATTCAGAGTGCTAATTACCTTGAATTGAATCTCTTTCAATCACTTAATCACTAAGGTTTGATGTAATTGTTATATTCCCATTAGTAGTGTTTACATATATAATGTTTACTTCTTGGTTATTGTTTTCTCCTGGTTTTTAACCTAACCTGTATTTTGTACAAGGGCTAATACAAACTTAGGAAATTTCTCACCCTTTTCAGTAATACAATAACTCCATTAACAGGACTGCTACCAACAGTGGGAAAACTATTGCAGAGAAATCTCAGGCATTAGTAGCCAGTAAGCGCTTTTTTTAGTCTTATCTAAAGCAAAATAATGTATGAGAGTGTGATGAAAGCAGAGAGGGCATTTATAGCTTTATCGGAATCTGCAATGTTTCTCATCCTCGTAATACAAATGTCAGCATATAAAGCTGAACTGCTGGTAGAAATGTTGCAAAATAACTAGAGAAAAAGCTTATCGAAGGAAGTTTTTTCTTGTAACTTAAGTTGATTTTCCATTTAAAACTCAGCAATGTGAAAGAACAGTTCATGCTTGCTGTGACGTGTTCCTTGTAACATATTACTGGTATCTGTGAAAAGTGATTTTTTTTTTTTTNTTATGTATTTAAGTACACTTGAATTTGTTCCCTTCTGTCTAGATGTGACCGACTTTTTTTCCTCAGGTCATTACTTCAAATACTGCGTCTTTTTTTTATAAGAATTATACTTTGTTCATTTTTGGTGTACTGTGAGGCTGACTATTTACAGTTTCTTCTTTTTGTCTCTTAGCCAATGTCTAATCTATGGCTGTATTTTATGTTCTGTCAAATAATTTTTCTTCTAGCCTTTTTGAGGCTTTATCAGGGATCTTACAAAAGGAGAAAAATGTAAGTGGTTATTTCACATACTATTGTGTAATGATCAAAAGCATTTAAGCGATTGGAGCAGCAGGAGTCTCATGCAGTGCTTCTTTGTATTCTTCTTATATGTTATGATTCTTTCCTTATTTATTAATGTCCTAATAGTTAACAGATTAATACAATAGATTTTATTTCTCAGATTGGTGATGATTTTTTTGTGTGANCCTGTTTTTGCAATAGTTCAGTTTGAAGTCCTTCATTTATCTTGAATGACTGAACTCTGGTTTTAAACATGTTTATGCTACTGGTTTTGCCATTGAGTCCATCCTTTTTTAGACTGCTGAAGTGGTACATAATTAACTTTATTTTCTAACCCCAGGAAAGAAAATATTAAGTAGTCTTTCTCAGGGAAAGAGCAATGCAAAGGTTAATTTAGGTTCCTTGATGAGCAATTCTGTCTCCAAAACTTTTTCCTATTTCCTAATGGTATAGAAGAGGGTCTCGACAGGTGTTGTGTTCAAGATACCTGGAGTGTAACCTGAGTTTATTGCTGCTGTTCTACTTGTCCTTTACCTCTTACTCACTTGAATATTGTTGTTTTCTTTCGTGGGAAATAAAATATAGGGTGATAAAATGCAGTAAAATATTGCATTTTTTCTTTTCCTTGCCCAGACTATTTCTTGTGATAATTAGTCTATTGTTTGTGGTTCTCTTTTTGATAAAATATTGAGACTATGCTGAGGGTAGATGAACTAAGTTCTATGTATAGTGAGCTCAAACTGCTGATTTTGATGTTAGAAGATGATTCTGTATTCGCTCTAATTTATGTTTTCCTTTTCATAATTTTGGGCTTGTTTGTTTGGGAAGTGTTATTCAGAAACGTTATAATATTAGTAAAATAGATGCAATTTAGAGTATATACTTCCCTACCTCAGTGACCTGTAATGAGTACTTAAATGTTTACCTAATTAACAAGAATCGCATTTTGACTTATTCTTCCATATATTTTAAATAGTATTGTTAGGAAAATATTCCTCCATCGGTATTTAATGTGTTTGTCTTAACTTCTTCCTGACATTATTTCCAGCTACACACATAAAAGGTTTAACTTACTTATCTGACAGCATTTTGTTTTAGAAGGGAGGGGTTTAGACTTTCTGAAGTAGTATGTGTTCCTTTTGCTTTCGTGGAGAGCATCAGGAAAACTTAGAGCATTGTGACGTTATATTTGCTGTCATCTTTTTTGACAGGAATAGTAACATCCTTAAATTATTGAGGGTTACTCAAGGCTTTGTTTTGTTTTTAATAATAAATGTAAAAACTAATTTCACATGGTTGGAAGGGTAGACTACAGCATAGTAACGTTTTTTAGCAAGAAAGAAGGTTGTGGGATTACAGCCACTGCTTCTAGTATGAAATGGATGTTTTGTAATAGAGCCAGAGGTACAATGCGGAAATATGGTGGGGAATAAAGTTTCATAAAATAAGAATCTCTTTAGTCACATGCATAGCCCTTATCTCTTGAGCGTTGTCTGACCCTAGGTATCTTGATATTCTCTGCCTGTACTGTGGCATAGCTGTAATGCCTTAGCTGGGAACAGTCTCATCCTCTTGGTACAACCTGGAGGTTAGGATGCTGTCCTGAAAAGTGGAGGGAATGGCTCTAAGTGTTAGGCTGGTGACACCGAGCACAAATCTGTTCCCTTGACAGATGATCTTACCACTGTTTGGGTTGCTCTCTTTTAAACAAAGAGAGAAGTTAAAATCCACTCTGAGAATACTGAGATTTCATAATTGGTTAAAAAGTAATTTGAAATTCTCATTTATATTATGTAGATTGCACATCAAGCAATAATTGTAACTCATGACAATGTTATAATATACATGTTGTATGTTAAACAACATGATTTAAAACTTAAGTTTTGTATTTTCAGGTGTAATAGTGCTTTCATGGTACCCACCGGGTATGGCTGATGAAAATGGAGAACCAACTGATGATTTGGTGCCTGTTATTTTGGATTATGCACATAAATATAACCTAAAGGTAAAATATTTTTAAGATGCGTAAAATAGGACTACTTAGGAAAGTAAACTTTGGTAAGAGTTTACTACATTTAACTCATGGTGTAGAGCAGGGAGGCTTGTAATGCAATGGTGGCTTCTGTTTCTGTCTCCTATTACACTGCAGTTCATTTGGGTCATAGAAGCAGGTGTAAGTGCCCTTTGACTTACACTGAATTTTGGTAAGACCTAAGCAATATTGCCTTATAACTAGAATAAATATTATAATCCGCCTTGTTTCTGTTTTGGCTCAGATCTAAAGCTTACAGAATCTAAGGTATGGTATTATGGAATATTTTTTTTTCTTTTTAGGAAGCAGTTTTTAAAATCAGACAATATGTTGTTTTCAAGTGACTCTTTAGAGTTGAGGAAAGTATTACATATTGCAAAATACTGTGGAATACAATGATCTATAAACTAAGGAAGTTTGAGAAAGAAGAAAGACTGACTTTATTTTTTTGCATTACTACAGAACTTGCTGGCTCCTGATCATAGAGATCAGGAGCAAGCACCTATGAGGAATAAAGAGAGATTTAGAAATTCTAGTGTGACTGAATGTCTTTATTCCAGAAGGTATCAGGAGCACTTGACTTGGACTGTAAGGTCTGAGACGTGCTACTCTGTCTTTAGGTTACTCCAGGGCATGACATGCTATAAAGGCTGAATTACCAGCTTCCTGAAATAGGCAAAATATCAAATCAATTACATGGGTTGATCAGTAGAGTCTAAAATTGTGTTTTGATTTTGTTTATTTTTAAAGTAAAAACTTGTATTTTCCCTTGGGATAAAGAAAATATGCATTTCCTTATGGTCTTTCCGAGCATTAAATTTGAGTTTTTAAATTATCTAAGTAGCTATATATGTTTAATCTCTGGACAGTGTTGCCTGTAGTCCCTGCTCTGTACTGGGGACTAAAAATACAGTGTGTACATCTGCTCTGGTTTTAGTTGGACATGCAAGTTGCAGATTCTCAGGGAAATTTCCTGTCACTAGTAGCAACCGTAGATTCTTTGACAAGCGTGAGGAAAGTAGGAAAGTTAAATCAGATAGAGAAGTAATTTTGAAACGGTTAAAAATGCTGTGTGAATTTCATTATGTGACCTAAATTGCACATATGTAATAGTAAATGACTAAAAAGAAAAAAAGGAAGTAGTATCCTTCCCCCAAATTTTCAGATGCTCTGATGGAGCTAGCTTTCAACAAAACTAATTTGTTAACATACGAGTCTCTCAAAGGAGCCAAGGCAAGATCGTAGAATCATAAAATGGTTAGACTCGGAAGGGACCTTAAAGATCATCTAGTTCCAGCCCCCCTGCCATGGGCAGGGACACCTCCCACTAGACCAGGCTGCTCAAAGCCCCATCCAGCCTGGCCTTGAACACTTCCAGGGTTGGGGCATCCACAGCTTCCCTGGGCAGCCCATTCCAGTGCCTCACCACCAGCCTCATAGTGAAAAATTTCTTCCTAGTATCTAATCTAAATCTCCCCTCTTTCAGTTTAAAACTGTTACCCCTCATCCTATCACTACAGTCTCTGATGAAGAGTCCCTCTCCACCTTTTCTGTAGGCCCCCTTTAAGTATTGAAACAGTGCTACGAGGTCTCCCCAGAGCCTTCTCTTCTCCAGGCTGAACAACCCCAACTCTCTCAGCCTGTCTTCTTAGCAGAGGTGCCCAGCCCTCTGATCATCTTCGTGGCCCTCCTCTAGAGTCAATCCAACGGGTCCATGTCCTTCTTATGTTGGGAGCTCCAGAGCTGAATGCAGCACTGCAGGTGGGGTCTCTCTCACCAGAGCAGAATTACTTCCCTCAACCTCTTGGCCACGCTTTTGATGCAGCTCATGATGCTGCTGGCTTTCTGGGCTGCAAGCGCGCATTGCTGACTCATTTTGGCATTCTCATCCACCAACACGCTCAAGTCCTTCTCAGGGCTGCTCTCAATTCATTCCCTGCCCAGCCTGTATTTGTGCTTGAAATATGAAATAAGCTACCAAGGAAAATGCATGTAATAGTGTGGTAATGACTGGAATAGGGATGGAACTGCTGTTACTGCTTGGAATAGTTACTGGAATACAGATATTCAGTATAGATACTACCAGGGAATGCTCCCTTCACTGTAATGTTGTTAAACATTCTGGCACTAGTAAGTTATTACAGATAAGTGTTAGGAACCTTAGTACACCAAAACCAACATACAAAATACATTTCTGTTATGTCTGCTAAATGCAAATCTGCTAAAAGGTATGTCCTTTTGATTTGCCTGGTTTCGATAGTTGGAAATGAAATAGGAAATTATAGTGCTCTTCGACCTGTCCTGTCAGTCCTAGCGATTTATTCTAACACTGTATTTTTCTATGGTTTGTTCCTAATAGAGGTAGATATTGCCTCTACAATGGAAATTCGCTACTGTTGCAGAATTGCTGAAGACTTTATTAAATGCATTCTGCTTTAAAATTGCTTCTGGAAAACTAGTTGCTTTGATTAATGTAATATACTCTTCCGTTCAATTGTATATTTGAAAACAATGGCATTTTTACATTGAAATTACTTCACATGTATAGGTTATATAATTCCATAAGCTCTAAACTTGAAATTCAGAGCAGTAGCAGTACATTATGTTAGGTTTAGTTCCAAGAGTTTATTGCTGTTGATAAATTTATAAAACTTTAAAGTTTTCATATCCCGTATCTTAAAATCTGTTTTGACACTGAAAACTCTCTTCAGAGAATTGTCTGTAGCAAATTTAATATGTTCTTTGGAAATTAAATATTCAACTGTTTCATTGGTTAATCAGTTCTTTGACGTTCTAATAGATAATATTTTATTTCAGATTTTAGTTTCTGCTATAGTTCTTTAAGTTTTCTGAAGCATACTTACTACTGACTGTGTTTTGTTTTCATGTAAAAAAACTAAATACTTTATTACCAAACTTCCTCAGACCTGAAGCTTAGCAGTGCAGGAGTTCTGTAAAGAACTATATTTATGTGACTGGTACTTGCTTCATATTATACGTGGTGCCCATGTATGCAATAGTAATTTACCTTTGTATTTCTCTTACTACGTTTTCATCTTTTAGGTCACTTTTCATATTGAACCTTACAAAGATAGAGATGATCGCAGTATGTACCACAATGTCAAATACATCATCGACAAGTGAGTGTTTTCAGAATGATTTCCTTTGTGGTTTGTTACACGATGGTTTAGGGGACTTCTGTATGTTATCTAAAACTTGGAGGAATATATAAAAATGTGTACCGAGATTGAAGAAAACTATAAGAAACTTTCTTCACGTTTCAGTGGTGCAAAGCTCAAAGTCTGTTGTTTAAATGTTGAAGCATGAATCTTACAGAGATACTCAAATGTGAATTGCTTTCATTAGTATCACAAGTCATGATACTTCAGATTAAAGCAGTTAAAGTATTAGCTACTTTATAGCTAGGAGTATATTATACACCTATATTATAGGTGTATAAATTAAACGTACATTTTTATAGTAACAAACTTGCAGCTAGAGCTTCAATGTGTTGACCTCTACTGATTTTTAATTCAGCTTGAAAAATTCTGTACAGCTGCTAGTTGTTTGGTTTATCAATGCTACTTAGGCTGTCTTATTTCATACTGAATTGGAGGATTGCCCTTCAGAGAAAACTAATACCTATAGCACAGTTTGACACTAAGTTACTAATTTGTAGTAATTTAAAGGTTCTTTGCAGTTTCATTATTTAATACTTCAGCAAACACTGTATTGAAAATGGATATGAATTGCTATGTTTTGAAGCTCATGCACTGTCTTTTTAAATTAGTTTTTAGGAAAAGTCTTCAGCTCAGATTGTGAAACAGTGTTTTCCAAATGGCAATTTTTGTCTTAATGATACTTGTTTGCTTTATAGATATGGAGGCCATCCAGCCTTTTACAGGCATAAGACCAGCACAGGCAGATTTCTTCCCATGTTTTACGTTTATGATTCTTACGTAACAATTCCTGAAATATGGGCAAATCTGTTAACTGTTTCGGGATCCCAGACTATTCGAAATACTCCATATGATGCGTTATTCATTGCACTACTTGTAGAAGAGAGACATAAGCATGACATTCACAGAAGTGGCTTTGACGGAATGTACACGTACTTTGCCACCAATGGCTTCTCCTATGGCTCATCTCATCATAATTGGGCAAGTTTAAAAGCCTTCTGTGATAGTAACAACTTAATGTTTATTCCAAGTGTGGGGCCAGGATATATTGATACCAGTATCCGACCGTGGAACAACCACAACACCCGTAATCGTGTCAATGGGAAGTACTATGAGACTGCCTTCAGTGCAGCCCTTTTGGTGCGACCAGAGATTATTTCTATTACATCTTTTAATGAATGGCACGAGGGAACTCAGATTGAAAAAGCTATCCCCAAACGGACTGGACAGGTGGTTTACCTTGATTATAAGCCCCATAAACCAAATGTTTACCTAGAGCTTACTCAGAAGTGGTCTGAGAAGTACAGAAAAGAACAAGAACAGTGGCTTATGTGAGTTGTTGCTGCTGCAGTTGTTTCCGAACGCATTGAGAAAGAAATTGAGAGCTGAAAAGTCTGTTAAATGTCTTTATTATGGGTATGTTCAAATTATTATGTCTCTTGAATGTATATGCACTACTACTGAATTTGAATTTTGAAGACTAAAAAGACTATGAGAATATTGGATTTCTGTCTTATTAGATATTGTAGTTCAAGAATATTCAGGGAAAATGCTGGGTTTTTGGGTTGGTTTTTTTTTGGTTGTTTTTTGTTTTAAACTTGCATGCTGAGCTTACGGAACATCTGCATGGGATAACTTTACATGACCAAAGTAGAAGAAAAATTTGGCATTGTTATACTTATTCCTTTATTCTTGTAGTTGTGTTTCTAATCGAAGTGATGCTGTAATCTGAATTTTTATCCGGGTAGCTTCTTGCAGGATGCATGTCTGTAGTGTGTGGAATAATCTACATCTACTGTTCTTAATGCTTTGCACACAGGGAGTTCTTGATGTATGACTAGCTGGTGGTTAAAACACTGAAGGAGGTATGTGTGATACAACACTGGTGGGTTTTGTTTAAAAAAAAAAGAAACAGTATTTGAACGATTGAGTTCCAAAGAACTGCTGAAGGATTTATAGTTTACTTCCATTAGTTCTGATTGGTACATTGTACAAACTTGTGCATATTACTGGACACTGACCAGTAACATATTTTTTGCTATGTTACTTTGAATTTAAAAAAAAAAAAAAATGTTTGCAACTGAGGGTGGAAAAGATTTTTTTAAGGGGGAAAACCCCCTAAAGATGCAAAAAATATACTAAAGCTTCCATTGTTATATGCTGTCTGCTCGTTACAGGCACGGATTTAGTGTGTTTTTTAAAATGTTTAAAGATTCTAAAGCTAATATCTTACTAGTCCTACAATAAATATAATTTTAGGAAATGCTTTTTCATTTATGATTTGGGAGCAGTCTAGTTTGATAGCAATGACAGCAACTACCCATTAGTTTAATTTGAAATCTGAGGTTTCTATTTTTCATACAGTTCATCTAGTTGTTCCAGGATTCAGGGTGGTAGATACTGAAATCTTGTTACTGTTCAGGTGAGCTCCCTACCAACGCTACCTTTAATACCGTGGTGTGGCTGGAAATGAGTACTTTCAAATGTTGGGATTATTAACCGTTTTTCTTAATGAAGCTTGAAAGGATAAAGTCACACGGTTCTGCAGTCCTTTTTTTCGCATTTTCATGCAACTTCATAGTGAGGTCCCGAACTTTGGAACAGTAGGAATTGCAGTGTTTTTGTTTATTTGCAGTGAGTGTTTAATCCGTAGCTAAGTGGCACTTTTGAGTTGTTGGGGTTTTTTTTATTTGTATACCAGGTGCTGATCCTGTTTTTAGTTCATATGCTGAACTGTTGTGACCACTAGAATTCCATTGATTTCAGCAGGACCCATGGAAATTGCACTCTTTACTCGGTTCTCACAGTAATCTGCCCATGAAGTTGGAAGGTGAATGTGAGGACTTCTGGTTAAAAAAGAAAACAAACCAAAAAAGAAAACAGTATGTTTTTTCCAGAAAACTTTGTCATTCCAAATAAACATAAACCAGTTACTACGACTCTTTTCTAAAGAGTCTTTCTGGTATGAAAAAGGTTTGTTTATGTATCTTTCACTTCTTTACAGTTCAATTGTCTTGTCATTTCTCTGCAGTTGTTAAAGAGATATGGTGTCATATAATGCTCACAGCTGCTTGAAAAAAAATGCAGAAATTGGGTGACACATAAATAACCTGGCGTGTTGGAGTGCGCCTCTAGAGTTATTGGAGTGTTATTAATAAATCTTCAGAATATTTTGTGTTTTCATACTGAGTTTCTGTAAACTCCAAAGTGCTTCTGAAATAAATGTTTACTAACGCTTATTTTTATTATACTTATGCTCAGGTGGATAAACTGAAGTAGATATAGGTATGACCACAGTCACAAAATAATGTCTGAGACATACGAAGCACTTGCTAGACTTTTACCACTTCTAAGTTAACCACTCCTTTTATTAAGGTTTACACATTTCTACTATAAGTCCCTTAAATAGTTATAAATAATTTGGGTTTAATGTGTTAGTGCTTTTACAGCCCAAAGAGCCCCCATGTTTATGTTAAATGTGAGGGAATTATTAAATTTTTGCGTATTTATATTGTTTATATTATTAAAAAAATCTTCTGAAATCAAACCTTTTGAAAGGACAAGTCTCTTTGTTTTCCCCTGGCTTAAATTTGTGTCATCCTCCAGTCTTTTCTCACTGTAGTTGTCGGAGCCGTTTACTAGTCTTGACAACCTTGCCCTCAGCTTTCAGCTCCTTGCTTTCTCCTGGCAGCAGTCGATTTTCTCCACGACTATAAAAGTTGCTCCTTTTGTTGCTGTGTATAGAAACATTTGAAATTTGTTGTGGAGTCGCGCACAACTGAGGTGATCTATCTTTGTTTAAAATATAATTTATGGTAACAGTGTAATGGATCTTCATTACTCGGAAAGACTTCTGTAATTGCTGGAAAGGTATCATTTAGCCCTTGCCATGAAGCAGTGTGGGCCACGACGCGCTGGTGTCTAATAGGATCTTTAGAAGAATTTACAGAATTTCTGTAGAAAAGAATGAAAATTAAGTGCCTAGAAATTCGTTGCCCCTGAGCACTTACTGTATTTTTATGTGCTTGATGTGTTTTAGAATATAAATATGCAACCCGATAACACATTTCAGAGTTTAGAATTTAGCGATCCTAAGGAGGGCTGATGGAATAGCAATTACTAGGACTACCCCACCTGCCTGCCAGCGCTTTCTCTGTGCTTAGAGCAAATATGAGTGCTACTTCTTGTTATAGGGGATGGAGAGTTTTTCTGATGCACTGCTGCTGCAGTCACGATAGGGTTTGGAAATTTGAGTCTGTGGGAGAGGATTAGTACATCTACAAAAAAATAAGATTGTTCCAAGTGCACAGTTGCACTGGGAGGGGGAAGGTGAATATGTAGAAGGTGATTGCTCCAATGTGCAACCAAAATTGGGAAGAAGGAAAGAATATCTATTGTAAGCTTCAGATTTGAAATGGAAATTAAGGAATACCTACATCCTATTTCACTTTGGCTTCACACCCCTATTACTTCTTGACTAATTGTAAAAAAAATATTGTCATGATTATTTTTAATATTTTTACACTGATTAATTGCATTTGACTCATCTTGTTACAGTATGTTATAATACTTAGAGTGATATACTACGTTTATATAGATTAGACAAGAAACATTATGGGAAGTTTTAATAGAGAACATGCCATGCTATGCCTGTGCAAATACAGAAATACCTGAAGTTATTGATCACATACTACTGACTGAGTAGTAGTTCCCCCCCCAGAGGGGAAATGGTTTCTGAGACAAGTAGCAAGTCTTTGTGGTAAAAGAGAACTTCTTTTTAAAAGAAAATCTGTAAGTCCATTTCTGCTCCTGTCAGTTGTGATCAAGTAAATTGTTTTAGTTCTGTGAGCTATCTCAGAACTGAAACTTACTCCATCTTCTCTGAAATAAGAATTTATATTAAATCTTTTATAGTAGTGCATGTTTCTCAGATCTATAAACTTGTACTGAATTTTGAGGGAAAGAACATGTGCATACGCTGTTGCTATTTCAGTGGAAGCTGTAGCTTATTGTGAATGTTGTTTCTGTACTGATGTTCATCGTGTCTGTCTAGTGCCTTTCTTTTGAGGTGCCAATAATTTGTCTCTTAAGAGGTTGTTGAAGCAGAAGGGTCTTTAGTGAACTCATTTTTATTATGAAACGTGATATGTGTACTCTGCATAGTTTGAATTAACACGTTTTACACATGGCTCTTGGGTTCTCTTGAAAACATTTCACAGGAGTGTTTTCAGCACTGCGTTGCCAGTAGAAGATTGTGTCTCTGGGCACATGGACAAGGACGCACTGTAACTTAGGGCACTTTTTTTTTTTTTTTTTTTGGTGAATCTTGTGTACCTAAAAAGGGGTAATAAAGTATTTACAGACAAATTATTTACCACTTAATGTAAGCTGAAAATATCTCTCCCAGTCTTAAGGTATTTTACAAGTATTGGTCCTCATCTTTCTACTCACTTAAGATAGTGTCAATGTTGCATTCCTTTTTTTGTCTTTTACTTTTGACCAGCATGTTAAATGTTGCATAAACTTCTAAAGTGATTGTATTTCTAAGACTTCATAGTTGTAATATTCAGTAAAGAGAATCTACAAGATTAGTGGCACTGCAGAAAAGCCCG
Source organism: Rynchops niger (assembly GCA_013400035.1). Classification (NCBI taxonomy): domain Eukaryota; kingdom Metazoa; phylum Chordata; class Aves; order Charadriiformes; family Laridae; genus Rynchops; species Rynchops niger. The sequence continues at coordinate 139,519 of VXBH01004378.1, forward strand.
ATACGAATTTGATATTGTATAGGTATGATTTTGTTGTGAATGGATAGTGTATCTTTGCTATGTATGGAACATGAATAAAAAGAAAATACATTTCTTTTAATGCCCTACCTGGCTGTGGCAGAGATGCATTTGCTTACATGCATATATAAAACCGTGTGTGTGTATGTGTTTATTTATATATATTGTATATGTGAGTATAACTGAAGTCATTATTTTTAAAGTACTATATAATTGTATTAAATTACAGGCTGGATTCTGCTACTTTTAAGTGAGCAATGTTTTTAATTCCCTATGATGTTTACAAAAAAACCTAGTTGCTTATGTATGAATACTTTCATGAAAAATAAATATATGCCCAAAAAGTGTGATTTAAATGGAGTGTGTGATAATAGTTTTTTTTTTAATAATGTAACTTTAGAAAGTGAGTTTTTACATTTCTATTACAATATGTGTGTAGACTTTAATTAGACTGAAAACAGCAGGCTTATCGCAAAGTTTTTTAAACCGACAATACTCCTGAAGTTTTTAGGCCGATTTGTATTACATCTTATTAGGCTACTGACTGAGTTCACTGGTGCATAGTGTTGCAGGTATCTTTGAGCTCCGAGGTACAACTGTATTTTCATGAAGTAAACCCAAACTACTTTACAGTTCATACAGAAGTTCAAGAGGGATGGGCGCACAACTAATCAGCCTCGCAGGAGAATAGTTTGCAGCAGAATACTACGATGCAGTCAAAGAAGTATTTGTTGCATTGTGATAGTACATTGTGCTGTTCGGGTATAAAAACTCGAGAAGGTAAGGGTTGCCATTTTACTTAAGTTTCACAGAAACGTAAAATTACCTTCTCGGTATTTGAACAGTATGTCTTGTTATTCCCAGCACGCTAACTACATTGGTAAGAAAGCAATTAAAGCTAATTCACACACATAGTCAGTACTGCGTATTTCTGCGTACGTGAATGAAGAGTATTTTAAAATGTTGAATAATTTCATCATTTCGTATTTCCTTTGTGTATCACATTGTAAATCACTCTTCCCTGGAGTTAAGGTAGAATGTTTTGCTCCACAATGCAAATGATTTCCTGAAGTTTTCCTGTCTCAGGAAATGCAAAAGGTAATCAACACAAGGTGTACTTGAGATTTGAACTTATGTACATACCTGTAATTGACACTTTAGTAGGATACTGTATTTTAGTAGATAAAGTATCTCCTAAGGTATTTCATGTCCCTTTGTGTGAATTTAGTAGAAAGAAGAGATAACAATGAAAAAGTATTTATTGCCTTTTTTTGTTTATCTAATTTGATCACTTTCTATACAGTATGTGAAATGTATATGTTTGTTTTCTTCAGCTGGGCAGTGTAGATAGAGAAAACAATAATACAACAAAAAGCATCTCTAGCTTTCATTTTTTAAACTTCAGTTTAGTCACATTTAAAAAAAATACTGTGAGAATAATGGAATATCCAGACGTGTAATGTAATAAAAATTTGAAAAATTCATTCTCTGACCCACTTTACTGGTAGGTTTGAGTAAAAATACCTTGTGCCTATCATAATTGTTTCAGTATTTTACAAAGAGAAAGGTACAGTCTGTTAAGTTGGAGTCAAGAAAGAAGATACTTGTGTTATCATACGGTGTGATGATCTTATTGAAAGTGATGAGAATTCTGTATATTCCATAATTGCTACTATTCAGAGCTGGCTTACCACATTCAAAAATGGGAACTTTTTAAAAGTGAATTCTGTTCTTAAAATATAGGTATGCAAATGTATGCACAGACAATTTTGGAGGAAATCTGGTGCAGTTTTAAGTTAGTTCCCAGACGTGCGCCTGTCAGTGTTCATGGAGTGATCCAGAATGCCTTTCTTCTTGATCCTAGCAGTTAAGCAGTGTGGATAGTCAGAAGTAATCAGGAGTATTTAGTTCACTTCCTACAGTCTTCTATCTAAAAGTATGGGTGTAAATTTACTGAAATTTTCATAGTTATAGAATTTTGATAATGATTACATAGAACTGCTTTCAACATAGAGCATAATGTAGTGAAAGTGTACATTGACTGACTAAAAACTGTTTTGGAGAGAACTAAATATTTTATTAGATAATGTTGATGTCTGCTGTGGCATTCAGAGCTGATTTATCGCTTTTAGAAAATAAGTTTTGGTTCTAAATTGCATTTCATTTCTACCTAGAATATATAAAAGACCCATTTTTACTTAGTTAAAATAGATGCTTTTTAAAACTTCAAAGAAGTGTGTTGCTATCTCTGCATAGGGCTAACACAGTTAACAGGTGGTTTGTTTTGTTTTTCTTTTTTTAATACATTGAAATAAACACTCTGCATCTGAGAGCAGGACCTGGCCTTCAGAGTTGGTTTTATAACTTGAAGTCATTGCTATGGAAACAGAGCACGATCTCTCAAGACTAATTTCTCAAAGTGCGGTGTGATTCAACAAAAAAGGAATAAACCAGAACTCCGGTTGGTTTTAGAATACTAGTGAAAAATTAGGCTGCCAGTTTGTTGTGATTTTAATAGAAGTTTCTGGGAAAATTTTCATGTACTGTGGTAGAAAATACTTTTATCGTAAAGCTGTGATTGATTACTGGTTAAGATCAGATAGCCAGTTAAAGTTTGATAAGTATGAATTTATATATTACTCTATGTATTTCAACAGTACAATATTTCATAATGTCACTACCACTAATCAAAACAATTTAGTAACAATGAATACTTGTTTTTAAAAGAGAAACACATTGGCTAAAAGAAGAAAATAACCTCAGAAACCAATGTTAATTGGTTATTTAGTAACAATACTAAGATTTTTCAGGGGAGAAAGAAGTAACCAGCCATTTACTTTGTGAGAAGCTCAGAAGTCCTTATATTGCCTCGTATATGATTCTTGGTGAGTACAAAAATTTTATTCCAGGTGAGTGAAGGATCTACTTTCAAAAAATGCATTTGGAAAGCACAAATGGAAATCGGTGTTAGTCATACTGTTAGCATACTGAAAGTACATCTGCTTTGCTGTTTACGTCCAGACTCTGGCAAGTTTCCCTATGTACTACTAGCAGTTGGAATTTGTTGCATATATTTGTACTCCCCCTTTTTTTTTTTTTTTTTAAATTAAAATCTTAGAGAACAAGCACAAAGCAAAAATTTAAAATTTCCATTGCAGTAACATGACATTGAAAAAGAAAAGCTGCATAGAAGTGACGAAAATAGTTAAAAGATGTCAAAGTGATAAAATGCCTGGAGGCTATATACAGGCAATGTAACCACATTCAGATTATTACACCAATAAAAAAGATTTTTAAGAGGACAGGAAGGAGTTCATGTAGTTAATCAACAGAATAAAGACATTAGAAATAAAATGTCTTTCAAGTAAAGATTCTGTCCAAATGGTCAAACCAGTAAAGAGCCCACGTTCTGCAATTAGCAAAGGCAGGCTAAAAAAAAAATCGCCCATCAAACTTGGAGGAACAACTTCCTAAACCTATAAAAGTAATAATGAAACTTCCACACACACACACCCCCCCCGAGCAAAATATGGCAAACTGTGATAGGCAAGAGATAATGCAATATTAAAAGCGAAAGAGAAGACTTAAAAGGCCTGTATACTAGAGACATCATTAATGCATATTTCTAAAACATGTCACAGCCAGACAGAAAGCTGGTAGTGTGCTGGTAGAGCTGACAGATAACACAGCAATAAAAGGAGCTTTCAAAGAAGATAAGCCTGTAGCAGAGAAGTTTAAAGTGTTTTGTATCTATGTTTATTGCAGAAGAGGTTAGAGAGCTTTCCATGCTGGATCCAATATTTTTTGGTGATTAATCTGAAGAAATATCCGAAGCTGAAATGTCATACAAGTGATCTTTTTGAATGCATCGATAAAATGAACAGCAATAAATCACCCAGTCTCCATAGTACTCACTCAGGATCAAGGAACTCGAATATGAAATTGTTAATCTGCTAAAAATATTGGATACTGTTGTTTAAGGGTAGTCGCGTGAAGGAAATGGGACAAACGTGGTGTCAATTTTAAAAAGACATTTAGGAGGGATGCTGGGAACTCTAGACAAATCTGAAATCCATGCTGGATAAAAAAAAATAGCAATAGTAGACATTTAATATAGATGTATTGGTCAATGTCAATACGGCTTTTCCAAAGCAAAGTCGTGCACCACAAATCCGTTACATTTTTGAACGTGCAATTGAATGTGGGTCAAGGACAAGAAAGCTTTCCACAAGGTACATAGCCTTCAAGGCATACTAAATTATTAAGTAGAGGGAAGAATCTTCAATAGGTTAGTTGCCAGTAAAAAGAAACAGGTAATAAAAATGGTTAAATTTCATAGTAGCAGGCAGGTACTGCTTAGGTCCCCACAAAACCTGTGGGGTTTTTTTTAACAAAAAAATAAATAAATATTTGCTAGTGATGCACAATTGTCGAAGATAATCAAAACTTAAAATCCTAATTATATAATACAAACAAATTGGGTGATAAAACGGCAGCTGGAAAAATAATGCTGAGAGATCCATTTCAGTAAATACTATAGATACACGAAGCTGTACTGCATGATAGTGGTCTCTTGCTGCTTAAAATAGAGATTTGTCTGCCCTGTTGGCAAGTTTTATAAAAAATTAAGCTCAGTGGTAGTAAACAACAAACACCTTATCAGGAAAGAATATTGAAAGTATCGCTCTACCATTGTAAAAATTTGCACTGTGCTTGTGTCTGTAATACTGGTTATCCCTGTTTTGGTGGTTTTGGTTTTTTGTTTTTCTTTTTTAAAAAAAAAAGATACACAGATTACAAAAATAACAAATTTAAAAGAGCTTCAAACCGAGGAAAAAGTACATTAAAAATACTCGGCTTCAAGAAAAATAATTCTTCAGAATGTGGTGATGGACGAGAATCATTGAATGACATGAAGAAAATGAATAGAGAACAATTTTTTGTTCCTTGTAACAGAAGAAAGGCTTCTAACTAAATTTTCAGATAGCCTGTTTAAACAAAGAAATGGAAGTATTTTTTTCATCCAATACAGTTAAATTATCAAACTCACTGCCACAGGATATTGTCGAAATTGAAAGTGTAGTAGGTGCAATATCACATAGCATTGATCAGACTTTTACTTTATGAACGGGGTGGTCCAGGGGCAACTTTTGCCTTAAGAAGCGTCTAAACGGCTGCTTGTCAGAAGGCAGGAGCAAGTATTTATGGAAGTAAATGAGTTCTGTTTCATATACTGCTTTAGGTATTTTGCAATGTATTGAAATCTGTATTGATTTCAAATGGGAGGTAGAAAAGAGGAGGAGGCAAGAAAGTATGATTTGACAGCAAGTAATTTGTTTTTTCTGTGTGAGGTTGAATGTTGTTAGCTTGAAACTATGGAACATCACAGGAATATCACGCATGCTGTGCTGAGCCAGAGCCATTTATTCTTCAAGATATTAAAGGATTGTGGTGTTGCAGCTTGTCTACCATGAAAAGTAAGCCCTAGAGGAGCTGGAAGTAGAGGCCACGCGGTGCAGGAAAATTCAGCCTACCCTGTCTAGCTTCTTCAGCCTGGTGCTCTCTAGGTGACCAGTTTAATTGCAGCAAGTTTTGGAGCTTAGCAAAGAGACTCTGTGGCGTTAGGGGCCTTTGAATATGGATTGTAGAGGTAAAGAAGGGGACAACCAGAGCATTAATCATAAGACTTCCGGGGAGTCCAGCATAGAGACTGTAATTTGATAAAGTCAGAACGTATTTTGCTTTATAAACCCCCAATTAAACCCCCAATCTCATTAGCACTTGGGAACTTCGTACAAGCTAACGATCGTTTTTCCCTTATGTACCCGTTTATACATTGAATTTCACCTGCAATTTTATTTCCTTATAAAGTTAAGTCTGATAAAGTCTTTTTGCAGAATTTGTGCAGTTCTGCAAATTGGCCTGTGACTAATCCTAGTCCATGAAAAGAATAAAAAAATTCTTTAGTTATGATGGTCAGAACTCTTCAGACTGCTGACTGCTAGTTACAGCTTGCGTCAAAGCTTGGTAAGTGACTGAGGATTCACTTACAAGGTACTTTACTGTAAAATAAACATACGGCTTAAACCATCTTCAGCTACCTCTGAGGTGAGAAACCGGATTAAATTATTTCAGCTTTATACAGCTTTACAGGAGCAATGTGAGTCTCCTCACATGACATGAAGTAGCAAATTCTTTCTAAGTGTGAGATATTTCTTATTTATCCAAAGGCTTTTTGAATGCATTGACAAAAACTAATGATTAGGCTATCAACTTTATCAACTAAGCCTCAGATTTGGAAATAATTTTCCTATAAAACTCTGAAAATGGGAAACTACTGAAAAGTTGACTAGTTATATGAATGGCAATACTACAGTTGGCATGTAAAACACATGTAAATTAGCTATTATTACACAAAACAATGACATTTAATGGGGAAATTATCGGGTGTCACAAAGGAAAAAATGAGATTGCTTATAACATTTTCAATAATCTCTGAAAATGCCACTCAATATTATCCTAACAATTTCTGAAACTTGGGAAGGGATTTTGCATAATTATCTGTAACAGAACCACATGCTTATTAAGGATTTAGAAAATGGCATTGTTCATTTTTACTACAGCTTATCTGTAAAGTGTTTTTCTGTAGTGAAGTAATTCCTTCTTTGTTCTTATTTTCTCCTTTTTCATTTCAGGCTGATTCATGTAGAAAACCTCCATCTTAGTTTTCTGTAAACAGTTGATTCTTTCCAGCCCCAGATGTGCTCTCCTGAGTCTAAGTACTTGTTTGTTCATTATAGGGGGTCTATATTGGTTTCTTTTTATTTGTATCAGGAAAGAGAGAGGGATTGCACATCTCATGGACGCAGCTTGAATGTGTAATACATGGGAATGTGGGAGGGAAACGAAGGGGGTGTTCATCATTTCACACAGATCAGTTCATACTTTTCTCTCTCTGAAAATGTAATGCTTGGGCAAATTTTCACTTCGGTAATATGCTACTAAATATGGTACAACCAAAGTTATTCGGTCAACATGTAAAACAAAGGCAATACTGAAGAAATGTACAATTATATTCATATCGTCCTCTGCATTCTTTGCCAAATGATTATAATACACATTCACAGGTAGTTAGATCTCTTTTTATAATTGGGAATCTAAAGTACTTTTCTGTACCAAATAAACCTTAGAGCTAGCATGCAAAATGTTCGTACTTAGTAGGATTATAAAAGCTTTTTCCTCCGCCAGCATTCAGTCTTAGTTAAGAAACCTCTGAGAAGAAAGTGAAAAAGCAGAGAATGCATAATATGGGTGGGGGGGTGGGGGGATGTGTTTCCTTTTTTTTTTTTNAGGCTATCGTATGTTATATAATTTGTGTGCTTAACCCTATGCACACAATCATTCCTTTAGTTGAGATTTCATAAAATGTTAATCTGTAGCACATTCTGTGCATTAGAATACTAGGGCCTAATTGTGATTTTTTGAGCTTTGGTTTAGGCCCTAAACAGTTTTTCCAAAATCTTCTAAAAGAACAGAGAAGCCAGCATATATATTTGGGTGATAAGAATACTTGTCGTGCTGTGTACGTAAAAGCATGGCAGCAACAGCTGTAAAGCATTTTAAATGAGAACAAACAAAGATAACCTGAATAAGTGTTTATTTTGCTTCCTCAAACCCTATTTTTAGTGCCAGTGCTTTCTAGGGAGCAAAAAGCTAAAGGTGGCTAGATGCAATGTTCATGTGTTTTTAAACTACAGTAAAACCTGAAATCTCAGTTTTTAAACCCTTCTTCCGTGTAATGACAGTGTGCTCAGCTTTTATGCATTTACTGCTTGCTGTCACTGGGGTTAGGCAAAGCCCCGAGAAGGTATAAATGAATACAGAGCACCTAGCAAAAATAGCAGGTTCAGAGGCGTCAGTCCACAGATGCACACGATGGAGCAACAACATGATACCTGCCTTACCTGAGCCAGCACCATTGTAAGAGCAGCCTCCATAGGGAAGTGACATCCAGAGTAGAGACAGCATGCAGCAAATTCAATATTTTGAAATCAAAGTTAGAAATCAACAGAACGGGACTCAAATGTCATCCTCCGCCTGCAATTCCTAACACTCTACTAAGACAAAAACAGGCACTTTTTTCGCTGTACCTGACTTCTTGTGCAAGCTACAGGGTATCAGCATGGAAAGATGCAGCCTGTGCTGAACAGCCCTGCTGAATCCTCTAACTTGTAGCTCACTTCCACCAGAAACAGGAGGAAGAATGGAATGTATTTGGGGCACGTACTCTGGAAGCCAACACACACCCACATGAAGTTTGTCACACGGCAAACAGCTGAGGTGGGGAGAAGGCACTCCTCCAGAGGGAACGGGGAAAACTCTGTTAACAAGGAGGGCAGAGCAGCACGTTTCGAGTGATCTGTAGAGCAGATGGGAATAGAAGCAATTGATGGAGGGAAATGGAAGGTAGGGCTCTGCCCTCTCTGCCAGAATTGGCAAGGATATAGTGTAATGTCAATACCTAATGTGAATCTGTTGCTACCAGTGATGTGTTAGTGTAAGATATGTGTAAAATCCTGAGCTTGATTCTGAAATGTTTCTTCTTCTATTAACACAAATTCATTAAATTCTAGAGATGTTCTGCTAGTCATAAATGTTTCTCATAAGCCCTACCCCCCCTCCATCTTTACAGTTGCGTATTTTATTGTACCACAGATGCAGAAAAATAACTATGTAATGTCTCTTGGTGAGATTCTTAGAGAAAGGGTGATTATTATTTTTTTTTATTATTATTTGGATGGGACTCAAGTACAAGATTCAGTTCCCAGCTGTGTTACAGAAACTTGCTGGCCTCAGGCAATGGCCTTAGTCTCCTGTGTGTAAAACAGAAGTAATATTCCTTATCTATTATGATCCAGCTGTCTGATTTATTCAGTTGTCAAAAGTATTTTTTTCAGGCAAAGACTGTTGCTTACAATGATTTATGTGCAGAGCAGAATGGGTACCCTGTCACTGTCACATGCTTATCTAGATGCTGCTAAAACATGAACTGTCTTCATAAGCTAAAAATCTCAGACAGATTTTGTCTGGAGGTGCCTGATGTTTCTGCTTTGTATTTAGAGCAGTTAAAACTCAGCTTTAGATGCAGCTGCACAAGAATAAAGGTCATCTAACCAATACATTTTTTTTTCCCTAAAATGGAAAATAAGATACTAGCAAAAGAATTCTTTTATCATTGGATACTGTAATTATACCAACTCAGCTACTGAGATGGATGACAAGTAAATAGTGCAGTTCCCTTAGGCCAGAGAGAAATGAGGGCCCCTGAGGGCCTCAGGGAATACTGCAAATTTCTTGTGCTGATAGTATCACAGAATCACAAAATGGTAGGGGTTGGAAGGGACCTTTGGGGATCATCTAGTCCAACCCCCCTGCCAAAGCAGGTTCACCTAGAGTAGGTTGGACAGGGACACATCCAGACAGGTGCTGAATGTCTCCAGAGACGGAGACTCCACAGCAACTCTGGGCAGCCTGTTCCAGTGCTCTGTCACCTTCAAAGTAAAGAAGTTTTTTCTCATGCTGAGATGGTATTTCCCGTGTTCCAGTTTGTGCCCGTTGCCCCTTGTCCTGACACTGGGCACCACTGAAAAGAGTCTGGCCCCATCCTCCTGACACCCACCCTTCAGATATTTATAAGCCTTGATGAGATCCCCCCCTCAGTCTCTTCTCCAGGCTAAACAGACCCAGGTCTCTCAGCCTTTCCCCATAAGAGAGGTGCTCCAGTACCTTGATTATCTTTGTAGCCCTCCGCTGCACCCTCTGCAGCAGTTCCCTGTCCTTCTTGAGCTGGGGAGCCCAGAACTGGACACAGTACTCCAGATGTGGCCTCACCAGGGCAGAGTAAAGGGGGAAGATGACCTCCCTCGACCTGCTGGCCACACTCTTTTTATTGCACTCCAGGAGGCTATTGGCCTTCTTGACCACAAGGGCACATTGCTGCCTTATTGTCAACTTGTCCACCGGAACTCCCAGGTCCCTCTCTGCAGAGCTGCTCTCCAGTAGGTCAGCCGCTAACCTGTACTGGTGCATGGGGTTATTCCTCCCTAGGTGCAGGACCCTACACTTGCACTTGTTGGACTTCATGAGGTTCCTCTCTGGAATTACGTGATGAAAAGGTTGCCTCAGGATCGTTTCTTCCAGAGCTGTAGTCACTATTTGAGGTGACTGAAGAACTTTTTCTTACTTTTCTGGTTCATGCCCTACTCATACAACATCTTTTACTTATCTGGCCATACTCTTACAACACCTGGCCTTCCTGCAGTTCCCATTCCTGTCTCAGTGCCCCATGTCAACTCCCACTCTTGCTGCTTCCTGCTTACTTCGCAGTTATCCCATACTTAAGATTTTCTAAATTTTCTAATAACTAAGATGATTACTTCAGTGAGAAGCGAAAGGGAGGAGCTGCTGGAGTGAAAGAGTAGATCTTTGAGAAAAACTCAAAAGAACAGCTTCCCCTTTCATTGATGGAAAAGGAGCATTCAGCAACGTATAAACTGAGGAGTGGTGTGCAGGCGTGGAAAGTAACCTCAGCACTGGACGGCAACATGTCAGTCAGGTGAATAGCTGTAAAACTAAATTCTGTGGGTTCAGCATATAAGTAAAAGGTTGTACTCTAGCACTTTGCTGGCAGACAAATCCACTTTCAAGGATGAAAAAGGACCCTGAACTGCCAAGGGCTTAAAACCAAAGTATAGTTCACTTTTTTGCTGGTTAAAGTTTAGTTTGCCAAACTGTAGTTTGCTTTTTTTCTGGTTAGATATTAACCTGCCAGTAAGAGCAAAATACTGACCATGGGTCCTTTCCACATCCTCAGGCGGCATTTAATGCATGAACAAGACTAGCTCACAAGATAGCAAATCAGGTAAATACATTATGGACAAGAAATTGTGCAGTGAAATCCAAAATTCTGTCAGACTATGGGTGGGGAGGATCTAAGGAAGCAGATTAAAGGGAGTAGCATAAGGTTGAGACATGAACTGTCAGAAAAATGAACAAAAATGAACACAAAAAAGAACAGCAAGTGTAGGGAGAAGTACTGCTACAATCTAGCCGGTGTTCCCTTCATGAAAATAGCAATGTTTGGGCAATTTATTGAGCTCATGCACTCAGGAATTCACGTTCATTTGAGGTTTGTGCCATGGAGAGAGAAGAAGCAATCACAAACCAAGACAGTATTAGAAAATAAGAGAAAACTGAATTTTTGGGTTAGACTAAGCGTGAGAAAAACTGGGAAAAACTCCTTAGAAGTTTGCAGTTGACAGAGTTTGGAAAGAACATGACTTCATGTGACCACTTCCTTTTGTGCCTTCTTTGCTCAGATCGCTAAATGGATGATTCACTGTGGATTGCTTGTTGCTGTCAGAACTATTGCACAATAACGGGAGTAATTTGTGTGAAATGGCGAGCCTTTTTTGCATTTCCAAGTACGTTTCCTCCTTCCTAGCATAGGTTATGATGGACCTGAATGGCTTTGTTGTTGGGTACTGTGTTTTTTTTAATGTCCTTAGCATCTTACTCTCTCTTATATACCGTGAGAAGGCAATCATTGATTGTATGTGGTAACTGTAATCAATTTTGCTTATTGACCTTTTAAATTAACGATTTTTTAAGATGTAAATATAGGGTTGCTTTATGCGCACATACTTACTCATATTGACTTTTTATATAGATACAGAGACTAATTTAATTCTTTGTAGCTCTGTCGTTTATTTAGCTCCTGATTATAGCCAAGTGCTTCTGTTTACTTTCTTTTGTTTAAAATGTGTTTAAATAATTTTGATGGGTTTACAAGCTCTGTTGGTTTTGTTACTGAGTCCAGCTGAAGCTTAGTCTGCAGTTGTAGCTCATTTTGTAACTAAAGTGTTGGAAGTTGTTACTGCCAACTCATTGCTGTTTATCGATATTAGTAATCATGGTATTTTAGGACTGTAGTGCCTGAGGATAATGAGTGAAATCTCTGCAATTTTCTGTTCCAGAAACATTAATAGGTTTATCGTCTCCTATTCTCACAGAGGAGAGAACTGCATACTGCAGCTCATCCTGTCCTATATGATGTCTGCTGCACATGCACGGAGCAGCTGTGGCTTCATAGAAATACCAGGGATAATGGCACACACATGAAACAGTGGACTGGTATGTGACCAATAGATTGGCTTCCTGTTGGAAGCATGGGGCTTATAGCATATACACAGGGTAGCCATTCAGTGGAGGAGCAAGAAAGCAAGTGTATACCCCGGAGGCATCAAACACAAGGCATGTGTGCAGGGCTGATCCATTGCTGCACAAGCCCAGGGTGCCTGGTGCTCAGGGGAACCCACACATACTCAACTCCAGAGCTCCCAGGACATGCCAGTACTGCACTCAGGAGGAGAAAGGCCTGAGACCTCTCTGAGAGGGCAGCTGGGAGCTGGGTGCTCTTACACCCTCTTCCAGAGCAGTTCCTGCAGGTGCCCTCAGGCAAAATGGGGCCAGCACCACCATTGGCTGTAGAACTGACACAGGCCAGGAAGATACGGAAAGTGGAATGGAAACCAAAGCAAACTGTAAGGCAACGGTGATCAAGGACAGACGCTCGTAACCACCATTCCTAGGTTGTTTGCAATAACATACTTATTTGTTGGTTCATTTTTGCTAACTGACAATCAATTAATGTCTCAGACTATAGTCCGTACAAATCTCAGCAATCTATTCAGCAGCTAACACAAATATATTGTGTTAAATTGCTCTGGTTAAGTGGAATGTCAGCAGCATTTATTACAAAATTATGCAGTACCTAGAGTGTTTTACATAATGTTTTGCTAAGAGTCTGTTAAATTATTATATATTTTTGTCTCATAATTTGGAAAATATTTCATGAATGATTTAAATTCCTTTTCCCCCCCATTAATTTATATAATAATTTTAAAAAAGCATGACTAGTTTATAACTTTTCATCCAAATAAGCAAGACTACCCATGGTATAAATTACAGAAGCTATTTAGTAGTTCAGACAACACTTGGGCTGTTAGAAATGTTGGGACAGCTAAATTAATACAATTCCACTTGCAAAACATACTGATTTTTCCTCAAAATAAATGTTTCTAGAGATCAGTTAAGTTGTTTGTTTTTTTCCTTTAATAGAATGCAGAAAAGGAAATATATTGAGCTTAGCAGAACCTGGCAAATGAGTGTGTCATTGCACATGATTAAAACTTGAAAATTAGCAAAAAGGCAAATAAACATTCGAAACACACATATAGCCCATTACAGAAATAAACTGTATTTATTTCTGTTTAAGTACCTCATCAACAATATTGAATTGAAATGTCCAGGATGATCAAACACAGAAATGCTGTACAGATACTATTGCACACAAATACCAGTTTTTCCTTAAGTAATGTAGTTCACTGGGGGGTGTGTGTGTGTGTCGTGTTTCATTGTAGTGCCTTCTTTGCATAATGCATGTTCATAGTACGTAGTATCTCATACCTATGCTGTGAAATTTCTAATTATTCACCTGTATCCTCGGCATTCAGAATTCCTTTCATCTCCTTTCATCTAGAATACTCAAAATATTAGGGAAAGAGAAGAAATATGTAATAATAGATAACACACACATATAAATATATGTATAGATGTTTATGGCCATATTCTTCAAATTGTTTACACCCTTTTGAGAAAACAAAACTCATATTGGCCTTCGTTAAGCCTTTTTACCAAGCCAGGTAGCTACGATGTTGCTTTGCTAGGAGAAGCTACTAGGTATAGTACATGAGGAATTAGCCTGATGATTTAAAGTCAAGTACCTTGTTCCTGACCCTGGCACTGATCTTCAGCGTGGCTTTTGGAAAGCCATTTTCCCACTTTGTGCCTCAGGCTTTGGCCTGGCATTTGAGACTACTGATACTGATTCCCCTTTATACAGAGCTGAGAGATCTACAGGTGACCAGTCCTCTGCAAAGGTGTTCCTTTGTTGGCAGTATTTTGTCTTTCTTAGAAATCCTTGCTTTTATGTCCCAGTTCAGCTGACAAATAATGAAAGAGTATTCACATCACTTTCATTTTACATACCTAAATATACTGTTATGAAGAAACTAAAAAATCTTGTTGCCTGGATTCTTTGCACAGTTACTGGTGAAAAAAGGCAGCTTCAGGAGAAGGTTTAGAACAAAGTAGATTCCGTGAATATCCAATTCCAAGTATCTTATATTTTCCTAGGCCAGAAAGGGCTCAGATGAAGTTGAAGAATAGAGAAATGTGAATGGAATAAAGAGAGGGAAAGCAAGGGAAAATAAGTACAGAAAATGTGAAGGATATAGGATGAGAACAAAAGAAAAGAAAAAAAAAATGAAAAGAAGCCTAAAAAAACGAACTAGAGTTTAAACGATGTTTTACTTTTTTCCTTCCTAATCTGGTGGCTCATTTTTTGCAAGCCTTTTTAACGTCACTTGAAATTGAATATTTAATTAAAATTAAATAAAAGCTTGAGGTTGCAGCTTGATAATTTAGCAGTAATTATCCTATCCTTCTCTAATAAACTGTGAGGCTTTTGGCCTCAGAGACTAACCTGAATTTGATTATAATCTAGTAAATAGGGAACTCCCTCAAACTATCATTATATTAGTTATAGATCTTCAAACTACACTAATAACTGGCCTGTTTTACTTTGTAAAAGGAATAAAAACATAGTAATATGAGACTTTTCTGTGTAGGCCACTTTTTGTCAAATCAGAGGTAGAGAGAAATTGCTGGGAGACTCTTTGCTGAGTTTTGGTTTGTAAGCAGAGCACAAAAAGTGAAAGTCTACTGTATGAGAAATATCGTACAAAGCAGAGACTGGGATATGAAGATTTCCATGCGTTGCCGATGATAATGAGCTACGGCAAGAAAGGGCAAGAAAACAGATACTTGCCTGTTAAGTTTTGTCCCCTTTTACTGGAGGTGGTCATATAAATGTTATAGGTGAGATTTGCTCAAATTCATGCCTGGCCAACTGAAATGTTGCAGAGGACGAAATAAAAGCATATCCATAGGCATGCATGTAATCCTATTCATGGAGTTCAGGAATATCTGAGTGACCACAGACAGATGTTTCAAGGCTTTGAAAAAATGTATCAAGAACTAGCCTCTGTATTTATTTTTTTTTTTCCCCTTGGTGTTGCCATTCTGTGCTTGGTTAGTTTATTACATTTGAAATTACTGTAATGTCAGTAGATCTGTGTTGCTGCTGAAGAACCAGATACTTCCCGGCTTCTAGGTCTGAGTACACACTTCAGCGGCATCTCTCTGTGGTGTAAGACCTTGCACTTCATGGATTTTCGAGTAAGAAAAAAACCAAACACACAGGAGCTGAAGCACTGGATAATTACAGAACTGGACTGCAGGCTAGGTCACATAGCAGTAAATAGACAACCACAGTCCTCATCTCCGTTCTTTTATATTGCCTTTGTGCCAAAGCTAATTTATAACTGTTTAATCATGACAGCTGTATTAGGAAGGAATTGTGAATTGGAATATCAGAGTTCTCTGTGTTTCTCTACCTATAAATACACTGCTAACCATACACAGTTTGAGCAGTGGCATGGGGTCACCTGCACTGTTTAATTTGTTGGCACGCTGCTTGTCACAGTTTTGATCCATGACACCTGACATCCTTCCGGACAATATCCAAGCATGGTTTGGGGAGTAACCAGACAAAAACTGCTCACAAAAGTCAGCATGAATGAGACCACATTTTAGCGGGGGGTGAAAAGAGAGTTTAGCTAGATGGATGCAATCTGTGTCACGCTACTAAAAACATGGTAAAAAAAAAACCTCACGCAAAATTATTACCAAAAAAAAAAAAANTAAGAAAAAGGGAAGGGAATGAATGCATATTCTTTTGCTCTGAGGTCACTAGTTTAGATACAGCCCCTCTTGCTATGCTTAGATTTTTACCATGTGCTCACCTACCTGTCCGTATGGGGGAGTGGTGTCAAACTGCTAGCTTTTCTCTACAGAAATTATCTAGAAAGCTGAGCCACGGCTAAGTTCAGGTTAGCCTAAGCGATCCTGCTGCTAAGCAAACAATCGTCCAAGCTTACAGGAATGAATTAATACATAAAGGCAGGAACCAGCACAATCCACTGGTGAGAGATAAAGGCAGAAAGGGGAAAGCATTTTAATAATGGATTCTTTCTCATCATATTTGCGGAACTGCAACTGTGATTTTCTAAAATCAAAATAAAATTCAGTCGACTCTTTATTTCTTTGGCTGCTTTAATCAAAATAGTTATTGCTTTAAAATGCAAAATGAGTTAGTAAATGCCCGTTCTTCAAATTCTGAATTAGAGCTTTAGCTAACTCAAAATGTTGCATGGTATTGTTATTACACTTTTTCCCCAGGATTGATGATAATATTATTCAATTAAGAATTTTCAATATGATGTATTATTATCAGTAGTAGTAGTACGGCTTTGGAATGGTTTGTTTTCATGATAATAAATCAAACGTCCCTGTTGACTGACACAGAAAGTATTTTTCAAGTGTGAGTGTATCTAAAAAGGAACTTCAGCCATAGGTGGTTCCTGTGATTGCTATTCTCTGAAACTTTAGGTCTTCTAAGTTGTTTGTGGGTGTTTTTCTGGTAATCCTTCTGTCACAGTCCCATGTGCACTCCCTAATAATAACAAGTGTTCTTCTGTTTTCCCTGACTTTGCATTGGAAGGTCATTCACTTTGTTATTAACAAAAAGTGCTCATAACTTACTTAACATCAGCTACAGATTTGTTCTGACCTTTCTAACAGATGTGAATGTCGAGATTTTCTCTCGTGTGTTGTAATGAGTTGCATTTGCTTCTGTAACACCTTTAAAAGATATATCTACCATAGAAGTTTCGTAATGCCACAGGCCTTGCTTTGTTTGCATTCAGTTCGCACCCAGAGGATCCTTTAGGACTGTGAGGTGCTGAGCGAACCCAGAGAGATATTAAGCGATGTCAATTCTCATAGAAACCGGTGAACTTAAGGGCAGTTTGCTACCCAAGGAGACCTTTAGTATTTCAGAGTTAGTTAATCCATTTGTCTAGTAAAATAAACAGAAAAAAACGGCGAGGAAAGCATCCTACCCGCGGCTCCCCTGAGGTGTATGTGTGCTGCAGTCACAGGGCTGCAGGCTGACTGCTTTGGCACAAAGCTCGGCATGGGCTGCAAAACCTGTCTCAGAGAGAGAACAGCACCTGCCAGCAGGGCTGACACGTTGGGCATGCGACAGAGTCCTCAGAAAACATCTGCCACATCCAATCACTGGTAGAAGACGGTTTCTGAATCGGATAAAGCAGAGTCATGAACTGAACCCGAGTGTGGGTTGTGCTCGTGCCTGTCGGGATGTGGGCCACTCTAAGTATACATAGAAGTAAAAAGTCTTCAGCCTGGGCCAGCAAAATTTCTTAGGTATTAAATCTTAAGATCCCCCATAAGCTCTGTAAAGTCCCGCTCTGCTGGCCCCCCCGCCCCGCCCAAAGTAGGAAACCAAGCCTGGATTCATAATTCATCGTAGGTGCTTTGCTAAGCCTCATTTCCCTGCACCCTCTCTACAGACAATGGAGAAAAAACGAAATCTCCCATTTCCAAATTGCCCTCAGAGGCTGTGCTGCATAAGTATCACAAATTACATTAGGAAGCATTTCTAGGTGCTGCAGCTTGATCACCCATGCTGTTAATGTCTTAGTATGGGCCTGGCACAGTTTTGGCCAATGCTAATTGCTGCCTCCCAGTCCCTACCCCTTCCATGTCCCCAAGGGCACAGTTGGAGCATCCAGACAATCAGTAGATCATTTTCCAAAAGG
The DNA here is from genome assembly GCA_013400035.1 of Rynchops niger. Taxonomy (NCBI): domain Eukaryota; kingdom Metazoa; phylum Chordata; class Aves; order Charadriiformes; family Laridae; genus Rynchops; species Rynchops niger. The sequence goes on from VXBH01004378.1 coordinate 157,401, forward strand.
TATTTTGGATGTGATCCTGCTGTGGATGGTGAGAGCATTTAGCAGTGTGGCCGCAGGCCATTTTCTGTCAGCCAGCAGCGGTAGCAGATGAGGATTGTGAGTGTATTTTATTTACTGGTGGAGACAGCTTTTCACTCTAAGACAAAGCACAGGTGGAAGAAGTAACACCAATTTTTAGTTATGGGTATTGTAATTCCAGCATTCATACAGAAAGGAAGAGCCCTGGCATCTAGTTTCTGCTGAGCATTTGGTTTCCAAACTCATTGTCTTGTTTCCTTGGAGGCTCTTCTAATTGCCAGACTATCAGCATAGCTTGGGTTGAGAGCAAAGCTATTTGTCACTTTCTTAAAACCAAGTCACGAGCAATGAGACTAGTGGCTAGTGATGCCCTGTGTTCTGGTCCTGACTCTAGAGGTTACATTTGGATTGTGTAGAGACCTTCTGTAGCCAAGGAAGTCTTCATTTTTCAAGCCAGAGAATGAGTTCTCACTGAGAAATAAGAGATAGAACTCAGACTAAGGAGAGCCAAATCCCCTATAAAAGTGCATCGACCACTGAACTTCATGGCCAAATGTGGCCACAAGTACTTTCTGTTTCAGGTGATGCCAAGGGACCCCAACCTTCTGAATCATGATTAGGTGGAGATAGCGAATGTCCGCAACTGACTCAGACACGCTATGTTCGGCATTTCCCAAGCTCTCGTGCAATATTGCAAAATTTTTTCACTTAAAACTTTGTTCCTGACAGTAACTGTTATCTTTGAAAAAAATAATTTATCTCCAGAGACTACTAATAAATTTGTTAATATTCAGATAGAACTTTTAATCCTGCTATGCTCTTTCATATTGAAGAAGGTTAACTCTTCTGTGTATGACCTCATTAGTTTTGTCAGTTTTAAGTATATGCCCAGCCTTTTTCTTGGCTTTGGGAAAAGCTGAGCAACATTTGCAGACTCATGTTTAATGAAGTTTTGGCATTTAAGGATACAACAAATGCAAATATCATAGCATGAAAGTAATATTTGCATGTTATAGAAGGTAAATCCTGAAATATATTTAAATATAATAGTATGACATTGGGGCCTTTTCTTGAAGTTTACCAATATATGCCAAATGTCTAAGAAAAGAAGGAAAGGGGAAAGGAGAGGGGAAAGGAGGGGAGGGGAGGGGAGGGAGAGGAGAGAAGGGAGGGAAAATTGTATGCAGAATCACACACAGAATGGTTCAGGTTGGAAAGGACATTAAAGATCATCTAGTTCCACCCCCTCTGCCCTGGACAGGGACACCTCCCACTAGACCAGGCTGCTCAAAGCCCCATCCAGCCTGGCCTTGAACACTTCCAGGGATGGGGCATCCACAGCTTCCCTGGGCAACCTGTTCCAGTGCCTCACCACCCTCACAGTAAAGAATTTCTTCCTGATATCCAATCTAAATCTACCCTCTTCCATACGTTTGCACCTAAAGTGCAAAGTCTGTTTGGGCACTCATTTTCTATTATTGGTTTTTACTTTGTAAAAATTCTGTCTTGTGTACAGCAGAAATGCAGAAAAAATGTAGGAAGAGGCAAAATAATTAATGTAAATAGCGTATCCAGCCTGTCCTAGATGTTAAGGGTACATGTACAGCTTCCTTGTAACATAAATATTTGTAATTACAATATAATGAATAATTATAAAAATATAATAATATAATATGACAATAATACAACATATATGCAGGGCATCTTCTTTTTAAACCCAGGCATTTAGTAAGTGATATCTATAAAGTGATATAAAGAAAGCATAAAGGTTTGAATTCAGCAGACATTTTAAGCTGGCCCCTGGGTTGTTTAATTTTTTTTTTTATCTCTACAATAGCATTTGAAATCCCACTGTACTCTGCTTCAAAGTCAGATTAGTGCTGCTGCATGTAAGTACATTCCTTTCACCACTTTTGAATATGGGTCAGCCAATTTTGTTGAGGGCAAGGCTCTGAGGAAGGCTAGGCAGGAGTGCTTGGATGACCTTCTCTATACATTCATGCATTCTCCAGAGCATGTCACTTCTGGTTTGTCTCAGTCACATTGCTCAGACGCAGTATCTTCTTTTCCCACTGTGGCATGGAAGAATACAGATGTCAGGACTGCTGGCCATGCTTGTTGTTCCAATCATGGAAATTCAGTCTGCACCTGAGCTTGAATACCTGCAGGATTTAGGGTGATCTGGCAGTTTTCATCTCCCTGCTGTGATTTATTTTTTTGTTCACCAGTGTGTGTATGTGTATGCTTGTGCGTGTGCGTGCACGTGTCTGCCCATGATGGTGGGACAGCTAATGGATTGCTGTTTGGCAATGACTGCTCAGGCTTAGCTTGCACAGCCATCCTAGCTAAAGATAACATTTAGTTCTCATACTGCCTGCATGTCCCACATACATTTTCAAAGTGTCAGGCTCGATTTCTGTCTTTCTCTCTGCCCTTCCTACTCTCTGATGCATGTAGCTGACACCATGAAATGGATTTTTCTTCCATTTGAATTTCACTGATTTCTTGAGTCCTGTTTGCCTGGAGGCAGAATGACAGCATGAACTCCTGCCTTTTCCACTTTGCTCTTAGATGTAATGCTTAGGACAACACTATATGTTAAGCACTTAAGCATGACCAGAAGTACTCCCTACTATGGCCAGCTCTTCCCTTCATCTTATTTTCCTTTAATATTTTTATAAAAATTTATTACTGTTTCTTATGCCCATTCAGTGCTTGCAGCTTTGTGTCCTGAGCCACTGCTCATCTTCCTTATCGAGAGCACAGAGGGAGGCCATGTCACAGAGCTTTTGCCAAGCCAGCTATATTGATTGAGAGTATGAAGAATTCATCCCATGAAACTGACATCATGCTGTTCCCAAAGCTCCCGTGAACTTCTGGTTGCTTGCTTTCTTTGTTTATGTCAGAGTCATAAAAAGGCAGTAAAGCTTCTGCTGGCCTTGGATTGGTGCTGGGGATGGAGCATGGATGCAACTGTGGTTGCAGAGCCTTCACCACTGAAACTCTGTCATGTGGACAGAGCTTTTGAATAAAATCCAGAAACAGGACAGATGCTCTGACAGCAGAGGCAAGAACCAGATTCAAAACTGCAACTTGAACCCCTCTCTTCCTCCTCCCAAATAATAGCTGCTTAGTCTTGAATCAATAAACACGTTTTGTTTGGGTTTTTAACTCCAAGTCTCTCTAGTGCCTACAGTTTCCCTTTTTACCTGACCAGACTGCACTAACCATGACATAGATAAGTTCACTGCCTAGACTGGGTCAGTGTCCAACAAGGATCTATCAGAGAGATCTTCTCAGAGCATCCCTAAGACACAGCAGAGGGATTGGCCTGCTTTTAAAACATAGTGAAGACAACTGCTTTCTTTTGAGGACGACACTAGAGAGAAAACTGCTCTCCCTTTCAGAAACTAGCCTGCTAAACATTTGCCAAAGAAGTGGGAGAGCCAGGTCTTCTGAGGGTGCCCTGTAACCGACATCAGACATTCTAGAAATTCTAGAAAGACATCCTTAGTACTGTGCTACAAGTCATTTAAATTAATGAAGGGCACGTTCTACCTTCCCTCTTAATGTTATGTCATGGCGCAAAAAAGACATAAAGGACTAAAGAGAGAGAGGGAGAACATTCACAGAGGAGCATGATAGCCAGGTCATTTACTGGTCCTTGCTTCAGTAACTGGTTATTTTGTCAAAGACATCATGGACATCATGAAGGGAGAATGTTACAGACCATCTGATCAAGGAAAAGAAGTGGGTAATGCCTTTGGGCAGGGGAATGAACTTTAAAGTTAAGGTAATAAAAAGTCAGAGGCCTACTGAATTCTGCCAGGTGCAAAGCAGAGTGGTAAGGAAGGTAATTTTGGCCTTTGGTACCAATCTTCCATGTAAACCCCCCTAAATAAACCTTTTTTTTTTTTTTTTTTTGATGGATGTTCTTGCCCTGAGTCAGATGAAGAAGATATATGGAGCAGCTGGATTTTTTTTTAGAAGTACTTTGTCAGTAACATAAAGAATATTTTGTCTGTAATTATTTTGGGGCTCTGTGGATTATCAGTGCTAACTTTATACTGAGCTGAAGTCCATTCTTAGGAGGTCTTCAAGGCGTCTAGTGCTTCTGTTACAGGTATTAATTTGAAGTGAAGCCTTCCTCTAAATATAGCACAGCCATACAGCAGTTCTCTGAGCTCTGTATTAAACATTGTGTAAAATCCTGGTTCTCTCTGTAGTAACATAGCTACCTGGAAATTTAGGGGACAGCCACGTCAGGCCTGTGAACATTTCAAAAACCGAAAAACAGTGTGCTCTGAGGAGCCTGCAGAAAATCTTGCCCTGGGATTCAGCTGATGTTATTATGTCAGCATGAATCACTGAGGGGCAGAGGGAATAGAAATGGTATTCTGTTTCCTTCGCTTTACTTTACTCTCCTTTAGTTTAGTTTAGGCAGCACAGTTTCATTTCAATCTATGCAGTGTTATACTGTTGGCATGTTACTTTCACTATTTGCTTAAAAATAGAGAATACAAAACAGGGAATGTAGACTGCAGCGAGGGTGACAGATGGAATTTTTCCTCTTATGGAAAAAATGTAAAATAATGAATATAATGCAATTACTTTTTTACTGTGTGGCAATACAATACAACAGGTCTTTGTGCCTCTATCATAGCCCCTGTAATGCTACAAACTCATGGAGATTCTCATATAAATGAAATGGCACAGAAGAATCTGATTTCTTCTCATTACCAGGTGGGAAAGATGGCCCTACTTGCAGGGAATGACCAAAAAAAAATTTTAAAAATCCCATAGATGTTTGCTTAAAAATATTAAAAGTGTGTTTTTGTAGAGAAAAAAAAAATAATGCCATAATAAAAACAAGTACCCAGGAAGGAAACACAGCCCGCTTTGAGCAAATGGTCTCTTCTACCCTGTATCAGTTCTTCTGCAGCAGTGATCATCCAGATAGCTGAAGGACTTACATTAAATCTGTGCCCACATCTCTTTATAGCTGTTTTCTGTATTGATTTACAAAACTTGTGAAAGAAAATATAAAAATCCGATGTCTAGCTAATCGCATGAACTAACCATAAGGTTCACATTCCACAATATTTGCCTAGGAAATTAGGGTCTTATTTTGTAATCAGCTGACAGAAATAACATGCAACAAAGTGTTTGATCAAGTAGTTTGAACAGTCAAATACAGTGAAAAGTTCATTAAATAGATCTTTGATGAAAATATATGTTGTCAGAACAAAGCCCTCAAGCTAGAGCATATCTTTTAATACCTCTGAAGAACCACTGTACTTCCTTACTACCTATTCAAAATAAGAAGTAAAATATGAAGTGAATTTTCACTTGAGTCTAGTGAGACAAGCATCAGTCTATTTGTTACTTTTGGATGATTGGAACATGAACGATTTTATTGTCCCTGTAAAAATATCTTCAGAAGACAGCAATTCCAATTCAGTAATTGGGTAAGCAGTAGTTCATACGGTATCCTCTTCAATATCTAAGCATGTCTCAGGAGTGTTGTTGGAAAATCTGAGCTCCAAATGCATTGCGGGCTGAATTCTTCCCCCCGTGCCTCCCTCGCACTGCCTGTGAACCCACAAACCTAATGCCCAGGAGGCTGCTTGAAAGCAAGTGTGGCAGGTTCTTATCTCATTTAAATTGTGAGACTCTGACTAAATGTGGGATAGTTCTCCTTACAATTTCTGCTCCCTGGCCAATTTCTGATTGTCAGGTTTTCATATGTCCGCATTTATTTTAGAATATTTGGTTAAGTCATGATTGCTAAGCAAATACATCCTTTCAGTCACCGTAATACAGAGCTATTGTTTTGAAAATTTGTGCTGCTTAATTTACAAATCCAAGATGATTTAATCTGCTATCTTCTCCAGCAACACAATGAACTTTGCCAGTCATCATACTAAATTTGCTTAAGAGATAAGAGCTAATATGAGCTCGTTCGGCTTTGCCAACTATCATGCAGTAGCAGTGAGTGTCCTGTTTGGTACGCAACATAATTAAATGTTGTCCTTGAGGAGTTTACATATTGCCTATTTGCATTCTCCTGTTATAATAGGAAAATCACTGCGCTTTGTAAACTTGATCTCCGCAGTCCTGTATCAAAGACATGTTTATTTACTGTATTTTCAAATAGAAGAGATACACTTCAAAAGGTGAGAGGTACATTTACCTTGTAAATATGTTTGCTTTTACCCAAACAAAACAGGTATCGTTGAGGCTGCACCTCGAATGCTGTGTTTAGTTTTGGTTCCCTCACTACACGAAAGACATTGAGGTGCTGGATCATGTCCAGAGAAGGGCAACGGAGCTGGTGAGGGGTCTGGAGCACAAGTCTTATGAGGAGTGGCGGAGGGAGCTGGGGTTGTTTATCCTGGAGAAAAGGAGTCTGAGGGGAGACCTTATCGCTCTCTACGACTGCCTGAAAGGAGGGTGTAGCCAGGTGGGGGTCGTGTTTTTTTCATGAGACCATTAAAACCTGATTATTTTTTTTGACCACCTTTTGTTGGTCTTACGCTTCCACAACACTGTGGTGAGGCACAATTGTATCCACAAGGCAGCTGAAGGCACGGGCCCCAGCTCCACGCAGCTCCCGGGTGGAAGGAGATCTTGGTTTCCCGAGCTCTTTCTCGCACAGCCCGGGCGCAGCAGCTCAGAGCTGGCCTGAGCACCCGCAGCCAGAGCCCCAGGAGGGATGGAGAGGCTGCAAATTTCTCCTGGCAAGTAGGAGACTCAGAGACTGCTGAGGCTGAAGTAAAGCACTATAGTTGCCCTGTATTTCGGAGCACCCCAGAACAATTCCCACAGTGTTTCCATGGGAAAGTAGCGTGGGTGCTAAAGAAGTACCATGCCCTTCAACCTCTCCTTAGTGCCATGCCTGCATAAAGCCTGTAAAGCCAATGGCAGCATGAATTTCTACCTGTACACAGAGCTAAGGACATTTATAATAATTTCCAAGCCTACATTTAGTTGTTATTTTAAAAGATCATTGACTATTTGTGTCACTTTGCTTTTAGAAAACCAGAAATTAAACACACTTTTGTCCTCTGTTGTTTTTGCAAGCACAACCCATATGGCACTAACGCAGTATGCAAGTACCATTTACTTAAAGCATGATTTTAAAGTATTCTTTCTACTCTGTCATCACCGACGCCTATACGTGTTTGGTAGACAGGCAGATTTGTAGATTTATATAATTTCCATAGTTTCATACAACATTAATTTGCTGATTAAAATCATGGGAAAATGAGCGGAGAATTGCACAATCATTAGTTTTTTGAATGCTTTAAGAAAAATTGCTATTATAGGGAATTATGTAGAAATAGTGGGAAATGTTAAAACCCACAGAAAAAAAACCCATACAAACAACAAAAAAACCCATGTGAAAAGCAGCAAGAAAATGAGTATGAAGACATGAATTATTTCTGCTCTCTAGGCCAAAGAAGTAGAAAAGCCACAGAAAAACCTGCGTGCCAAACTCCACACAGGCCAAGGGTTATTTTTGAGATATTTAGCAGGGAAGGATGGAATTATCACCACGCTGTACACGAACTAGGACAAGAGAAGAGTCTCTGTTTCCTTTACACATTCACTGCTTGGTCGTGTTCAAACACATCCTTAGAAGCCGGAATATCAGGAACTATTTGCCCCATATCCCCTTCAGTGAAAATGCAGGCCAGGGTGGCACCCTCTTCGTCTTGGATGCACTGGGTGTGAAGGAAGATAATGAGGCTGCTGCATTGCAAGAGCTGAACATGCTTATTTCCTCCTCCACCTCCTCAAAACAGAAGAAGAGGTGCAATTAATTATCAATAATCTGTTGTCTAGTTTTCCAGGACAGTGCAGATGTGCAGTATTTTTTTGCTATAGGTAGGTTGTAAAACTATGATCTACTCTTCCTCAACATTTAGGAAAATGTCCCGAATCAAAGCCCATACGGCACCTACATTACCAGGTGGGTTTTTTTATGTGAAGATTTGCTTAAAGAGCCTATTTATCCAGGCACCCATAGATGTTATTAGTCGACTCAGACTTTCATATACGATTACAGTCATAATGTTTGTTTAATTTTATATGATAGATCCTATCTTTTAGGCAAAAATTCCCTCAAAACTGCGTGAAAAATAACTTGCATGGCACATACTTTAGACCTGCCAATTAATGTTGTTACTCATCTTGTGTTTTCTCCATAGGACATCCAATACAGAGAAACATAGAATCATAGAATCAGAATCATTTAGTTTGGAAAAGACCTTTAAGATCATTGAGTCTAACCATTGAGTCCAGCCCATCCATGCTGTGAGCAGCCAGTTTCTCCAGGAGAATGCTGTAGGAAACAGTGTTAAAGGTTTTACTAAAGTCTAGGTAGACAACATCCACAGCCTTTCCCTCATCCACTAAGGGAGTCACCTTGTCATAGAAGATCAGGTTAGTTAAGCAGAACATGCCTTTCACAAAGCCATGCTGATTGGGCCTGATTGCCTGGTCGTCCTGTACGTGCCTGCCATCCCTCAGAAAGGTGCGCTTCACTTTTAGGCCACCCGTTTTCCAAATATGCTAAGCATAGCCCTCAACCAGGGTCAAAGTCTAGCAGCAGTTTATATGATATGTCCTATTTCATGCCCCTGAAATACCTCCTTGTTTTTAAAAAGTGGTGTGTTTACAAGAGAGACAGAGGAGAATGTTCCTTCAAAATGTTAAGAAAATTTGTCATGAAGTTTTCGAGTTAAAAGACTGAAGACTTGTCCTGATCTGAAATCTGAAAAATGACATCTTTTCTTTTTTTCTTTTTTTTTTCCTTATTGCCTGAATGCCTTCTTGCTAACAACTTTGCACAAAAGTTACATCTCCTGGGACCCTTAGACATCAGCCATGTTTTTGACACAAATTCCTCACTTCTTTGATAATTTATTCTGGTGAATTGGTTTGGGTCCCAATTCTATAAGAACTAAGGAAATTAAGATAATTTCACTTGCATCAAGAGTTTAATGGAGGGTTAACATCAACTTCTCTGTAAGCAGTATCAGTCATCTACAATAGGATTGCTTTTCAGTTTTATTTCACGGACAGATTGGAACTTTATGTGGCATACCTAGCTTCTGTGCAGATTTTTTAAAAAATAAAAAAGCCCACAAACGAAATCTTACTTTTCACCTCCCAAGAGTAAAACTTGTGAGATCTTAAGCTAAGAATAACTAATTTCCTTTGTCAAGGATCATAGATATATGCTATTGACCAGAATCACAGTTGGCAACTCTGCCTTTCTAGTTCTGCAGGTATCTATTTTTTCAAGTGGATTGGCAGCACAGAGAAACAGGTGGAAGCATCTGGATGAGAGAGGAAATGTCAGCTCAGACTGGAGCTCTCATTGATTCGTGGCAATTTTTGTGTGACTGAGATTATGAGAAACAGTAATTTCTTTCTCATGCCACATGGAATAAAGTAATTGTTAATTTCTTCTTTTATTCTTCTGTTATTACAGGACAGTGTCTGTACACCATTTTCAAGAATAATGAGCTTTAATTTAGGATTGAACTGGTAATTTTTTTCTAAATGTTGTGTCCTAGTTTGTACATAACTAATTCAAGGAAAACCTAAAGGCATATGTTAAATTTGAACTCAGATTTGATCATTCTAATGATTATATCTGTTTTCATATCTGTACACCTATCCATATTGCTAGACCCATCAAATTCATAACGGGTCTTTCATGTTGGAGGGCTTATACCTGATCTAGTTCTACAAGGCCTGAGGATAAATCTCAAGCCTAAATACAAACTGGGAACCATAATATCCAGGGGATTTATAAAACTGTCAAGGTGAATTGATCATTAATGGTAATTTTTCTAAAATAGAAGTACTGTCTGAATGCAATTCGTAGACAATATGTCATATGAAAATGTATATTAACGCAATTAAAATCTAATTAATTACAATTCAGTTTCATTAAAATCTAATTACTCATCTAGATTTATGTAATTGGACCTGAAATTAATGATGGAGGTTTGTTTCTGTCATGTATTTGCTACCCTCAGCCAGAGCTATTTCAGTCACAACAGCAAGGCAGCCGGGATTTCAGGTTTTTTTTCAAGAGATTCAGCTGACAGTGAGTTAATGAGAATTATTGCTATGCCTTTCTTCCATTTATAATGCTGTTTCCCAGAGATGGTCTGTGTTTTTCAGTGTAGCAGATGTGATCTCATTAGCAATCAGAGCTTATGCATTAATTTTTCCCTGTTTTTAGAACTACAGTTCAGATCTTTTCCCTTTCCTTATGCCACGTGTCTATCTGTGAATCCTTCTAAAGTTATGAATAGACTTTTGCAAGTGCTTAGGCAGTAGCAGCTCCTGTAGGAACACTTTCAGAGCTGTTGGATACTGAATACTTCCAAGCTATTTCAATTACCTGCCTAAACAAGGAAGAAAAGTCACCTGAGAGATCCATCAGAGGCTGCGGTAGTTTTGCCCTGAGTCTGTTTCACAGCCTGGCCAGTGGCAATAATGCTCAATTGCCAGAAACACAGGAACAGTACATCTTCTATTGCTAGGTGTTTGTATGTGATATCTGTTACTCTTTTATGTAAAAGAATCTTCTTCGTTTCCTTCATTTCAATTGAAATATTAAAAAAAAACAAAAAAAAAAAAAAAAAAAAAAAAAAAAAAAAAGAATCTTTGAACACCTCTGTCAATTTTACCAAAGGCTATTCATGTGGAGAAATGTTCACAGAGAAGGTTGTAGTTGTTTCCCAGTCAGAAGTACCAAGTTGTTGCTCATTAAACAACTGTCCAGGTTGAATTAGTTGTTGAATTTAACCTCGGGCACATCTTTTTCAATGGCATAGGACTCCCCAGAAGAAATCTTCACAATATTAGGCAACTCTGCTTTGAGTTGTCATGGCATAAATGGGAGACAAGATAATGCTGATGAGCTGAGATCCTTTTCATTTCACAGGTTCATCTGTAATCCCTATATTACCACATGCAAGCACAGTAAGTTTGCGAAGGTAGATAAAAGCAGTACTGAGGTTTTGTTGTCTCTCCCACCTCCACAGCCAGTAACATCCACAAACAACCACTCTCATCAGCACTGTAACTGTGTCCTAGCTGTAGTCCTTCCTTTCTTATGGTACAGAAGCTAGGCTGGACAAAGCACTGATAAGAATATAATACGCATCATTTCTACTTAGACATGGAGGCAGACTACACATTCAAACAGTCTTTTCCAACTCTAATACCCATTAAACAGATTCTACTCAAAAGCATCAGCTGATAAATGAGGAACCCAATACCCTACCTTACCTTGCTGGTTTTATACACTTATGCCTATATGGGGTAGCTAGTACAGATTAATTTAGGATGTGAATTTAAAACAAGAGAAAGCATTATCTCGTAATATACTTCCAGCACAGACTTCAAAGTATAATTTTAGCATGGAAGGAGAGTATCAACAGCATAGGTCTGAGCTGAGCATCATTAGCTAAAAGCAGGACGGCTTCACTTGACTAGGCTGCTAATGAAAAGCTTTGTGTTTTATGCTTTTTTCTTGTGCTTAATAGTCATTTTCTTGGGCCCTATATGTGCCAGGGAAGACTGCATTTTTCCCAAGCTTCCTCATGGCAGTTTTCCATAAAAAGAAAAGGAAATCAACAGGTCAAGTTTTTCTATGATCTGTCATGTGATACAAATGTACTTTACCTTCTCAAGAATTAGTATTCTCACTGATAGAACCAAATTACAATATTCTGTGTCATTCTCCTTGGAGATCTCTGGAAGAGGATGTACCATAAATGCTAAAAGCAATTGTATTTTCCTAGTGGATCCACAGAAAATGGTCCTTGAACCTCACAGATTAGGTAGATATTGCAACCTTTAAGCACCTTGTCCTCTTGGATAGCGTTATGTGTCATGTTTCATTTCATCATTCTCTGCTTTTCTATGTGGTGTCTGCATGCTCGATAAAGTAAAGTTGAATGGTAAAGAAGATAGTTTCATTCAAGTTTAAACAAAGGAAGAGAGAGGAGTCTCGGGGCATTGGCACTGCACCAGCCCCAATAACCATTTTGTACAATAGAAAAATTCCACTTTCAGAAAACTTTTCTTCATAGCTCATCCCTAGTGTTGCATTGACTACGTTTCCAGTTTCTTTGAGATACCTACATTTTTAATGCACATACAACACAATTCCTTCTTTATAGGAAGTTCATGTCCAAAAAGCAGCATTCAAGACTGAGAATCTACTGAAATAATCCCCCCTAATCTGACAAACGGAAAGAACCTCTGATCAGTTCTTTAAGGTGTATCCTCCACAGGAAAGGGGCTTGGAGAGCAGAGGAATCTAGATGGAGTTCGTTGTCCTTGCTTTAAACAGTTCCAAAACACCACCGCTGGAAGATCTTGAACTATCAAATGAATAGAGCTAATATTGGGGCAGAAACAATGTGTTTTGGGTTTTTTTTTAAATCTTTTAATTGTAATTTCTTGGATGTTTAAGTATAGCTAAATATTTAGTTAAATAAATGTAATTCTGTTATTAGTATTACAATTGAATGTTTAATTATCTTTGTATATAGAATTAAATTAGTGTTTTTCTTAAACCCCTTTTTCCTAACAGGCATTATCACCAAGTGACCTCACAAATAGAGGACAACTATCAACCTTTATATGGGGCGAACTGACAACCGTCAGCGAGTTTATTACTGAGGCAGAATTACAGAATTCTCAGAATGGAGGCATGTGCTTTCCATCCCAGTGAAAGGGCTGTTTTGGGGAGTGGTGACACTAAATGCCATCTCACTAGAGAATAATCTCTTCTGGCAGGCAATAATCAAAACCCTTTGGTAAGCAGCAAGAAGGATTTTCAAATGACTTCTGACTTGGAGAATAAAGCTGCTCATGACTAATCTATTTCCAGAGAAAAAGCGACATAGGGACTCAAAAGCAAACACCCCACAAATCCTCTGTGTGATTTTCAGGTAGAAGGAGAGTTCTGTCAAGTCTGTGAAACTGCCATACAGGCAGATTCGGGAGCATTTTAAGATAAGGAAATACAGGGTGTTAGCAATAAGGAGTTAGTCAGTCAAGATAAGAAAGTTTACATTATCCTTATCCGATGTCTTGATATAATATTCTTTGCATTTCACACTTCAGAGGGAGTTATGTAACAGTTGCCATCATTTTAGAGACTCTCAGAAAGCCCTAATATTCGAGAGATTTAGTAGAAGGGCCTCCCATTCTTACATGCATACAGAAAACACCAACTTCCAGCACATTTTCTGCATGAAAATCCCCTTGATTAAATGTATAGTCATAATTGCATATAGATCAAAGTGCTAATCATCTTGGCTGACAGCACCAGTGATGCAAAGCACTAATATTCTACCCAATATTCCCTTTGAAAAATGCCCTCTTTGACTGTGAAACACAGGCATGCTTTGCATTTGCTGGTTTAATGTGTTTGGAGGTTCATAAAGCTGGGCTTATATCTTACAAGTTTTTCTTGGCAGACGTCTATCAATCAGCATCTTTCCATTAAGCTGGCAGCCACTGTAAGAACCGTTTAATCTCTGAGCAGTTCTGTCCTAGGGAAGCTGTCCTTCAGTACGGGTCCTTGTAGAGGTCCCCGTACCAAAGGGTCCTTGTAAAAGAGCTCACAGCCCAAAGCTCTAATTCTGTAATGATCTCTCTGTGCAATGATCCCTGAACCAGTGAAGAATTTATTATGTTGGCCTCTCCCCGTAAGGAGGTTTCAGGAAAATGGGAACCAATGATAAATGAAGCAATCAGGGATGCAGAGCAACAGTCAGTGAAGGAAAATAGTAGGAAACATATTTTCTATATGGTTAAAGTGAAAAAAAGGGAACTAACTGCTCTTAGATATTTTCATGTAAGTGAGACGGAGTCAGTGATAAACTGGCAGGCATACTGGCAGAGTACTGTATTTTTCAGTATTGTGTTTTTAAACAAGTTTAAAAGGCACAGCACTAAATCAGGCATCAGCAAAGCTCGGAGCTTCTGGAAGACACTGCCATGACCAGGCCTGTGGGCTTTGTTAACTTGAATTCTTGCTAACAAGTATTTCGTGACAAAAAGTTGAAAGGTATTTCCAGAGCAAGGAACAAGACAGAAGAAAATAAAACCATGAAAAGATTAAAAGAGTCTGTGAATGGGAAGATTGCTATGTATTCATTAACTATCTAATTATCAGGATAATGAATGGCTATATTGGTTCATGGTGCTATTTAGTGTATATGAACATGGTTATGATTTAATAATAGGCAATAAAGAAGCCAGTAGTATTGCTACAGTCACAGTTGTCAAAGATAAGTGTGAAACTAGTTTGGATTAAAGAAATATCTTTTATTAGACCAGCTGATAGAGATAGAAGAAACAAAGTCTCTTCTCCAGATTGGAAGCAGGAGCAGAAAATTTTCAAATTGGATTCTGAGTAAGAACAAGTGGTTTCTGCTAAACTTCTCCTATGCTAATTGATATGACCCAATTCTGATAAGCATAAGTGGAGCAGAGTTGGCAGTTTGCAAGAGAATAGGTGCTAGGGTAATTAGGTCCCAGTCTTGGAGAAGAGCAAGAAATATTGCCTAAATCATGTGAAATATTAACAAATTATTTCAGGATCCGAAAAGAGGTAAGAAATTTTATTTATTGCATCAACAAAACAATATGTCTGTGGGTCTATGTTGGGTCTATGACTTTAAGTATTCGGTTGAGTTATGAGTTTTAGTTCCCAGGTTTGTCTTTTGAAAGTATTTTATAAGTCTCCTCTGAATATCAGGACTGAATTGTCAAAGATGAAGTAGATGCTCTGTGAAAAAGTTTTTCCCAGTAGTAGCTGTATATATATGTCTTGCATTGATTGCATGTGTGAATTTGTATTAGCACACAGCAGGTGTGTTGTTTTATCCAAGCAATTTCAAGGATGCCATTTTGTGCACTAGATTAAATTCTCGAATGCACATGTTTAGATGTTTATTGTGAGAAGGAACACTTTGATCTATGTTGCTATGCATTAGCAAATAGGATAACCAAAGATCAACATGCCTCTAGAAAAAAAGAGTTCCCTAAAAAGCCATGATTTACAGATACTGCAATGCATTCGATGTGCGAAGAACACTCACAAAACCATCTTAATCAATCTAAAGATGATCTTCACCAAAAAAGGGTATTCTTCTAAGAAAATAAATCACAATATTGTGTGACTTACTACAGCACAAGCTAGACAAAATACAACAGAACCCACTGACCATGGACTTCTGCATAGACCAAACCTTTTGCTAAGCAAATTTCAATGTATATTGGGTTTTAAAACAGAAGTAAGCACTAGAATTGAGCTTGTCCTATACTGCAAGCTGTATAATCAAATCATCAGCTATGTGCAACCTAGTCTGAAAGAAAACCCACCCAGAATCCTCTCTGCCTCTGTCACCCTCACTCCTCTCCTGATCTTTCAAGTACTCATCTACAGCTTATCAAATTTCTCATCAAAAGCGACCTTTCCATAAACTAGCACACATCATACAAATGAAAAAGCTGTCAGCACAACTTCACAGGCACTGAAATAAATGTTTCACTGGACCCATGCTAGGTTCCTTGGATATCTTTGACTCCAAGTTCTTCTCCTTTTCCATTCTATTCTTCCAAACAGTCCCCCTGTGTTTACCCTTTCCGCAAAGGCCCCATTTTTCTTGACTCTTATTTGGTATACATATGATGATTCATGAAATTCCTACTTTTGTCAGCAGTCCCATCAAACTACCATTCTCCTTGTGTTTATGCTTGTCATGTTAGTGTATTGTTCACAGCATCCCATGGAAAAATATACGAGCAAGAGATTGTTGTGTAGATCTGGCTACAGGTTTAGCAGGTCAGTGAGGTTAGGGTGAGATGAATTGGGCTTTATAATGTTTTGCTATAATGCCTAAACAGTCATTGGAAAAAGATGTCCTGGGCGATCTAACATCCTTTTGATCCAACGTTTCAGTGATCTTTTACCTTTATTCTCACACAACACTTGATACCACATAACTCCTTTAGTATGAAACGTTTCTCAGTAAAACCATTTTAACTGGAGTGCTGCTGAGCACATTTTCCCTCATAATGAAATAAAGTGAAGAAAATTCTATTTTTGAGCTTCAATTCAATGAGAAGCATTAGAAGGATTATGAAAAGCCTTCTTCTTACAGCATCATCATGAAGAAAAGAATATAACAAGGTTTTACTGGAACTGCAAATAAACTGAACTCAGAAACAATTTAGGAGACTGAAATCAGGGAAGAAGACTGTTCAAAACACAGGAACGACACGAAAGGACATTGCCTTAGTTGCTAATGCAATACACAGAAGACATTGAACAGGTAGATTACCTACTGGCAACTTTACTAAAAAAACACATACTAGACTTGCCCAATAGGAACTATCCCATGCAAGTCACTTCCCTGATGCAGTATCATCTGTCTTGGATTACATGATGTGCAAAGAAGAGCAATGAAGCTGGTGAAGGGTCTAGAACAGAAGTCTTATGAGGAGCAGCTGAGGGAGCTGGGGTTGTTCAGCCTGGAGAGAAGAAGACTGAGGGGAGACACTATCGCTCTCTACGACTACCTGAAAGGAGGTTCTAGTGAGGTGGGCGTTGGTCTCTTCTCCCAGGTAACAAGTGATAAGACTAGAGGAAACAGCCTCAAGTTGTGCTAGGGGAGGTTTAGATTGGTTTGTATTGGGTGTGCATAGTAATGTTTTTGGTACTAGGGAGCCTGCAAGCATGGCTTCTGTGAGAAGCTTCTAGAAGCTTCCCTATGTCTGATAGAGCCAATGCCAGCCGGCTCCAAGATGGACCTATTGCTGGCCAAAGTCAAGCCCATCAGAAACAGTGGTAGCACCTCTGGGATAACATATTTAAGAAGGGGGGGGAAAAGCCCTATGTGGTAGTAGCCAGAGAGAGGAGTGAGATTATGTGAAAGAAAAAACTCTGCAGGTCAGTGAAGCAGGAAAGGGAGGAGGTGCTTCAGGCATCAGAACAGATATTCCCCTTCAGCCTATGATGAAGACCATGCTGAGGCAGGTTGTCCCCCTGAAGCCCATGGAGGACCACGGTGGAGCACATATCCACCTGCAGCCCGTGGACCAGGCGGATATACCAGAAGGATGCTGTTGCCCCTTGAAGAAGGCTTCTGACAGGACCTGTGAACCCGTGGAGAGAGGAGCCCACTCTGGAGCGGGTTTGCTGGCAGGACTTGAAGGGTCTTCAGTCTATTACTGAAGGACTACACCTCATAGGAAGGACCCTCACTGGAGTAGTTAATGAAGAACTGAAGCCTGCAGGAAGGATTCACATTGAAGAAGTTCATGGAGGATTGTGTCCTGTGCGAGGGACCCCATGCTGGAGCAGAAGAGTGTGAGGAGTCCTCCCCCTGAGGAGGAAGGAGTAGCAGAAACAACATGTGATGAACTGACCTCAACCCCCATTCATCATCCCCTTGCACTGCTTGGGAGGAGGAGGTAGAGAAAATTGGAAGTGAAGTTGACTCCGGGAAGAAGGGGAGGGTGGGAAGAAGGTGTTTTATTTCTCATTATCCTACTCTGATTTGATTGGTAATAAATTAATTTTCCCCAAGTCATGTCTGTTTTGCCCATGACAGTAATTGGTGAGTGATCTCTCCCTGCCCTTAGCACAACCCACGAGCCTTTCATGATGTTTTCTCTCTGCTGTCCAGTTGAAGAGGGGGAATGATAGCGTGGCTTGGTGGGCACCTGGCGTCCAGCCAGGGTCAACCCATCACAGTTGGGTATTAGGAAAAATTTCTTCACCGAAAGGGCTGTCAAGCATTGGGACAGGCTGCCCAGGGAAGTGGTTGAGTCACCATCCCCAGAGGTATTTAAAAGGCATCTAGTTGTGGTGCTTAGGGACACATGGTTTAATAGTGGACTTGGCAGTTTTAGGTTAGCAGCTCGACTCAATGATCTTAAGGGCCTTTTCCAACCTAAATGATTTTATGTTCTACTCGATACCAATACTTCAGTGCCTATCATCCTCCCATCACACAGGATGGAGAAAAAAAAAAAATTTTTATTACAGTAGATGCGATAACCTGCTTCCTGAATATTCGTTTTGCAAATGCTCATTTTGTAGACTAGGAGCTTACAGCCAGCTGCCCTGCCCAGGTAGAGCGGCTCTCTTTCCTATGTTCAGGAAGAGGTAGTGCACCTTGAAATTTAGAAGTAAATGCAATGAAAAGAACAGGAACAAGAGTCAG
This sequence comes from Rynchops niger, assembly GCA_013400035.1. Classification (NCBI taxonomy): domain Eukaryota; kingdom Metazoa; phylum Chordata; class Aves; order Charadriiformes; family Laridae; genus Rynchops; species Rynchops niger. The sequence goes on from VXBH01004378.1 coordinate 175,703, forward strand.
ATTTTCCTTCCCCTGTTAGTCCATGCAACTATTCACTCTTTCTGAGGCTCATGTTGAGGGAAATTTTCAGAAGCACAATGTGGTGAAGTCCAATTTGGATGTTGCTGCAATTTATAGTTGAGGCAAGTAGGAATGTGAGTTTTCTGGACAGTTAGTGACATTTTATTGTTCCAGCAGCACAGTTTGTCTCCCCGTAGGCATAAAAATAATACAGTGTGTGTGCTGCAATTCTTGTGCTCTTACCTAAGCTCCTGTAGAAGGTGTGATTGAGATATCTCTATATTAAGGGTAGTAACCAGCCTTAGAGAGAGAGCTGGAAACTGCTAAAAGTGATGAACTCCTCACTACCTTCTCCCTGACATAAAAAGGCAAACTGATGTATTTTGGAAAGTGTTGACTCATAGTATTTCTTGTTTGTAAGTGGATAAATGCAATAACTGCCACAAAACTACCAAGTTGTAATATTTTCTATGTTGCAATCTGTTTTTCTTCTGCAACTTTCTGCTTTGTCAGATTGGAAATTCAAGAGTCACAGCGTCAATTTGCACTCCAGTTACAAAGAGCAGAACATTTATAATATTAATTTATTTTTCTCATTCCAGTGTTTTTAGGAGTTTAGATCAAGAGGGTTCTTTGACATTTGCTTGCACCTGCCTATCAGAAGCCATAAATAAAGTCAATGTGAATGAGACCTTCATAATTTCTGACTCTTCTGGTTTTGCAATAAAAACAATCCAATACATAACGTGACTGGAATAACTAGGGAGAACATTTAGTTTTTCGACCAGTCCTGTTTAGGCAAATCAAAATGCTGATTTCTGGGAAGCATGCTGCCAAGTATCATTTTGTTGCAGCTTAAATAAAGGACTGACCAACACCGTAAACAAGATCAAGAAAAATCTACCTATCTGGTTACCACAATAAATGTAGGATAATTAGTCACATTATTTCTACTGGAGGACAATTCCAGAATCTCACCACTCCAGTGGCTAGGGTTACATATATTTCCTTTTCAGTCAAAGTATATGGTTTATACATATCTTGTTCTTGCACCAATATTGCCCCTTAGCTTAGATAACCATTTCTGCTTCAGTCATGATACCTCCTGATATGTCTAGACAAAGCAACAAATTCTGCAGGGATTTGTCCTATTCTCAGACTTTGCTTTGAGGTCTCAGTATAAGTGTGAAGTTAAAGCCTGAAATTAATTTTCTGTGAACTTTTCCAATAATTAATCTTTGCTCAGTCACTTGTTTAATGGTAGAAAAGTAAGTTGTTCTGAACTGGCAAATACAATCACAAATTTCTTTAGGAAAGGGGAAACTTCTGCATTGTAACCAGCCAGGCTTCCCTAATGTCAGTCTGTCACCAAGTCTGGCCTCACCAAAGCTCTGTCAGCACAAATTCATCTCTGCATCAATTTGCATGTAATTCTGGATACTGGCATGTAGTAAAGCATGAAGTAAATCCTGGAGACAGGACCAACAGATTTACAAATTCTGGGCGTTGTTTAAAAATTCGATCTTTTGTTAGAGAGCAGTATTTCTAGGGGATAAAGAAACCTCATCAAATTATTGTATACTGGATTACATTTAGGTTTATTCTGCAAAAGAATTACTTCATATTCTACATGGAGAGGTCAGGGCTTGGTCTTTTTGGCCATCAAGATCACGTGGTTCAAAGGATTTTGTTTTGTATGTTAATTTCCTGATTACAAGTTTGATTTGACTATGTCATCAGACTTCAATTTCTACATCACTTTGGCCTTCTACTCTAACTGGAGTAATATAAAATTGACATGGAGAGCAATAACTATCTGTATGAAATCTGATTCTGTATTCCTAATATTCTATTTCTTCCTATTCTTGATGTACATGTGATGTCCCGATACTGGAATATTATGATACATTGCAAATAGTTTTTGAAATTTCAGTTGATATGCACTTTCTTCCCTCCACGACCTGTTCTCGCTTTTGACTTTTATCTGTTAGAAGGTCAACTAAGTAATTTAGTCTACAAGCTGAGCCAGTAAATGGTACCATTAGAGGTAGCAGAATTTGTATGAGACCAGTTTATCTGTATGTCTACTATATGTTTTATGCAATGACTTTTACACACAAGTAACTTTAAAAAGACATCCTCCAAAATGAATATCATATTCCACACTATCATTTTAATTTGCACATATGCTGCCATGGCTCTTATTCTTATATTTGGTCTGCTTTGCAATACCTGTGTTTCTTAATTCAGCCTCAAAGTATAAATGTCACATTCATCAGACTAAACAAAGAAGATGCAGGTAGTTTATATCTGGCCAGACGATCATGGAAGGTGGGTGTAATTCATAAAATTTCAGTAAATCCAAGGGTCAAGATAGGATCTGAGAGCTTCTCAGATCCACAGCCTTGTTCCAATTCTGAACATAGCCCAAAAAAATGAAATGAAGGTGCGGCACAATAGATCCAGTAAAACTGGCAATGTGACAGAACGTTTGTAATAGAAAGAAGTTGTTGTTGGATGCTTTCATGTCAAAGGCACAAAACAGCAATGCCACTGAGGAAAAAAAAACAACTTTCAGAAAGTCAGTGAGAGATTCCAAGTGGATCAATAACAAATGAGGCAGAAAATGTCATCTGTCAGAGGAAAAACAAGTATTTAAAAGGACAAGGGTCTTGCAAAGTGCTGACTAAATGTAATATGCTGCATGAGGATGCACAAATGTGAAATGCTTCAATGAAGAAGATGAACAACAGGTCCTCCACTACATCAGGAAAACATTATTCTTGCAGAGCTACATTTTCATTAAAGTTGTTAGCATTTGTATAATAAAAAATTAAGAACAAAGAGTAGGCATGGAATACTGTGAGAGGGATGATCCAGATTCCAAATGTTCTAAAAGGACTAAAAACTCTGAATTACTTGCATTCACCAGATATAACCTCTTTGCTAATCCCACTTACTAACAAGTCACAGCAAAACAGCTCTATCTGTGAAGTAACATGGAAACTGCGAAATAAAATGTTCACTCATGAACCGCATCCATCACAAACTGAAGGTCAAATTTGAAGGACTCCCTCATATTATCCCTACTGACTAAGGGAAATTTATTGTATATCCAGGATAAATTTGCCATAGATTATGTACTACTAAGAAAGAAAAAGTTGAAAGCAGCCAAATCAAAAGCAATAAATATCCACACAGTTTTGAAAAGAGCTGATTTATGGATAGGAGGTGACATTAAAGTAAAAAGTATAGATAAGTTCTGGTATTCTCCACCTTCCATTCTGAATCAGTGCTCAATAAATTTTCTTGCCAAAGGATTAATTAAATTCAACAGGTAGGACTGAAAAGATGATAATATTATTTTGTCAAGACCTAGTTTCTACAGTCATTTGTGGCAAAAGTCATCCATGAAAGTATCTGATGTTTGTTCAGGTGGTAATAACCATCAGTGTGAAGTTTGTTTGAATACTAAAAGAGATAGGAGGCAAACTGCCGTTAGTTTACTAACTGGAGAGACTGATAGAGCCTTGTGCTTACGGAAGCATGTCTTGCACTTCATTCACTCCTATGTGCATACAGCCCTGTCATAGGACAATGTGGACAGACCTGAAGAGACATTAAGTGCAGGAGGAACACTCCGCAATGTAAACGAAACCCAGTGGTCAGATTGCATTCATTGGACTGCAGCCTGAAACACGATTAGTTAATTTTATGAAGATTAAACAGAGAGCAATACGCATCATTGTGTTGTCTTTGCCAGACCAGTCTCCAGTGTTGCAGAAAGGCTGTAATGCTTGCACCATAGATCTAGAAAGATACAGAATCATAGAATCGTAGCATAACTCAAGTTGGAAGGGACCCATAAGGATCATCGAGGCCAACTCCTGGCTCCTCACAGGACAACCTAAACCTAAACCATATGACTAAGAGTGTCTTCCAGATGCTCCTTGAACTCTGACAGACTTGGTGACATGATCACTTCCCTGGGGACCCTGTTCCAGTGACCAACCACCTACTCACTAAAGAATCTTTCCTAGTGTCCAAACTGAACTTCCCTGATGCAGCTTCATTCCATTTCCTTATGTCCTCTCTCCAGTCGCCAGATAGAGGAGATCAGCACCCCCCTTTGCTCCCTGCCTTAAGAAAGTTGTAGGCTGTGATGAGGTTACCCCTCAGCCTTCTTTTCTCCAAGATGAACCAGCCACGTCACTTCAGCCACTCCTCATAAGTCTTGCCCTCAAGATCTTTCACCATCTTGGTCACCCTCCTCTGGATATACTCTAATTCACCCTCCTCTGGCCATACTCTAATAGTTTGATGTCCTTCTTACATTTAGGCACCCAAAACCGCACACAATACTTGAGGTGGTTCTATACCAGTGTAGTGTAGAGTGGAAAGGAAGGAACGGGAGGATGATGATGCTGTAACTATGGTTCATGGATGAAAAAAGAATCTGTTACAGATCCTTCCTTGCTTCCATACAAAATAATCCAGACTGGATTATATTTTACATTCTGATCTATCGTGCTGTCTCAATCAGACAAAATAGAATAGGCTATCCACCCGCTTTTAGTATCCCAGCGCCAAAGTTGCCTTTTGTCTGTCTTCACTATGAAAGCCTTGGTTAAGCTACCCAATGCAATTTGTATGTTTGACACAGGCAATGATGAAAAGAATAGCATGAGAGCTCTAGAAGGTGTCTCCACACATTATTCTCAGACTGAACAGCTTTTGCAACAGCTGCAATTTTATGTCCGAGATGTCACTTTTTGAAAACTTTGCTAAGAATCTACCTTAAGTATCTATTCAAGGGTAATGGGTAGAGGTATCAACGTTGTAGTTAGGCTTCATGAAGTACATCTCTAGATGAGTATGGAAAGAGTTTCTTCCTTGGTTATAAGATGATTACATTGTTGATGTGTTTCACTTGGAAGAGGCATTTGAATTCATCAGCAGTGATGACATCTGCCAAATACGTGTCAATGTTGTCATTTGAAATTGTTTATTTTCATGAATCGTGCATTGCTGTGATTATTTAATCATGAACTACTGACAAGAGAAAATATTCTGGTTTTCTTACATTGATATCAGACTGTGATCAGAATAGCCTTTGGAGAACAAGACTGAATACCCTGTTGCATCCCAATATTCCATTGGTTTTTTAAAATTATAAGCTAAACCAAACATAATACTGCTCATCCAGTGATAACCTAATAATTCCTGATACTTGCTCTTCCATTTCCTTCCATTTCTGCTTCCATTTCAAGCAGGTACACCCAGAGCCAGTTGCCCAGGACCGTGTCCAGATGGCTTTTGAGTTTCTCTAATGACAGACTCCACAACCTCTCTGGGCAACCTGTTCTTGCTCATCGTTACAGCAAAAAAGTTTTTCCTGATGCCCAGAGGGACCCTCGAGTGCTTCAGTTTGTGCCCATTACCTCCGGTCCTGTTACTGGGAACCACTGAAAAGATCCTGGCGGTATCTTCTTTGCACCCTCTCTGCAGATGTTTGTATAGTTGATGAGATTCCCCTGAGCTTTCCCTTCTCCCAGCTGAACAGTCCCAGCTCTCTCAGCCTTTCCTCACAGGAGAGATGCTCCAGTCCCTTAACTGTCTTATTGGTCCTTCACTGGACTCAATTCAGTCAGACTGTGTCTCTCTTGTACTGGGGAGCCCAGAACTGGACACGGTGCTCCAGGTGTGGCTTCACCAGTGCTGAGGAGAAGGAAAATATTATTTACTTAAAGTAATAAAATAATTTTACAGTGAACTTTACAGTAAAAAAAAAATCAACTGATTACACACAATGGATATAATTATGTAAAGCCATGAATATGCATTTTATCCTGATTTTATTTTTCTTCTGCCATTTCAGCAGTGTCCAGTCATAGGAGACTTTCATCTTATATTTGATTATATCACTGGCATTCTTTTATGATACTTGAACCTAAAGCAATATACTTGTTTGTTTGAATCATTGAGATGCAACCTTGAAGCTGGAAGACACAGGGATAGTGAAGACACCCATGGATTTCATGAAATCATTGCCCTTTTTCCCTACGTAAGGACAAAACTGTGACTAGAAATGTTAATTTGTTAATAATGTAGGGAATGGAGGGGTGCTGTTATTATTGTTGTTCTTGCCAGGAGAGTGATTAAACAGGGCCTTCAATACAGTAGTAATTCTTGGCTTATGTTTTACACCTTTTTTGATGTGTACGATCTTACCTAAACTGTTTTCTACCCTTTCCTTATTTCAGTTTCAAAGTTTAAACTTACAAGAGACTTCCATCAGTAACAATGTATGTTTGTTGGATATCAGAGCTCTGTTGCTCTTTTTACTTTTAATAAAATGCTTCCATAAATAGGTCTACATACCTCTTCAATAAAAGAATTTTGTTTTAATTTTAATACAATTTTGCTTTCTTGCCAAAGTGTATATTTCATATAAAATGCAAACTTTTGATCTGAGTATACTTGACAAAATCAATAGCAGGATTCTGCAAGACGAGGCATTCCTTCAAAGCATTTCCTTTGCTAACTGTGGATGACAATACGATACAGGCCAATAGGCTTCCCATCCTTTGGGTTCCATGGCTTTAATAATGCCGTCCAACTAGCAAGAGAGATTTTTGAAATTGTTGATGCGTCAGGAGAAAGTACATAGTTTGGTAAATAAATAAAGTTTTGGGTTGTTGTTTTTCTTGATGTGCAAAGTTCACAGATGTTCATTTCAAACAGAGAACTGGCATCATGATTAAAGCCCAATGTATGCTATATTATTAGGCTAGAGGTAGAAATGCAGGTGAATGATATCACACAAAGGCATAAATATTGAACAAATAAGTTAGCTCTGAATTCTTTAGAAGGCTGATGTTATGTGTGTATTGGGGATTTTTGAAAGAAATATGAGTTGGAAAAAACATTTGTTGATGCTCTCAATCTGTTCCCATTATGGTCTCAGTAAAACTCTTGCTGGCTGCCTCACAAGTACAGTAAAGCAACGTTTTTGGAAATCATACTTACAGGTACCCATTACTGCAAATACTTTGTGGATGGTGAGCTTTACAGAAAAACAAAGAATCTTGTTTTATCAGAGCAAATTAAGGGAAGAACTTTAATTTTCACTTCCAAAACCTCCAGGGTGGGTCCTGGAGGGCAGAATTATTGAGACAGAGATTGTCAAATGACAAGTTTTGCGTGGGAAACATTGAATGGATATTAAGGTGGTCTGAGATATTTTAATTTAGAGCAACTGTAATTTTTACATAATTTAATAGCTGGCAACAGTACATACATATATTTTCCCAAAGCCAGAACACCTTCTGGATGTCAAAGTATTCAAAGAACATACAAGAAAGTCAGTTTCATTAGCTAACAAAGGTCTTAAAATATCTCTTAGAAACTCATGTTTGTGGATAAATGCCAATGGCAGGGATTACTCTTCACTGTAAGATAGAAAGAAAGCTGAGTTAAACATGCATAAATGTATGATGAGGTACCTATGTTTACATGAACTTGATTCAATAACCATGTATTCACCATCTGTTGCAATATGATAGTGATACTTTACAGACACAAGATATCAATTTTGCTTGTAATATAATACCTGCATGGCTGACTACCTAACTTTTATAGTCTTACCTTTGATCAGTAAGACATGGTACCACTGTTACGAAGAAACACAAGCATCACCTGCTTTTGAAACTGGATCTTACGCTACGTAGGTCATCTAATCTGCAACTAAGGCTCAGATACTTACAGATGTTCAGGCACATAAGATAGGAGTGAGTCTGCCTGAATCCTGTGTCCCCCTGTATTTTTGTTTCCTGTCAGATACCTGGAAGTGCATCCATGTTCCCCTCCTGTATCATCTGGATCACCCCTCTGATGAACCCAGTTCTCCCAGGGTGCTGTCTAGAGAAGCTAGCAGGCCTAGGGCTTTGAAGGTCTCTCTAACCAACTGGCTTATGACGTATTTGCTGAATTAATGTATTTAAACATGAAACCTATCAGAGGCACTTCTTCTCTGGCTTCCTTCCAGCCTTCTGTTTGAATCCTATCATATTCATGGGGTTTTTGAATATGAAAATCAAATCTCAAGAAAGCTTGGTAATAATTTCATATTGTCTGCGGCTTGCTCTTATTCTGTTTGATAATCCAGGAAAACTATTTTTCATATAATCCATGAATAAAAGACACCTTTTAGAAATCACTAATATTTATGGCTTTTTATCTCAGGCATTAGATGCAAGATTTACCTGTGATATCAGACTACCATTGAATTATATGGAAATAAGACTGCTGTGGTGTTTACATACTGTATCTGGTCACTTCTTGTTTAAGAAGAAATAGAAACATCACATGTGACAAGCTGACTGCTTTGGCAGACACTCTCTGAAACTACTTGAATTCCGACAGGGCATGAAAACTGTCAAAGTGTTGTTTGTGTTTACTCCTAAACCAGACATGACTTAAAATACAGTTTCATCTTTAGAACCAGTTATCTAGTTGGCAGCTCAGAACTTTCTTTGAAAATTGGTATATTTATTAAGATCAGACCCTTTTGAATCTCTGCATTTCTGCCATGAGTCAAGATTTAGATGGCCCATGTTTACCGTTCTCTTTGAGATACAGCATAGAGAGCTTTAACATCTTGCTGTTGGTTTTTCATCAAAGCATAAAGCACTATGGCTCTTGGCCTTCTTTCTGATGTTATTTAGCTTGTAGTGTTGCCTTGCATTCACCTAGCTGATCTTTTCAGAACCCTCTTTCCATCAGAGTGAATGGAAGTAACCTTTTCTATAATTGCCTTTTCTTGGAAAAGAGGGGCCCATTTCTCAGTGGATAATAACTGATGTTAATCTTCTGATTCCTCTCATAACACATAGCACTCTCGTTTAAGACAAGCGAAAAATAATAATTCAGGAGAAATAATTAGAAGTGAAATTGCTTCTGAGCATCTCTGTTTCCATGAAAGCCTCTCTCACCCTTAGTTTTCTATCGGACATATCTAATCTAATCTAATCATCATCTGTCGCTAAGTAATTGAATACCCTTGAGTTTGAACCATCACAGAGCCAACGATACATATCTGTTCCTGTTATTTTTGCCTTCATAAAGCTTACATGTAATTGCTCTAGGTGGTTCAACATTCAAACTCGTTTTGCCTGGCAGTTATATATATATGCATACATGTGTGTATATATATACATACACACATTAATACCGTGAAATAAATTATACCAGACCATACTGCAGTACTTTCTATTCTGTTTAGATATGCATTCATGTCTTTGAATAACACATTTATACCATAAAGCCAAAAACTCTAAAGTCTGATGATGCCTGAGGGGTGCTTTATCATTCCTTTGTTTGTCCTCCTGATGCTTCATTGCTTATCATCATTCAAAGCTTTGATGGCAAAACCCTTATTAAGCTTGCAACCTTGTTGAAGGCCTCAAAACATTTCACTACTGATTTCCAGTTGTCTCTGTAATCAAGTTCCTGTTCTCTTATTATGACATCCATAATTTACTTCATCTCTCTCTTTTCCTCTTCTCATAGCTCTTTGAATTATCTTAATATTTAAGAACACAGAACTCAAAGGGACCTCCCTGTCCATAAATATAGTCTCCATCCCTGTAGGTGATAAGATCAGATGACCAGTGGTTGCATTTTCCTGCTCCTTCTCCTTTTCAACAAGCCTCTTGTCCTCTTCTACAGTATATTCAGGTCCCTTATCAGTTTCATTCAAAAGAAAAAGGCAAGTAAAAAACATCTATATAGACATACACGCACACACATGCAAGGTAGTGTAAGAAGAAAATATACACTGCAACTCTCAAAATGCATTGCTTCACACTGACAAATAGCTGCAGATTTCTCCTGACATCCATTTCCATTCATTTAGGACATAAAACCTAACAACATTTTTGAAACTTGAAGAAGCTAGAGATTTCAAGTTTTCTGGGAGAAAATAAACCCCCAGATTTCATGACTGGAAAGCCAGGCAGAAGCAAGAGTGCTGGTTTGGTGACCAGCAGGAAGAGTAGGTTTCCACCATCTAATTTGCTCATAACTTTTGTTCCCACCTTGCTGCCAGTCACATTTTGCCCTTTTAGTGGTAGAATCTCAAGAGATAGTTCTAAGTGCTAAATATATAACAATGTAGAAGAAAACTTCTGCAAGTCTTTTAATTGGTATGGAAGAGAAACCCCGATTGAGAAGAGTTGCAGACATTTGTGGAGTCAAAACTGTTTTCTCAGATTTTTTTTTTTTTTTGAGTTCTTTATCAGGATTGTCTGAATTCAGTCTCTGATACAAGAAACTTCAGGAGTTTAAAATTGCATCATGAATTAAATTTCACTGAAATGACTAATGCAGGATTAAGTAGTTATGGGCTAGCAGTAAAACAGGACACTTCCTCAGAACTACGTCAAGACTTTATTCTTGTATATGTATATCTTTATATATATTACAGAGTGCATTATGAAACCATTAAAATAAATTGTGTTATCACGACTTGAAGAACAGAGCACCTGCTCAGAGGGGTCTCGATTCAAATATGCCATTAGCACGGGGAATGTCTCCACTGGTTTAGAGGTCTGTGAGGTTTCATTGTTTTACAGTAATCCCCGTGGGAGAATTCAGCAGGTTATGGTTAAAGAAATGGTACGTTCATTCCCGCCATCTCCCACAACAATTTAGCAGGGAGTCAGATTTGAGCAGAGTTGAAGAAGTCAGAATCAACTTCCACATCTTGTCCTGTCAGCTGCCACATATCCTGGAGGTATGAAGAGACTTCTCTGTTCTTTACATTCTCTGGGTACCTGTTGCTGTTCCTCGACCCTTGCCCAGAATTGTATCTCAGAACTGAATTCCTCTAGGGGGTGGTAGGTAGTCCTCTGACTTCCCAGAAGACCTACATGGATTTAACAGACATGCTCTGAAAAAATCTGCTGCTCAGGTGTAAGGTCACATAACACAGCAGAAATTACTCCTTTATTTTAAATGTCAGTCCCCGCAGCCTTTTCTTTAGTACCTTAGTAACTACAGTGATAGAAGGGCAGAGGAAAAGGCAAAAGGAAGGGGAAGAAGAGTGCTTAGGGGTTAAATATCAATACAAAAAAAAAAGAAAACATTTGGGCTCTTGGCTTCATTCTCAAGACTGCTTATGAATTCTATATTAAATATTTTCTCTTCCTTTCTATTTGTCCTTTTCTATCCCAATTAAGCTTGAGTCCCTTTCTACAAAATGGAGAGACTTCAGCAGGAGAGTTTGAATGTCTGGGAATATTATTCCACCATCTCAATCACCAAATAAATTGCAACTTGGTGACTAAACCACTTCTTTGGTACACTGGAGGTATTGGATAAAAAGTGGGAAGAGCACCTCACCTCCTGGCATTTTGGCAACATGGTAATCATGCTTTGAAATATACAAGTGATCTCCATTTGTTCTTAGACACAAGACCATTGGAGTCTATTTTCAGTGTTGGGCTTGAAGTCTTTGACCCCAAGAAGAAGGAAATGTCTTTCTGGAACACCAAGCGAGAGCTAAATTCCATGGAAGTGTAAGGTTTGAGAAAACAGGAGTTGCGAGGCTATTTCTGCTAGTTAGCTCTAGGCACAGCTGCAGCATATTGGTTGTTTTGAGGTGCTTCCCTCTCTCTAACCATTTTGTGTTTAATCAAAAAATGTAAGTGAAGTGTGATAAATTTCTTAGTGAAACAATTAAAAGTTGTAGGGATGAGAGGACATTCTTCCTGGCATCTATTTCTTTGCACTAAAAAGCATCATAGCATTTAATCGACCTAACGACTTTAGCCACAGAGCTAATATGCTTCCACATGCAAACTTTGTGTGCCAAAGTTCGTGCTGTTACAGCTCCTACCTTAAAAGGACAAAAATAACACCGTGACAAAGAGACAATCTAGATTTGCAAATTTAATCATTTCAGTGGCAGCACAACAATATGTGTGCAACATTTGCCCAACAGCATACCAGAAAGAAGTGTCCCTCTGCATGGTACGTATATGGTAGGATAATAGAGGCACAATGCTGAGAGGGAAGAAAGAAACTAGCCAGATGAAAGCATAAAGTTGGCTGTGGAAGAAGACCCCTGTCATACAAGAATACTTTGTTTCATCTCGTTAGTCTAATCACTGTACTGTAATGACTAGCAATCTGGATGTCCAATTTCCAAACATTAACTCTTAATGTTTAAATTCCCTAAGGTGCTACACAAAAATGTGGACACAGAGAGTTGCAGATACAGAAAGAAAACAGCTTGGCAGATTATTCAAAGACAATGAAAGAAAAATTGCTTAATAGAGTCCTCCTGAATATGTTCATTAAGAGGTACCGAATTCAAGGCACCTAGGGAACAAGCCAAACTAGTCATGGCTTCACTCATGAGCGATGTTATTTTCGGCTGCTCACATTTTATATAATACATTGGTGACTTTAGACACCAGTAAGTTAAACAGATCACCATCTTCTGCAATCTGGAACTTAGACACAAATGTTCCATCTACACCTTGTGTTCCTAGATCCCTCCTTTTTTGAATATCTCCCCTACAGAAGTAGATTATTTTCTATCTTATCAGTATCTTTTCATGCAATTTTACTTTAACATCAACACAGTAAACCTTATTTTGCCTTTTTCCTCACTGCCTTTTTCTTTTTGTAATGTTGTTTTTACTAGCTTGTGCTGACACTACTTAAATTATTGGTGCTTTTCATTAAATCAGAAAGATTTCCAAGGCAAGATTCTGGGTCAAAATAACACCTGATATGCCTATTTTCCCTCAAAAATTATGTGTTTTATTAGGCAGGAAAACCATTTATTGTTTTCCTCTGATATTGTCATTCTATTGATCCCCTGGTCGTTGAAGTAACTTTTGTATAAAGACCACATCTAGACCAAAACAAGTGTTATTAGCAGTAGTGCCATCTGCCAGATACTGCAATCCACTGAAATTACTGAGGACGCTCGCATGCTGAAACTAATCTAGGTGAACAACTGCAGGACAACAGTTAAAATTTTACCCATGACTCAACAAATGGAAAATTTGTATAACAAATGGAAAATAGCAGAATGCTAAAAGTGGATGTATGTGAAGTTAATTATATTTACACTGTGAGGTCAGGTGGGTCCTTTAACACTGTTATTTTGACTCTTTTCCCTCTATGAATTTAGCTGTTCAATAAATATATGCACAATGTAACTGCCTATTGTAATTCCTGAAATAACAACATTGATCTTTAGATATATTTGCATACAATGAAACAGACTTTGAAAAGCATGTATGCTGCATGCAGATAGGAATTGGAAAAAAACTTTGGGCATTATGTATTGAAGTCAAGCAATTCTGCTTGTGCAAGCGTGCAAAGTTTGGCCAATAAGTAAAGCCTATTGAAAGAATTCCCCTGAAAATCAGAATCTGGGCACTTCCTAAGTTTTTGAAAGATGTGATTTCAAATGTTTTTTTTTTTTTTTTTTTGCTCACTAAGTTGAGGATTTAAGTTCTTTGTTTATAGTCTAAGATATGACGAGCTGTTTGAAAAGCTGTTGCAGTAAGAAAGAAAAGGAAATCCTAAAGCACGGAATTTGGCATAGTTTCAGAGGACTGAGGAGTCTTATGGTACATAGAATTTGGTAAGGAAATACCTCAATTCTCTTTTCAGTTATGACTTTACACAGCAAAAATCAGTAGTGATAGAATTTTTATGCCTTTTTTTTAAACAGTCAGGTTATGCTCCTTTTCTATAATTTTCCAAAATGTATATTTTATTCCCAGGTGAGCGTACCTTAGTGTTGAAAAACAAGGGATGAAATTACCCTCAAGATTTTCTCTTAATCTACAGAGGCATATAGGAATATCAGATCTAGCCATTTAATCCCCAAATCTTTCTTGCACATAATGGAAGTAGCATATGAGACTAACTAGCTGAAGGCCATTCACAGCTTTATTAGGAAAGAAGAATTACAATAAGACAAGCCTTGTTACCTATATTGAAGACTTAAGCTTATATTGCGTTTATTGTTGAGCATCAGACTGAGCAGCTGTGTATGAATCTGCAAAATACGTCTTATAGGAAGGTCCTGTATACTTGTTAGAATAGATGCATTGTATCAAAGCAATCACATTTAGTGTTTCCTAAATACTCACTCTCAAGTGGTGACAGCTTTAACTTATAACAACGCTAAATGTCTTTCTCATACAATGCAAGCATCAATTACAAATACATATTCTATTCCTTGATGTCATCTAAAACTGAAAGCAACAGTAATAGCTTATGTACAAACAAAAAGACATAACCATTTTTAAGGGAAAAAGAAACAACAAACCCAAACCTGAACTCAGCTTCAGTTGCAGCTCTGCAATAAGTTTTCATGTATTTATTCGAAAGATCATAATACATATTTGCATTGGAAGTTTAAAATTATACCACTAACCATTGTGATGTTTTTCCTTAGGGATTAACTACAGCAGAAGACAAATACAGCTGCTGAAGACTGGAGTGACTGATGTATAACAGAAGTGATATGGGGTGGAAGGCCTAAATAAAAAAATCTAGGACAGAGCCTGCCCTTGACCTTGATGGTTTTGACCATCCTCACCTGAATCAGCATTTGCTCAAAGATCTCCAGTTGTGTGATGACTTTTTATTCTGGCTGAATCTTTCAAAAATCCGTGCATATTGAGGAGTTAATTGAGAAAGCTTAAGTTAAGCAGTGCAAAGATTTAATGCACTAATGAAGTAGGCTATGAACTGATATCCTAATTGTCTGAAGTATTCATCTACCTGAACACTATGTAAAAGTTCTGTTTGTTCCCACAATTGTTCAGTTTTTCCAAATCATGCTGTCTTAACACTGTAATAATTCATTTGGAAGAACTCCGAGACAAACATTATTTAAATCACTTGATCCGTTTACTAAGTTGCTGAAAAATCAACAAGAGCATTGTTTGATATATCATTTTTTTTAGTAGCGTGAGTTGAGTTAGGGAATTTTTATAGAAGCCTGACTACATAAGGACATTGAGAAATACATTCTACAGTAGAAGGAGCAAAAACAATAAGGAATGTGGTCTCTTGTGTAATTGTTCTTCTGGTGAGTTGGCTGAAAGAAAAATCTGATCAGATAAGCCAAAATTATTTCCCCCCCACCCACCCTTAAAATAAAAAATAAAGGGAAAAAACTGAGTAAAAAATAAAAACTGGAATATGTCTTTGGGTGATTCTAAAACCAAACTTTTCAATTTCATTTCAGGTAACTCTGGCCAAGCAAAGAAATGGAAATGAAGAGATAGACTTAGCAAACACCCACAGAACCAGGCAGGAGAAGAAACAGCCCCTCACTTTTTACTCAAGGACACCCATCTACAGCGTGCATAGTTCAAGTTTAATTTTCTCCTCTGCCTCAGGGGATGAGGTATGAGGTATGAGCAGTCTGCCTCAGCTGCTAAAGAACTTGCTGAGCCAAGTAGGCTACTCTCAATCTTTTACTTTCAGGCTGGTCAATTTGGTCTAAAATATTTACAAGTTATTTTGATCAGTGACTGGAAGCTAAGCATTCTCTCTTGCTATCTCTTTACTTAAATCCCTCGAGTGGCAGCCCACGCAGCTCTTCTGACTCTCTTTCTTTCTCTAACTGAATTAATCTTTAATTTTACCATGCAAGGTGGAAGAGTTCAAGAATAAGGAATGAATCGGCCATGGTTTCATGTCTCAGTCACTAGTATGTGAGAATTTAATTCAAATATCTGTCAGCTCTAAGCACAGAAGGGCTTAGGCTCAAGGGCAGTCAGGTTTTATGAGAGTCTTCTAGCACTGGCTTAGGAGGTATTCAAAGGCGGAGAGAATCAGAGACTCAGTCTCTCCTGTTGAATGCCCTATAACATGAGAGAGTCAGGTTTATATTCCTTTTGGAAGAAGAAAAATAGGAAATCGGATTTCCCATAAGTATTCAAAGGATTCAACAGTCAGAGAGGGTGGGTGTTCCTGCACACTCCACGTTGGTTGTAGAAATGCAATCTTGAAAAAAGGAAACAAGATAAATATAAATATATAAATATAAATAAATATAAATATAGTGAGCGTGCAAATAGATTGATGAGGCCAGGCCAAAAAACTCCTATTCTTCAAGGAATGGTCAGTCTGCAATAGAGACTCAAAATAATATAGCTTATTTCAGTCTATATTTTCCTCAATATTTAGCATTCTGCTCCTGTTCTAAATTTGCCTTCTCAAGGTCAATATTTTATTTGTATAAACATCTCAGATATGACCATTTCACAAAAAGAAGTCTCAAACGGGTATTTTGAAAGTGAGATGTCTCACCAAAGACACTTTATGAGATAGTGACTCCCAACCAAGTAATATGGAGTCAAAGGGAGACTTCCATAAATGTCAGAAGACTTTTGAATGAGACCATATTCACTTTAGGGTAAGGAAATTAATGAAAATTACTACATTTTAAAGTGGTTTTGTGATCAATATTTATTAAGTGCCCTGTAGTATGAATAGCTTCCATACTTGTATGTAATATAAATATACATAGATTCTTACAGAAGCTCACAGGATTTTTAATTCAAAATATGCTTGTAGAGCTCAATAAATTAAGAAAAAAAGCCATGTATCAGCAAAGTGGTAAAGGCAGAAAATAAACTCTCAACATTACATAATTAAAAAGGCTGCATTCAGAAAAAAGGTGGATGTCTTGCAAGGTTGTATATGCTGTCCCTAATGCTGGGTAACACTATACTTTTTACAAAACTGTTCCCTGAAAACTGATATTAGTGTCTATAAATCTGAACCTGTTCAGCTAGGCTTTGTTCCCAACAGACTTGCCACAGAACAAAAGTAATTGCATTAACTTCCTGGAAAGTTGCAATAGCAGCTTGATACCTATTCTAGCCCCTATTGTTTATTTCCATCCATTCTCTCAGTGAATCAATATTTAATTTTCAATTTACTGAATTCACACATTAAAAAACCTATATATTTTTCATCAGGAAGACTGAAGAAAACCCCAAACCTTCCTCCCACAAAGCAAAAAAGGATTGGCAAATGCTTTATCAGTAAATATTATTCACATTAAAAGAAAAAAAAAAACAGGACGCTGGCAGATTACAACATTTCCAGTTTGTTAGAGGTGGACTACAGCTGCAAGATAATTTCACCCCAGAATCTTGATTAGGCATTTTTTTCCAAAAGGGTTCACAACCATCTTGTTCTTTAAAACATACTAACAAGACAGATTTTATAAAGCTGTCCATAGAAAGAAGTATCAACATAGCACAGATGGAAGATGGATTTTTCTCTCTGGCATGCAAACTTTTATGATTTATATGAAATGAGCAGGACAAAGGCCATTTCCAACATGGAGATATATATTTACACATTTCTGTATTTTTGCTTTTACATTCCTTGAGCAACTATTCCTGGAAACAAACATATCATACCCAGTGATAAACAGTCTAAAAACACAGTTTTCCTGTTTAAAGCAGAGCCGCCTCTTAACATTATTTTCAATAATATAAAATAATAGCAGTTTAAGGAAATGACAGCTGTAGCAGCCAAGGCTTGTGTCTCTCATTATGAGCAAGGCAACCAGAGAGTCTCTCATTGTGGTACATTCGTTCATGCATGCCTCTGAATAATTGAATAAATTTTCCTCTGACTCTTGGTGACACTATATTCAGTCCTCTTAATAGTGCCTCCATCTCTAAGGCAACTCGTCCTGATTTTCTGAAAATTTAGGACAGGAGGATAGACTATAAACAGCTGAGTCTAAGTTGAAGTGTCATTTTGTCGCACACAGCTTAAAAGACCCTGTTTGAAGAAATTGCATTGCAGGAAAAGAAGCTCTCTAGGCCAGCAATAAAACAGAAAACTGCTCTTTCTACATATACTTAATATATTACATCCTTCATGGGATGCTGTAAGCATAGGGATTTGGCTTTGTTTGTGGGTGGGTTCATTGGAGAGCGTGGAGTTTAGATCGTCAGATCTCTAACACCAATAAAATGGCTTGCTCTACGTTAGGGATTTCAGGCTGAAATTACCCAGCTCCTTTGAAAAAAAAAAAAAAATTGAAAAAAAACCAAAACAGAAAATGAAAGGACAGTGTCTCTCTCCCCTAGGCGTTCAGCAAACATCACTGAGAAACTCTCTGTTGTCAAAAATAAGGCCTTGAGCACAAAAAACTTTCCCTTTTCTTCATTTTCACTTCAGCTTTCACTGCCAGGAACAGTACCTTTCTCTCCCTTCCAAGGCAATCACAAGGGCAGATTAATTATTCTAGCTCTGGGCTTCAGATTTTTAACATTCAATAGTGCAGCATAATTAATGCAGGTGGTATTTACACATCATTAGATTTTATAAAGGTTTTACCTCTCTCCTCAAGCTACCATCCAGCTTATTTGTATGAATGATATCCCTTGCTCCCCCGCTTCAGTTCTGGGTATCCTAATTCCGTTTAGCCTTGTAAAACCACTCTCCTCAGGGCTTATTAACACTCACCTTCAGTCTTTCTCCCCTGCCCAAGCTTAACTTTGAGATTTCATGCAGGGCTCGGTGGTCTCCTCTCATCTTCCTTCCTTGTATTTCCATACTTCACCCCCACGCATATTTTCCGTGGAAACGTTGGGTCACAGGATCTGCAGGGATCTCAACAGAACCCTTGGTCCATGTCCTCCCCTCCAGTTCAGCAACATCCAAACGGCCCTGGGTGGGTGCTTCTGTCAGACTTTGAAATGTCAGAGTCAAAATGAGTAAGGCTGCAAGCATCCAGAACAGAAAAGAAGATATTTTGGTAGAGACAGTACGAGCTGAAGAAAGCTCACATCACACACTACAAGGGGTCTATAGAAACAAAGTGAGTATCCTCACCTTTTTGCTAGGATTTGTTCCGGGTATCTTGAATGTTGGTAGGAACTAGTGGTAGCAAAATGGATCTAAATATGCCCAAGCTCCCCACTGGGAGCACTGGTGAAGAACACTCTCTCTTAAAAAGAACAATAAAATAATCTGTGACACAGAAGATGCCTA
Organism: Rynchops niger; assembly: GCA_013400035.1. Classification (NCBI taxonomy): domain Eukaryota; kingdom Metazoa; phylum Chordata; class Aves; order Charadriiformes; family Laridae; genus Rynchops; species Rynchops niger. Next base: position 194,771 of record VXBH01004378.1, read on the forward strand.
GAAGGATCATCTCCTTTCCCATGAAGTTTGGCCTTCTGATGGACAGGCTGTTTCCCCAGCACACCACAACTACTCTGTCAGCCCTCTTGATACATCATTCTTTTTCTGTTTTCTACTGAATATAAGCTGAAGGCCTTCACCATCAAGTCCCTTTCCAGGTATCTCCACCTTACCTATGAAGCCTTCACTCATTGCTGAAATGTCAGCTCTCACTTCCAGTCAGCCTAAGAAGTCAGCTTCTCTCTACCGTTTGTTAAATTGAGGGGGGGAAAAAAAAAAAAAAAAAAAAAAGAACTTTGATCCTTTTATCCAAATTCAGATTAACTTCTCATAACATCTGCAAAGCTGTTCAATATCCTCTTTTGCCACAGTGCCTGTAAGCTGGACAATACTTAAACTACAGGTATCTTGGTACAGATCCTGCCCTTGACTTTGAGCACAAAGCTTGTATCATGAGTTATTTTTTCACTTCTCTTTCTTATTGCCCAGTTCATCTGTTACCCTGGCCTTACACATCCATAGAAAAATTTTGAAGGTAGCAACTGTAACTTTGTTGTACAATGCCTAAGTCTAATAAAAGTCATGATGCATGACTACCTCTGTTTCTCACATAAAGTCTAGAGAAGAATCTAGTTGTAGATCCATCTATTTATATCTATCTAGGTATCTGTTTATATGCATCTATTCACATATCTAACTAGTTTATGTTAATATTAATACTCAAAACTAATAGGAAACACAAGGAAGGTGTTAGGACTTTCAGATTCCCCAGGAAATCTGAATCTGAGCTGAGGTCATTTAATCAGTAAAATCAGGATTAATACTGAAGAAAAATTCAGATGGGTCATTTTCTTAATACCTCAATTAGAGCAATGAAAATGTAAACTAAAAAGAAAAATGAAAGCCTCATTTTGATTTATCTGATAACTCTAAGTCTATATTCCTACCACAAATATCAGAGGATAGAAACTTCTGCAGTAGAAACCTAACTCTCTAATTTCTTCTCTTTAGCGCATAACTGATTAACCGAAAACTTTTAAATCTACACTTCACAATGTTTCTAGTGCTTTTACAGTGCTGATTTCAAAGGTTCCAAAATACCCAAAGGTATCTACAGGATTGGGTAGGTTTTCCAGTCTAAAGTGTGTCTGGAGTAGTCAAATGAAACAGTCCCTGTGAAATGTTGATAGACTGGAGGGATATTCTTCAGGTGGAAACCTACTCTGCTTAGTCAAACAGAGGTATAAAGCTCTTCAAGAAAATGACATAACATCTTCTTGAGTCTTGGCTTGCAAGATCAGAAACAGAAATTATTACGGCTTGTCCAATATTTTCTTCTAATCTTAAGTAAGAGTCAAAAGAAAGAAAAGGGGAACATTGTGACTAACCGGTATCTTTAAAA